>CM052440.1:2942886-2970408 GCA_028533085.1 Varecia variegata
TCTGGGAGGCTGAGGCGGGAGGATCACTCGAGGTCAGGAGTTCGAGACCAGCCTGAGCAAGAGCGAGACCCCATCTCTACTAAACATAGAAAGAAATTAGCTGGACAACTAAAAATATAGAAAATATTAGCAGGGCATGGTGGCGCATGCCTGTAGTCCCAGCTACTCGGGAGGCTGAGGCAGGAGGATCACTTGAGCCGAGGAGTTTGAGGTTGCTGTAATCTAGGCTGATGCCACGGCAGTCACTCTAGCCTGGGCAACAAAGCGAGACTGTGTCTCAAAAAAAAAAAAAGAAAGAAAAGTATATAGAATATTAGAAAGTAATAAGTTTTTTCCTAATGTTTAATTATTACAGGTACATAATAGTTGTATATCTTTATAGGGTACATGTGATGTTTTGATACAGGCATACAACGTAAATTAATCAAATCAGGGTAATTGGGGTGTCCATCACCTCAGGCATTTAACATTTCTTTGTGTAGGAACATTCCAGTTCCAGTCTTTTAGTTATTTTAAAGTATACCCTTATTGTTGATTATATTGATACTCACTTTGTTGTAGGAAAGTAATAAATTTTAAGGAGAAAAATAGAAACCAGGAAGGGAAATAAGAAATACTGGGGGTGTTTTTAAAGAAGTTGGTCAAGGAAAAGCCTTGCTACCAAGGTGGCAAGGTAGATCACATTTCATCTCTCCCTCTTTGAAACACTTTGCTCTGTGGATTTTCTTGACTCGATATTCTTTTTCTCACTTCACTAGCCACCCCTCAATTATTGGCTGTTTCTCCCTCAGAGCTCCTGTGTTGGAGTGCCCCCAGGAATATTACCTCTGTCTCTTTTCTGTGTTCTTTCCCCAGGTAATGTTATCTAGTCTCACTGTTTCAAATACCACCCTTATGCTGGTGAATTTCAAAATTATATCTCCAGTGCAGTCCATTTTCCTGTGCACCAGATTAATATCCAGCTGTTTGTCATTTCTAATAGATGTCTAAAACTTAACATAGTAAAAAAAAAAAAAAAGGTTATTGACTTCCTGTCCCCTTCCCTTCTCTAAAAAATGAACCTTTTATTCCTGGGTACCATTTACTCATTGATTCAAACCAGAAGCCTAAGAGTAATTCCTATTTCCTATTCTTAACTTATATACCCCACTACCCTCATCCAGTTGTCTATAAATCCTATGAGTCTACCTCTAAAATATATCCTGAGTCTAAGTGCTTTTTGCCATTTTTCACTGCTGTAACATAGTTGAAGCAGTGAGATCTCTCATTTTGACTATTGCCATAACCTCCTAACTGGTATCTCTGCTTCCATTCTTATCTTTCTCTAATCTTTTCTCACAGCAGCCAGAGTGAGTGTTAAAAAAAAAATGTAAATCTGTAAGTCAAAGCACTCCCCAGTTTAAAACTCTCCAGTGGCTTCTTCTTGCACTTAGGATAAAAATCCATATTTCTTACCATGATCTACAATGCTGTTTATGATCTGGTCCCTCGTATATTTCTCTACTCTAATATTCTCTTCTTCCACATTTACTATGTTTGGGTCAGTCGGTATTGCTTTTTCTTACCTTCCTCACATAGGCCAAACTCATTTCCATTTCAGAGTCATCATAGAATGCTTTTCTTTCAGGGTTTCCTCTGGCTACTGTCTTGATGAATTCTCCTTTATCCTTGATAAATAATCCCAATCACAGCCAATACATTATGAATCATGTCATTTCTACCTCCTTAATAACCCTGTCCTCTCTATTCCCACTGCTGTCATTTTATTTCAGACTCATTTTTTCTTGGATCGATGCAATAACCTTTTAGCTGAATTCCCAACCTCCAGGTTTACCCTACTTTAAATCGGTGTGCTATTCCTACCAGAATAATCTTTATTTGTTCCTGCAAGAAAGAAGATGCATTTTATTTTCTTGATAGACAAGGAAAAGGCATTTGACAAAATTCAATATCCATTTCCATCAACGGGGTTTTCTTTGAATGGTATGATTTTCAAGTGATTTTTTTTCCTGTATTTTCTCAATTCTCTGCATTGAATATTTTACTCTTTTCTAATCAGGAGAAATGTTATTTAAAAAATTTTAGATAATCTATAATATTAATAGCTGCTGAATTTTTTAAAAAATAATATTTTATAAAAGCATTAATATAACATTGTCAAAATTAGGAATTAAATGAGAATAAAAATGAAAACATATTCCCACAATTCAGAGATTATTACTCTAATACCTTGGGTATATCCATACAGATTTTTCTATGCAAACTTTTTTTTTTTTGAGACAGAGTCTCACTGTGTTGCCCGGGCTAGAGTGCTGTGGCATCAGCCTAGCTCACAGCAACCTCAAACTCCTGGGCTCAAGCAATCCTGCTGCCTCGGCCTCCCAAGTAGCTGGGACTACAGGCATGCGCCACCATGCCCAGCCCATTTTTTCTATATATTTTTAGTTGTCCAGCTAATTTCTTTCTATTTTTAGTAGAGATGGGGTCTTGCTCTTGCTCAGGCTGGTCTTCAACTCCTGAGCTCAAACGATCCTCCCGCCTCGGCCTCCCAGAGTGCTAGGATTACAGGCGTGAGCCACCACACCCAGCCTACGCAAACTTTTTAAAAATGAAAACGACATCATACTGTACCTACTGTTTTCTAACTTATCAGGCAAACTTTTTCAGTAAATGTTCATTTCATCTGATGCACAGCTCAAATTCAGATTTCCTCAACTGACTCCAAAATGTTCTCTGACCAAACCATTTGCCAACTCAGAACCACCTAGTGCATCTGACTGTTACATCCCTTAAATCTCTTAGTTTAGACCTGGCACAGTGGCTCATGCCTGTAATCCCAACACTTTGGGAGAATAAGGTGGGAGGATCACTTGAGGCCAGGAATTCAAGATTATCCTGGGCAACACAGGAAGACCCCATCTCTACAAAAAATACTAATAGAAAAATTAGCCAGGAGTGGTGGTGTGTACCTGTAGTCCCAGCTGCTTGGGAGACTGAGGTAGGAGGATTGCTTAGGCCTAGGAGTTTGAGGTTACAATGAGCTATGATCGTGCCACTGCACTCCAGCCTGTCTCTTAAAAAAATAAATAAATAACCTCTTAGTTTAACACTTTTTATTTGTAACACTGACTTGAAAAAATTAGAAACATTTCCTACAGAATGTTTAGATTTGTCTGATTGCTTCCTTATGGTCATTTAGTTTGTTCTTCTATCCCCTCTATTTTTGTCAATTGGAAGCTATATTTAAAGAGCTGATAGATTGAAATTAAACATTTTTGGCTAGACTCCATCACAGGTGATAATTGTGTACTTCACATTGCATTATATCACTTAATATGTGGTTGTTTTACCATTGGTGATGCTAAGATTGACCTCTAGTTTAGGGTGGTGACAGTGATCTCACCATTGTATAGTTAATTTTTTCCTCTTCTAACTAGAAAGTCCAGTGTTACTTTGGCGTTATACAGATGTTCTGTATTGACCATTTACCTGATGGCTTTAATACCAATGGTCTTGCTTGAATCCGCATTTCATTTAGGTTTGCAAAATCAGATTTTTCTAATTCTGTCAGGCTTTGTACATTCAATGGATGGTAATCCCCTGTAAAAAAGAGCTTTCCTTTGTTAACTAGGTTTTTTTTTTTTTTTGCTTAATCTAAAATACAGTTGACACTAGAAAAACAGGATAAATGCTTGCTTCTTTTCTTGTAATTAATATTTTCAAAGAAAAGAGTTTTAATAGCTGCTTCAAATGGTGAAAATTAGTTTTTTCTTTTTTTGTTGTTAGTATTGTTACAGACTCCTGGATTTCCATTGATGCAGTATGTTTTAACCCACCAAAATCATTCTTTTTGATGCTCAGATTGTCATAACTTCAGTCACTGGGAGCTCCTTCAAGTTGCCTCCTGTGTCCTTTGGTCATGACCTCATTAATATTGTCTAGCTTCCTTGCTTTCTGACATATGATGTCCTGGTTCCCAGGCTCATCTTCAGTATTCCCTGTCTCAGACCTGGAATTAGCTAGATCTCCAAAGACTTCTGGTTCCTTTTGGTAGGAAAAGTATTAGAGACCACCATCTGGGAAATAGAGGTAATCATTACGTTTGGTAACATTAGTTCTGGACCACTTCACTGGAAAGGGCTAGAAGCTACATGAAGTACTTTATTTTAGATTTTTTTTGTTTTTTGGACACAGGGTCTCACTCTATTGCCCTGGGTAGGGTACAGTGGTGTCATAGCTTTACTACAACCTCAAACACCTGGGCTTAAGTGATCCTCCTGCCTTGGCTTCCTGAGTAGGTGAGACTACAGGCCTGTGCCACCATGCCTAGCTAATTTTTCTATTTTTTGTAGAGACTGGGTCTCACTATGTTGCTCAGACTGGTTTCAAACTCCTGGTCTCAAGCCATCCTCCTGCCTTGGCCTCCCAAAGTGCAAGGATTAGAGGCATGAGCTACTGTGCCCAGCCTGTTCTTTTTTTAATTAACAGCTTTATTGGGATATAATTTGTATTAAAAATACATCCTTTTAAAGTGCACAATTCATTGGTTTTTAGTATATTCACAAAGTTGTGCAACCATCATCATCATCTAATTCCAGAACATTTCCATCACCCCAGAAGAAACCTTGTACCCATTAACAATCACTCATTATCTCCCTTCTACCCAGCTCCTGGCAACTACTAATCTACTTTCTATCTCTATGGATTTGCCTATTCTGGACATTTCATATAAATGGAATCAGTCAATATATGGCCTTTTGTGTCTGGCTCCTTTCACTTGGCATGTTTTCAAGGTTCATCCATGTTGTAACTTGCATTAGTACTTATTTACTTTTTATTGCCAAATAATATTCCACTGTATAGGTATACCACATTTTGTTTATCCATTCATCAGTTGATAGGCATTTGGGTTGTTGCCACTTTGTAGTATGTTATGCTGCCTAAATATTTGTATATGAGTTTTTGTGTGGACATATGTTTACATTTCTCTTGGGTATATATACCTGGAGTGGAATTGTTGGATCATATGATAACTCTACGTTTAACATTTTGAGGAACTTCCAAAGTGTTTTCTAAAGTGGCTGCACCATTTTACATTCCCACTGGCAATGAATAAGGGTTCCAATTTCTCCACGTCCTTACCAATACTTGTTACTGTCTTGTCTTTTTAATTTTAGCCATCCTAGTCAATGTGAAGTGATTTTGATTTGCATTTCCCTGATGATTAATGATTTTGAGCATCTTTTTACGTTACAGTAATTTTTTAAACTACCAATACCAATAATATAAACCATAAAGCTACCAAAGGAAATTTGAAATTTCTGTGTACTACTTTTTGGTCCTTAGAATGCATCCCACTAAGACTATACAGTCAGAATTCTGTGATCTGAAGTCCCTTGAAATAAATCATTTCTCAATATGACTATGTTACCAATTTAATATTCAGTTAAGTTCACTTGTTTATGTTGTTTTCATATATGGAATTTTTAAAATTTAGCTTTTAAAAAAATTGGTAATGCATGTACATATTTCAAAAATTTAAACTCTATATAGAATTTTTTTTTTTTTTTTTTTTTTTTTTGAGACAGAGTCTCACTCTGTTGCCCAGGCTAGAGTGCCGTGGTGTCAGCCTAGCTCACAGCAACCTCAAACTCCTGGGCCCAAGCAATCCTTCTGCCTCAGCCTCCCGGGTAGCTGGGACTACAGCCATGCGCCACCATGCCCGGCTAATTTTTTCTATATATATTTTTAGCTGTCCAAATCATTTCTTTCTATTTTTAGTAGAGACGGGGTCTCGTTCTTGCTCAGGCTGGAATATATAGAAAATTATACACAGGAAGACCGTGCTTCTACCTCTGCTCCCTGTAGCAGTGAGGATCCTAGTAGGAAACAGATGGCACTCTGAAATTAGGACAATTTGAGGAAGGTTTATTTACAAAGGGGCTAATTATAAAGGTAGGGGAGAGCTGTAGAGGAATTATAAGGAATAGAGGAATCTGACCTAGGGGTGGTGGCTCACACCTGTGATCCTAGTACTCTGGGAGGCCAAGGCGGGAGGATCCCTTGAGGTCAGGAGTTTGAGACCACCAGCCTGAGCAAGACTGAGACCCTGTCTCTACTAAAAATAGGAAAAAAAATTAGCCAGGCGTGGTGGCGAGTGCCTGTAGTCCTAGGTATTTAGGAGGTTGAGGCAGGAAGATTACTTGAGCCCAGGAATTTGAGGTTGCTGTGAGCTAGGCTGACACCATGGCACTCTAGCCTGGGCAACAGAGCGAGACCCTGTCTCAAAAAAAAAAATAGAGGAATCAGCAGTGGAGTTATCACCACCCCGAGGCCCAGAGAGGAAAGAACCCAGAAGGAATTTTGAAAGGGCAATAATCTTCCATCAATGGGCACAGCCAGCCAGAGGCCACCTCACAGGGAGACAAGTGGGAAATAAATACCCAGACCTCACTCTTTTCCCTTTCTCCAATCTCCTCCCAGGGCTTTGTGTGCATTTTATCTTAAAACTTATAGTATATTTTAATTTCCTGCTTTTAATGGAAAGAGCATAGGTTTTAGAATCAGACATATCACTCTAAGACACGTGAGTTGTTTGACTTTGAGCCTCTGCTGCTTTTATTTGAAAATGCAAATTAAAAACCTATCTCATAGGATTGTTTTAAAGACAAAATAACAGATGCAGGGTGTCTGGCACAAAATGGGGTTCAATAAAAGTTGAGCACATTCCCCACTGTGAGCACCTTGGAGGAATCAGGAGACAAAATTACAACAAATTTAGTTTAAAGATCTAATTGATTTTTATTTATAATTCTAGAGTCAGGCAACCCTCATTCTATAAAATAGATTGAGTGTTCCACTGGGCATTACAGACTGGTTGGTTTTTATAAGGTGAGAACAGGAAACAACAATAAAAGTGGATTGGCCAGGCACGGTGGCTCACGCCTGTAATCCTAGCACTCTGGGAGGCCGAGGCGGGTGGATTGTTTGAGCTCAGGAGTTCGAGACCACCCTGAGCAAGAGTGAGACCCCGTCTCTACTAAAAATAGAAAGAAATTATATGGACAACTAAAAAACACTTAGAAAAAATGAGCTGGGCATGGTGGTGCATGCCTGTAGTCCCAGCTACTCGGGAGGCTGAGGCAGGAGGATGGCTTGAGCCCAGGAGTTTGAGGTTGCTGTGAGCTAGGCTGATGCCACGGCACTCTAGCAGCCTGGGCAACAGAGTGAGACTCTGTCTCAAAAAAATAAATAATAAAATAAAAGTGGATTGGTTAACATCAGGTTACTACAGGTTACTTTTCTCACAAAGGTTACAGAGGTGGGGACTTCCTTATTAGGCTGACTCAGGTAGAGTGGGCTCTTTTCTAATTGGTTGCTGTGAATCTCCTGTTTTCAGGAAAAACTGGTCTGTTTGGGGATTTACCTACTTCCTTAAGGTTTCAGTTTGATATGTGGCACTTAGCATGAGTGACTCCATTTGGTTTGGTCTGGTCTGCTGGGGTTTAGTGATAGAGGCTAGTCCAAAACTATTGCCTCCCATAAATTTTGTCTAACAAGGTAAAATCCTACATATTGTTTGTCATTTTAGTCCTAGGGCTTAGTAAAGTGCCTGATAAATAAGTATTCAGAAAGTGTTTGTAGAATGAATGAATGAATTTGAGGGGAGAAGAGATTGAAGGTTGAAAAGTAAGGAAGACTTGAACCAGTAGAGGGATGATAAGAAGGAGAGCAATGAGAGAGATCTGTAGAGTTGAATCAAAAGGGACTTTGAAAATGATAGTGTAATTTTTATATCTTTGAATACTTGGTCCATGTTTAGCAAGTGATGATAGCCTAAAAGATGACTCTTCTGGAATCATTATTTTCCAAATATTGTTTTAAATTATTTACAGCAGAGGTCCCCAGTCTGACCATTACAAAACTTGACTTGGTTCGTTCATTCTTTCATTTTTTTTCAGCAGGTGGTTGTTAAACTAACACTAGCTGGCAGGTAGGCATTTAATAAGTGTTTCTTGACCATACTGTTTGAAGTTGCCTCTCCTAGTTACTCTGTTTCATTACCCAGTTTATCTTCTCATGATACTTATTACAGTATGTAGTTGTCTTTTTTATTATCTGACACTCTTGATAAAATATAACCTTAGGCAGAGACAATATTAATTGAATGAATGAGTTTGGTGGAGAAGTATTTATTTTAGGCAGATTTTAAGTATGGATTGACCAAAAAGACATTCTGTTTAGCTGTTACTTAATAATTACTTCAATTACTGAATTGAATTACTTAATAACTTAATTCAATGAATGTTTATTTTGTCCTTTATGCACTGTCTTACAATAGCCTTCAATGTGTGGATTATCAATTAACCCAAAAAAGCCACATTTCATACCTATTAGTTAACTGAGACTCAGCTAAATAAATTTGCAGCATCTTAACCATTTTTGGTTCTTTTTAGAAAGATCCTAAGCCATATTATTATAGTGGCTGACAGTATTCATTTGTCTTTGTTCACTTTACTTTCCCCGTAAAATTTAAATTATTAATACTTGTAGATGTGGGGGAAGGGATGTGAAAAAGGAAAAAAAAATTAAATGGAGATGGTAGTAGCTACATTGACACTGCACCTTGGAAATTGTCTTAGAGCAAATTATGGGCTCATGATTGGATAACAAATTTACCCCTGGGGTTGGGAATCCACACTGCTACCCCTAGGTTCAGTGATTTGCTGGAAGGACTCACAGGACTCAGCTTATAGTTGTATTCAAGACTATTATACAGTAAAAAGATAAAAAGCAAACCTCAGCAAAGGGAAAAGGCACCTGGGGTGAAGTCTTAGGAAACCAGGCACAGGATTCTAAGAGTCTTTGCCCATTGGAGTCACACAGTGTTTAAATTCCTCCAGCAACCAGACTGCAAGTGTGAAATATTGCCTACCAAGGAATCTTACTAAAGACTCAGTGCCTAGGGTTTTGTTTTTGTTTTTAACTGGGAGATGGTCATATAGGTACCCTCTGCCTATTATGTACCAAAATTCTGGAACCCTGGAAAGAAAGCATGTGTTCAGCATAAATCATATTGTTTGGATAGTTTAGGCCCAGTGAGCCATTCTTACCAGGGAGTGGTAGAAACCCTCCCAAAAATACAAATACAAACCCCAAGATGCCAGCCAACCTTGTAAACGGGCCTTTCAAAGAATAGGAATCTCAGGCCTGTTATATAATTTTTCTATAGCACCATCTCATACCAATCATAGATATTCTAGAAATTTTAATCTAGCTGTTAGGAAGATCCTGGATTTTGTTAGTCTTTTGTTTGTTTGTTTGTTTGTTTTTATTTTTGAGTATGTGAGGGTTTGGTGCTGCAGTAGTGCTTTAGGTGATGGTTTCCATATTTATAAAATGAAGGTAACTGAAATTCAGGGAAGTTAAATGATTTGCCATGATGTGGTACTTAATAATGAGAGAGAGCTGGGATTTAGGCTCATGTATTTATTTAGATCCTTAAATTTAGACCTTTTAATGCTCTTGGATAGCTGCATAAAAGAAGCAAGTAATCTACATTAAATTTCTCAGTCACATGCATTTTGAACACTGACAAAACAGGATTATTTAGACATGTGCATTGGCTATATTTCACTTCTATTGGTGGCCTGATTTCAGTTCTGGGCAAAATGTTTTATCATTAAGAATGGATAATGCTTTATCTCTTTTCGTCACCAGGAAAATCCAATGTAATGGATGCACTTAGTTTTGTAATGGGAGAGAAAACAGTTAATTTAAGAGTGAAAAATATTCAAGAACTTATTCATGGTGCACATATTGGAAAACCTGTTTCTTCTTCTGCAAGTGTAAAAATTGTATATGTGGAAGAAAGTGGAGAAGAGAAAACATTTGCAAGGATTATCCGAGGTATTTTATTGTAGATAATTGCTTATGAGTCATTTGATTTTTCAAGAGTTAAGATTGCCCATTTTTTTCTTTCTTTGAAGGGTGTGATTTATTATTCCATTGGCATGGTAAACTAGAGGTTCTTTTTTTTCTCTTGGATAGTAAATATCAGAACCGAATAACAGAACCTGTTTAATTCTTCACTAAAACTCTTCCTTAAGCAGACATATTTGTTCAAATCCCCCTACTGTTAAATAACATTTTTATATCTGGATACTTGGTTAAGATGAAAGAGGGAGCCTACCCTGAAGACAGAAAAATCATAGAAATTCTTGAGGTTCTTCAGGTTTCTCAGATTTACTTAGTGATGAACTAATTGTATGTGTATTTTTGGCTTGTGTAGACAGTTTTTTCTACCACCAGAAAGCAAATTGAGTGAAACGTTTGAATTTGCAATTTGTGATTTATTCATAAATTCCCTGTGTTTCCTGAATAAATGAGACCGAGAGTTGTTTATATGTATATTTCATCCTATGCTAGTATTTTACAGAGAGCCTTAGTGAATAGGTGTTTTGTTTTTGTTTTTTGTTGTTGTTATTTTCATTCTGGTCCACTAGAACATTTCTAATGAGTAAATATTGTCTTACTAAACTCTCCCAAATTCAATGACAGATGATTTTAGAAATACTTATTATATACTTTTACTTTAATGTGTAATTTAAGTATTTCACCACTTTATCACTCAGATATGTTCATTGGCTAGTTTTCTCACTTACTTTGGATTTTTAACTCAAAAGTCTCCGTCTCAGTAAGGATTCCCTCACCCACCCTATTTCAAATTGCAGTGCCAGCGGGGTGTGGTGGGAGGCTGAGGCAGTAGGATCGCTTAAGCCCAAGAGTTTGAGACTAGCCTGGGCAACATAGCAAGACCCCATCTCTACAAAAATTTAAACAATTAAAAAAAATTAGCTGGGCATAATGGTGCATGTCTGTAGTCCTAACTACTTGGGAGGGTGAAGTGAGAGAATCACTTGAACCCAGGAGTTTGAGGCTGCAGTAAGCTATGATCATGCATGCCACTGTACTCTAGCCTGAGCAACAGAGTGAGACCCGATCTCCAAAAATAATAATAAAATAAATAAAATTGCAATGCCTGTCCCTCCTATATAGAAACTTCCATTTCTCCATCCTAGTTCGTCTTTATTCCTTAGCACTTACCACTTTCTAACATACTGTTTATTTTACTTGCATATCTCTCATTTTGTTGTCTTCCCACCTGGGATATAATAAGCTCCTGAGATCAGAGACTTTTGTCTGTTTTATTCCCTGCTATAAAATAGTCCTTGGCATATTAATAGACACTCAATATTTGTTACTACACTTGATCTTAGGCCAGGAGCAATTACAGTCAATATTTGTTGACTGATTAAATACATTTATTACCATGTATATTATTGCTAACTGGTCATTTCAATAAGAATAATAATTTTATATTTACTTATATATGACTGATATTCATATTTTCTATAACAATTTTTATTTTAGGGGGATGTTCAGAATTCCATTTTAATGATAATGTTGTGAGTCGTTCTGCTTACATAGCAGAATTGGAAAAGATAGGCATAATCGTCAAAGCACGAAACTGTTTAGTTTTTCAGGTAAGTAGCTGTAGTAGTTTATTTGATTCATAGTTTTGAAAATACATCACTATATTTTATATACTGGTGTGCTTTACTGTTTCTAAAAGGGAACCGTAGAGTCGATTTCAATGAAAAAGCCCAAAGAAAGAACCCAGTTTTTTGAGGAAATCAGCACTTCAGGAGAGCTTATAGGAGAATATGAGGCGAAGAAAAGAAAGTTACAGAAAGCTGAAGAGGATGCACAGTTTAATTTTAATAAGAAAAAAAATGTAGCAGCAGAGCGCAGACACGCAAAATTAGAGAAGGAAGAGGTAAGATGTCAAGAAGATATAACTGTTAAGTGTTCAATATAGAACTTTCTGTTAGAATCACTAGGTATGGGCGTGGAGTTACCAAGAAACTTTCTTTACTAATATAAGACAAAGCCCAATATTCATTAAAAGTAAACTTTTGTATCTACCAATATTTATGGTATTTGAAAGTAAAACTAAAAATATAAAAAATATTATTGGTGATCCACATAAAATAGCAGTGAACTCATTATATATTGACATAAATAACATGTTTTTATGAAAAATAACTATATTTTCCAAAACAAATTAATTAGAAGAGAGACATTGTTTTACATTTTTATAATCTCCTTAATGTCTGGCTTAATAGAAGACAGACAGCTGGATTCTCATATGTTTTTCTGCATTAAATCTAATTTGTGCTAGGGCCTAGCAGTTTTACCCACCATTGGCTTGTGCACCACCAGTGCAAGTGTCAACACACTAAAAATGGCAAATAAAGTCTTAGTATTACTATGAAAATAGTTATTTCCTTCAGGAACTCCCTAAAAGGGTCTTGAGGACCCTAAAGGGAAGCCGTAGTTGTACTACGTGCAAAGTTCAGTAGAATTTCTTAGTGCCCTTCATGCTGCCTAGTATAGTAAGTACCTTATCTAAGGTTGATGATTGTTTGCATTTAGAATGATCTTTCTCAAATGCAAATAAGATCCTGTCTTTCCCTTGTATAAAACCTTCCAGTTTAGTGCTTCCCACTGCACTGAGAATCTAGTCTCTGATGTAGCCTACTGATCTTGCCTCTGTTCACCTCTTGAGCCTTAACTTCCTCTGCTTTGCTACCATATTGACCTTTATTATTTATTGAACACACCAGATTTTTCCATTTCCTCTGCTAAGATAGCTGTATGCCTGATTTTTACGTAGCTGATACTCTCTTATTCAAGTTTTTTATAAAAAGCCATTTTCTCAGGCAGGTGCTTGCTGTCCATGCCCCCAATCTAAATTAGCATCCCCTCCCTTATACTATCACATTACTCTATTTTGTTTCTTTTATAGCATTTATTGCTGTATGAAATAATCTTGTTTATTATTTGTTTGCTTGTTTATTCTCTGACTTCTTTTCCTCCCTTTTCCTCCCATTAGAATAACTGGAGTATAAATTTAGTAAGAGTTGAGACGACCTGTCTTGTTCTCCACTATATTCCCAGCACATAAATCAGGGCCTGGAATGTAGTACACACTCAATAAATATTTGAAAAATAAATGAAAGGTAGATGTGTTCCTTATTGGTGATGTTTCTCTGTGTCTTCATATTTTTGAATGTGTGTACGTGTCCTTGGTTTTGTTAGTGGAAAGGAGTGACATCAGTGAAAGTCAGACTACTATTCACAATGTACTGAAATAGCTTAACAGAATTGCAGAATTTAAACATTATAAAGACAATTAGAATAATCCAGCCAGGCGAGGTGGCTCCTGCCTGTAATCCTAGCACTCTGGGAGACTGAGGCAGGAGGATCACTTGAGGTCAAGAGTTTGAGACCAGCCTGAACAAGAGCAAGATCCTGTCTCTACTAAAAATAGAAAAAATTACCTGGGCATCATGGTATGTGCCTGTAGTCTCAGCTACTCAGCAGGCTGAGGCAGGAGGATCACTTGAGCCCAGGAGTTTCAGGTTGCTGTGAGCTAGGCTGATGCCTTGGCACTCTAGCCCAGGCGACAGAGCACGACTGTCTCAAAAAAAAAAAAAAAAAAACCAAAAACAAGAAGAATCCAACTTCCTAATTATATTTTACAACATCTTGGCAGATGGCTACCTGTTACTTGGAATACTTCCAATATAAATTAAGAGCTCTTCTCTCGAGGCAGCCTGTTCCTTTATTTCTTTATCAATAGTACAAATGTTAAGGAAAGTTTTTTTCACATATAGTTCAGAACTGTAATAGTCCTGTTAGTCCTGTCAGTAAGAAAATTACTCCCTATAGCAGGACTTTTACCTGGAATCGTTAAATTTTAAGTTTCTAGGGACCTTATATGTCACATAACACTCTTCCTTCAGTTTACAAATGAGGAAACTGATGAGAAATGTTAATGGATTTGCCAGACTCATGGGTCAAGATAGAAATAGGATTAGGACCCAGGTTATTGGGTGCTACTTCGTTCTTTACCATCATACCACTAAGTGTGTGAACACAAAATCATTTACTGGTATATTGGCTTATTTTAAAAGTATATCCAGAAACCCTCTCCAGATAATGCTACTTTGAGCAAGAATACTGTTTCTTAATGATGTAAATAAAAATTCATTAGAGATCATTTGTTGGTACAATAGTTGGTTTATGAAAGGCCAGCTTACATACACTCCCTTTTAGCTACTGTTGAATTGTACTGTTTTACAGGCAGAACGTTACCAGAGTCTCCTTGAAGAACTGAAAATAAACAAGATACAACTACAGCTTTTCCAGCTATATCATAATGAGAAAAAAATTGGTTTTCTGAGCACCAAATTAGAGCATTTGAATAGGGATTTGAGTATCATGAAAGAGTCTTTTTCTCATCATGAAAGCATAGTTAAAGCCAAGAAAAAGGAACATGGAATGCTAACTAGACAACTACAACAAACAGAAAAAGAAATAAAGTGAGTTTTTAAAAATAGGTATTAACAGTTGGGTTTTATGTAGATTGATAAGAGAAAAATATAAGTGGCACTTTGAAAGTTGATTTTTAAAAATAAGCTTTTTATTTTGGAATACTTTTAGATATACAGAAAAATTATAAATATAGTACAGAACATTCGCCTATTTCCCACACTCAGTTTCTCCTATTATTAATAAATTAGTATGATATATTTGTCAGAATTGTTAAACCAATATTGATATGATTAACTGAAGTCCATGCTTTATTCATATTTTCTTAGTTTTTGCCTAATGTCCGTTTTCTGATCCAGAATACCATGTCACATTTTAGTTATCTATCTCCTTAGCCTCCTTTTGGCTGTGACAGTTTCTCAGACTTCCCTTGTTTTAGATGAGCTTGACAGTTTTGAGGAGTATTGGTCTAGCTTTTTTGTAAAATGTCCCCCATTTGGGATTTGTCTGATAGTTTTCTCATAATTAAACTGGGGTTATGGGTTTTGGGGAATAAGACCATAGAAGTAAAATGGTCTTATGGATTTATGGATATTTTACATTTGGAATTATAATCCAATACTACATTATTTATTTTGTTGCCTAGATTGTTCCAGCTGTGGCCATTGAGAACTCTGAGTTGGCTCTGTGTCTCTGAAATATTCCATTATTGTGATTTTGGGGGAATATTTCCTTTCCTTACTTTCTGGCACTACAAGATGCTCCAGGTTCATCTTATAGGAGCCAATCCTGGTACCAGACTGCCCCAGCTTATATAACCCTGTCCCAGGCCTATAACTGGTCATTTCTCCAAGGAGCCCTGGTTCCTTTTATTGGAGAATGGTATTAGGAACCAACATCTAGGTGCTGGGTATGCTCATTGCTACTGGGGTGTCTTTGCTTGTAGACTCCTCAGCTGATAGAACTAGGAAATATATGTATGTATGTATACTAACTCATATATATACACATATCTATAAATATTTCCATATGTAACCATCTATCTATGTTAAGCTAAACATGAGTTTATACTGATGTCTCCCTACTCTAATCCCTTACCATATGAAAGAATTATTCTATCCTCTCTTGCTTATCTATAACCTCCCATTTCAAGTAAGAAACCTGCCTTCCACCATCTGCCATCCATTTGTTGAATTGGTCAATTCCAGTAATCATGTATAGCAGTATCAGAATTGTTAACCCATACCCCTATGGGAAGCAACTTTATAACTAGAGTACAGTGCTTATATACAGTTTTGTTTTTAGTCTTTTCTTTTTAGTCTTACAGACTAAACTCATTTCCAAAATTATTTAGGTCAGCACATTTTCCTCTCACTTCTTCAGTAAGGTTGCTTCATACATTTGTAATAAAGTTAGATTCTTTTGCTACATTCTGCATTCCATCTGTGATCTGTCCTCCTAAGTGATTTTTAAAAATTTGCTTATGTTAAGGTTCACTCTTGGCGCTGTAGATTCTGTAGGTTTTGACGAATTCATAGTGTCATGTATCCACCATTACGGTATCACACAGAGTAGTTTACATGTAAAAGATGCCCCTTTTCTTCATTTATTCAACCCTCCCCTCACCTTGCCTAATCTTTGGCAACCACTAATCTGCTTATAGTCTCTGAAAGTTGGTTTATTTTTTATTGTGATTTGATCAAAAGAACTTCGTTTTATATATTAAAGAAATTAGTTTTCTTTAAAGCAAACTTTTTTTCCTTTTTAGATCTCTTGAAGCCCTTTTAAATCAGAAGAGGCCTCAGTACATCAAAGCCAAAGAAAACACTTCTTACCACCTCAAGAAATTAGATGTGGCTAAGAAATCAATAAAGGACAGCGAAAAACAATGTTCTAAACAGGAAGATGACATAAGAGCCCTGGAGACAGAGCTGGTTGATTTAGATGCAGCATGGAAAAGTTTTGAAAAGCAGATTGAGGAAGAGATCATACATAAAGGGCGAGACATTGAACTGGAAGCCAGTCAGGTGACAAACTCAACATGTGGGAAGTGTTTTGTTTCTGTTTTTTCAGCTTCTCCTTTTAATTAGAAAAAAATTTAAAGGATGACCTCTCTTTCTGATATTTTAAGAGATTATCCTTAGAATGTAAATTATGGGGATTTAAATGTTTTAGCCTGTACACAGAATCTAAATGTAGTCTTTAGACTACGCTATTTTTCCGTTAAGGTTAGATGGCATTATAACATTTATGAGTTAATTAAAGTCCCAGAAAATACTTCAGCAAGACTGCTTGGTATTATTTGATAATAAACGTTAGGCAATTAAGTTATTAGTCTTAAGATAATTTATAAAAACTTAACAGATATGTGTGGCTTTGAAGAGACATGATAACTTAATTGACAGGGAAATTGAGTACTTAAGATGCTTTAATATGTTTAGTGATGAATTAATCTCCAAGTTGTTATTATAAGATTTAATTATAATAAATTAGTGCTAGATATTCAAGCATGTAATTTAGAGTTTTCAAACATTCTATCAACTAAATTTTTATCATTTATCTCTTTCATCAATTTTATGATATTCCTACATCACAATATATATACCAAAATAATTGTGATTACATAAGTAGAAAAATACACCATTTTCTCTGGATTTCCCTTTTTTCTTAAGATTTTTGGACAGAGACCTCATTATATAGGTTTTTTTGAATACCTTGTTTCTCTATCTAAATAGTTTTCAAAAATGAGCCTTTCATATTATATTTACATTATTTTGTGTGGAGAAGATGGCCAATTATGATTTAATTTATATAAAGCAAGGTTCTGATAAGATTAATTATTGATGAGATTAAGAATATCATACAAATAATTTCCTCTTATGCTTCTCTAAATGAGTTAGCAATGTTTCAATACTGTTTATACAGCTTGAGCGTTATAAAGAACTTAAGGAACAAGTAAGAAAGAAAGTAGCTATAATGACTCAACAACTGGAAAAACTGCAGTGGGAGCAGAAGGCAGAGGAAGAAAGACTAGCATTTGAAAAGAGGAGGCATGGAGAAGTTCAGGTACTTCTGCTTGTGCAGTAATGATTTAGAATTATTCTCAGTGAAATTTTATTCCTTCAGAATTAATTTTTCTAAATATAAATATATTTTGATTTATGTCAAATATTAACAGTTTAAAAATTTCTGGACTTTCTGTTGTGCTTAGTATTATTTAGGTGTTCTTTTATCCTTAAAATAAGGATTGACAGTGCCTTACTGAAATGAATGCTTATGTATTCAGTAAGCGTTTTCTGTGCATCTATTAATATGTAGTTATAGGCATGGTCAGAAGATACAGTCTCTGTTCTTATGTGTATTTTAATCCAGAGGAGTTAGGAGGAGGATAGATAAAGGCAAAAAAAAAAAAGTGTCATAATAGAGGTAAATGCAAAGTCATTTGAAAACATTAAGGACATACTACTGCCCAAGAAGAGCTAATTAGTCCACATCAGGAGTAACCATCAAGACAGCATTATGTTGTCCTGCCTCAAAGTCTTGTTCTTCACTTAATGTGTGTAAATCAACAAATAACTAAATTATTTAACTTCTCTGGGCTTTCATTTCTTCATTTGTGTGATGAGGATAGGTATGTCTACCTCATAGTGATGGGCAGATTAAGATGAAAGTGAGTGTGATAATATACCAAGCATTTAGTCTCTCCCTCTTATGCCTCATGACCTTCTTTTCTAAAGACTGAGGATTTGGACTATAAAATTATTATGGCATATTCAGCAATAATAAAAATTATTATTATGGAGTCTAGGGGCCATTCTAAAAATGGGACCTTTATTTCTACTTTATGTCTCACAACAATACTATAGAGTTATGTATTTGCTCTAGTGTACGAATGAAGAGAATGAAATGTCTCTAGAAATTGGTCTGACATTTTTCAGGAATAACAACAATAATGCTATAATATAGTGTTTATTTGTATATACTGTGTACCAAGCACTGCTGTAAACTCAGTAATCCTCAACCTTATGAGGTTTTTTTACAGGCATACCTTGGAGATATTCTAGGTTCTGTTCCAGACCATCACAATAAAGCAAATATAAAAATAAAGCAAGTCGGCCGGGCGCGGTGGCTCACGCCTGTAATCCTAGCACTCTGGGAGGCCGAGGCGGGTGGATCACTTGAGGTCAGGAGTTCGAGACCAGCCTGAGCAAGAGTGAGACCCCGTCTCTACTAAAAATAGAAAGAAATTATCTGGTCAACTAAAAATATATATAAAAAAAATTAGCTGGGCTTGGTGGCACATGCCTGTAGTCCCAGCTACTCGGGAGGCTGAGGCAGAAGGATTGCTTAAGCCCAGGAGTTTGAGGTTGCTGTGAGCTAGGCTGACACCACGGCACTCACTCTAGCCCGGGCAACAGAGCGAGACTCTGTCTCAAAAAAAAAATAAAAATAAAAATAAAGCAAGTCATGTAAATTTTTTGGTTTCCCAGGGCATGTAAAGGTTATGTTTATACTATAGTGTAGTCTGTTAAATGTGCAATAGCAGCAGGTCTAGAAAAATGTACATACCTTAATTTAAAAATACTTGCTAAAAAATGCTTATGATCATCTGAGCCTTCAGTGAGCCATAATCTTTTTTGCTGATGGAGGATCTTGCCTTGATGTTGATGGCTGCTGGCTGATAAGGGTGGTGGTTGCTGAAGGTTGGGGTGGCTGTGGCAATTTCTTAAAATAAGACAACAGTGAAGTTTGCTGCTTGAGTGACTCTTCCTTTCACAAAAGATATCTGTGTAGCATGGGATACTATTTGATAGCATTTTACCCATAGTAGAATGTCTTTCATAATTGGAGTCAATCCTCCCAAACCCTGTTGCTGCTTTATCAACTAAGTCTATGGAGCATTCTGCATTCTTTATTGTCATTTCAACAGTGTTGACAGCACCTTTACCAGGAGTGGGTCCGATCTCAAGAAACAATTTTCTTTGATCATCTGTAAGAAGCAACTCTTCGTCCATTAAAGTTTTATTATGATATTACAGCAATTCAGTCACCACTTCCAGTTCTAATTCTCTTGCTGTTTCCACCACATCTGCAGTGACTTCCTCCAGTGATATCTTGAACCCCTCAAAGTCATCCAAGAGTGTTGGAATCAACTTCTTCCAAACTCCAGTAAATGTTGATATTCTGACCTCCTCCCATGAATCACAAATGTTTTTGATGGCATCTAGAATGGTGAATTCTTTCCAGAAGGGTTTCAATTTGCTTTGCCCAGATCCATCTGAGGAATCACTATCTATGGCAGCTATAGCCTTATGAAATATATTTCTTAAATGATAAGACTTGAAAGTTGAAATCACTTCTTGATCCATGGGCTGCAGAATGGATACTGTGTTAGTAGGCATGCAAACAACATTTATCTCCTTGAACATCTCCATCAGAACGCTTAGGTTATCAGGTACATTGTCAATGAACAGTAATATTTTGAAATGAATCTTTTTTTCTGAGCAGTAAGTCTCAACAGTGTGCTTCAGCTATTCTGCGTGTGCCATAAACAGATGTGCTGTCATCCAGGCTTTGTTATTCCATTTATAGAGCATAGGCAGAGTAGATTTTATATCATTCTTAAGGGCCCTAGGATTTTCAGAATGGTAAATAAGCCTTGGCTTCAACTTGAAGTCACCAGCTGCTTTAGCTTCTAACAAGAGAATCAACCTGTCTTTTGAAGCCTTGAAGCCAGGTATTCTCCTCTCTAGATGGTATTTTTCCCCCCAGTGTAAGACTATTCCATCTACACTGAAAATCTGTTGTTCAGTGTAGCCACCTTCATCTGTGTTCTTAGCTGGATCTTCTGGATAACTTGCTGCAGTTTCTACATCACTTTTGCTGTTTCACCTGGCTTTTTTTTTTTTTTTTTGACATAGGGTCTCAGTATGTTGCTCAGGCTGGTCTTGAACTGACTTCAAGTGATCTTCCTGCCTTGGCCTTCTGAAGTGCAGGAATTAAAGGCTTGAGCTACCACACCTGGCCTTACCTTGCACTTTTATGCTATGGAGATGGCTTCCTTCCTTAACTCTCATGCACCAACCTCTGCCAGCTTCCACCTTTTCTTCTGCAGCTTTCTCACCTTTCTCAGCCTTCATAGAATTGAAGAGAATTAGGGCAGGGCCCTAAGGGAATGTTGTGGCTGGTTTGATCATCTATCCAGACCACTAAAACTTCTTCCATATCGGCAATAAGGCTGTTTTGCTTTCTAATCATTTGTGTGTTCACTAGACTAGGACTTTTAATTTCCTTCAAGAACTTTTCTTTGTATTCACAAGTTGGCTAACTAGTGCAAAAACCTGGCTTTTGACATGCCTTCCTCACTAAGCTTAATCATTTCTAGCTTTTGATTTAATGTGAGAAACAGTCAACTCTTCTGAACACTTAGAGGTCATTATAGGGTCATTAACTGGCCTAATTTCAATATTGTTGTGTCTCAGGCAGTAGGGAGACCTGAGGAAAGAGAGAGTTGGGGGAACAGCTGGTCAGTGGAATAGTTAGAATTCATCCAACATTTATTGATTAAGTTTTCTGCATTATCTGGGCGCGGTTCATGGTGCCCCAGAACAATTACAAAAGTAACATCAGTGATCACTGACCACAGCAGGTATAATAATAATGAAAAAGTTTGAAATATTACAAGAATTAACCAAAATGTGACACAGAGACACAAAGTAAGCACATGCTGTTGGAAAAATAGCGCTGGTGGACTTGCTGGATGCAGGGTTGCCACAAAGCTTCAATTTGTAAAAAACGCAGTATCTGTGAAGTGCAATAAAGTGATATGCAATGAAGCAAGGTGTGTCTGTATTATATTCTCATCCTGTTTTTTCCTTCTTGTCTACACTCACTTTGTGATCTGCAGTCACACAGCTTTAAATACCATCTGCCAATGACTCCCAAATTTGTATCTCTAGCTCAGATCTTCTAATCTCCAACCTCATATATCCAGCTGCATTTTGGACGTTGAATAGAAATCTCAAACTTAAGTCCCAAACTCAACTTCTCATCTTCCCACCCAAATATGCTCCACACATAGTCTTTTCCATCTCAGGTGATGACAGTTCAATCTTACTGGTTTCTCAGACCAAAAAGGTAGAGTCTATCTGATTCTTTTAGGAAATTCTATTGGCTTCGCCTTCAAAATGTACCAAGAATCTGATCACTTCTCTCCATTTCTTTTGCTTCCACCCTGATCCAAGTGACCATCTTCTTGGGGATTTAGATCAATGTCGTAGCCTACTAGGGCTCCTCTGCTTCTACTCTTGACTCCTCCACGCTAGTCTCAGCACAGCAGCCAAAGTGATACTTTAAGTATCGAGATCAAATCATGAAACTTGCTCTTTTTTAAATCCTCTAGTGGCTCCCTATCACACATGAAGTCAGAGTCCTTAAAGAGCCTACATAGACCTACCTGATCTGATAGCCCCTCCTGCCACCATTTACCTCTCAAACCTTGTCTTATCTTTTATTTTTTTATTTATGTTTGAAATGGAGTCTTGACATGTTGCCCAGGCTGGTCTTGAACTCCTGGCCTCAGGGGATCCTCCTGCCTCAGCCTCCCAAAGTGCTGGGATACAGGCATGAGCCACCATACCAGCTTGCTTAACCTCTTTTTCTATTCTCCTTGTTCTCTGTGGTCTGGCTGCAGTGGCCTCCTGGAATGTATCAGACATGTTTCTGCCTGAGGGCCTTTACACTGATTATTCCTCTGCCTGGAACACATTTTTCCTTCATTTCTTCCTTTCTAACTCCCTTACTTTCTGCAAGTCTTTGTTCAAATGTTGCCTTCTCCATGAGGCCTAGCCTGACTACCTTATTTAAAATTGTATTAATAGTCCCCATAGCACTTCTGCTCTCCTTTCCCTGGCTCTATTTTTCCCGTAGCATTAATTTCCTCACATACTTACGTTTGTCTACCTTCCCCCTTTAAAATGTAAACTCCATAAGAGCAGGGATATTTGTTTTGTTTATTGATGAATCCCAGGCAACCTAGAATAGTTCTTTATCCAGAGCAGATAATAAATATTTGTTGAATTAATGTATTTCATAGATTAGGGGATCAAAGCACAAGATGATTAAGTTAACTTGGTTTAGCTAATGCTATAAGTGGAAGAACTGTGATTTGATTCCAAACACCTCATCTCCAGAATGACTCTCCTTTAACCCTTATACTGTATTGTCTCATTTTAGTCATTTTGTGATTTGGCAGATGCAAATACAAACAAATACGAAAGGCATAGTATATGATAGTGGTGTGAGTAGAAGAGAAGGCATTTTGTGCAAGGAGAAAAACAAAGGTAGTAACATAGCAGGAATTACTTTTAAAACATTTGTATAATTATGTAATTTGTATCATAAAATTATGCACTGATGTCTGAAAATACACATTGCACATTTTTGCCTCAGTGCATGCTAATTTCTTTTTGGAATAACCTATTCATCTTACATGTTAAATTCTATAGTTACCCATACTACAAAGCCTTCCTTGGCCTTCCTTTTTTCCCTGCCCCACCTCCAAAAAAGAGCCAAAAAATAATTTGCTCCTCATATAACTACTCATTGTTCTTAATCTGTATGCTTTTCTCAAATTGCATAAAAATTACAATTCATTGGTACAGCTTAACTAGACTGGAAGCTTCTTAAAGGCAGGATTCTAATGGTGTCCATTGTAAACCTTGGACTTAGGAGATGTCAATCAGTATTGGTTGAATTGCTGTTGTCTGTTGAATACAAAAAAGAAGAAATAACATGTCAGGGTAGAGAAAGATGGAGAAGACCTGTACCCAAACTCAGTTTTTCACAAGACTGACGACTCCCTACACAGACAAAAGAGTCTGTAACTTTACATAGGTCCCAAAATCTCTGGCACTGGGCAGTGGTTAGTTTTCCCAACAACTAGCATGATCAGCCAGCATCTCAAATCCAGAATGCCTGATACCAAGGTATTCTGATTATCTCATATCTCACAAGTGTCCAGTGGAGCACCCAGGCCCTGGCATACCTCCTTGTGGGATGGTGAACAGAAAGGGAACCCATGCTTTCTCTGCTTGACCCTGGCCTTTTACATTTTCTCCAGTAAAATCTCTTCTTCAGCCTAAGCCATGTCTGAAATTTGGTCCAAACCCTTAGGTAGTGACCCCTAAGAGACCCATCTGGTGTATGAAAGTAATAACCATGATGGGACCGATCTGACATGACACAGGCTCTGGGACTGGCCAGAGTAAAGGCACAGAGGCAGCTGTTCCCAGGTAACTGAACTTGGTGTTTCTCCTTAACTGATTTTGTTTCTTCCTCTCTGAATGGAATTCTTAAGTGAGATAATAGAATTTCAATATGGGGACTCTAATTTCAACATGTGAGTTCCTTCAAAAAAGGAACCGTGTTTTACTCATTTTTGTAATTCTGGCATCTAGCATAGTAGATGTTTGTTCAGTGAACTTGTATGGTAAGTGAGTAAAACAGAATATTTTCGTGGAATATGTTCATACTTTTCCACTTGAAAACTGTGGTATTTATTTTTCCTGGTGCTGTACACTGAAAAAGAATTATGTTTTTACTTTCATACATACCTGTTTTTGGATCATTTAGTAATGGAGTAAGACAGATTAATTTTGCTATACTGCACAGGATGAATTAGATGGGGGAAACGTTAAAGACATGAAACCAATTGGAGACTACTATAGTGTTTGGATTTAATGATAAAGTGAATAGAGCAAGACTCTGAAGTCTTGCCCCCACAAGCCTATTAGTTGCCCTATAGGTTCCTTATTATTGTAACACTAATCTACTCTACTATAATTGCTTATTTAATTGTCTTTCCCACAAGACACAGTCCTTGAGAGCAGGGATTCTCTTCTATTTATTATTGTATCTTTAGTTCCTACCACATGATAGCTAGTGAATAAATATTTATTGAATGAATTAGTTTAAGGGGCAGATAAGAACTGTATAGATAATTGAAAATAATCCCCTTGGAGTTTTAAGCTACCAGAATGAAATCACAAGAGATTAAATATCTATTTAATAGCAAATGGTGGAGTCTGGATTGGAACCCTGATCTGTATAACTTCAAAACTCTATGCCAGACTGCCTTTTGAAAATTAAAATTTGATCTCATAGATATTTTCATATAGTTATGTTTGATATATTTCAAGTTTATGACAGTTTATGATACTATAGTAAGTTCTAGGCATGTAATTTTGTTGGTTTGGAATTGCTGTAATTGATTTTAGGTTTCATTTTCTCTTTTAGGGAAATCTAAAACAAATAAAAGAACAAATAGAAGATCATAAAAAACGAATAGAGAAGTTGGAGGAGTATACAAAGATGTGCATGTATGTAGACTAAAAAAATTCCTTGCAGCTTTCTTATATCTCAGAGGTCTGGTATATTTCTGTACATCATATGAATGTTCCCACTATGTTATAATGTTCCCAATCCATTGTGTTTCATTTTATTGTAGATTGCTAAAGATTATACTTAACTGCATATTAAATATTTAAAATTTGAAAATATTAATGTATAACAGTGGTGAAACTTAAATTATCTTTTGGTATTGATATTTTATAATAAAAGTAATGAGTTATGTCATGAAAACTAATATAACTTCAGTATTCTACCACTAAGGATTTCTTTTTAATTGGCATTTCCTTATTATTAAATTAAGCTCATGATGATTGCTCTGGTTATAGTGATGTATCCTTTTTCAGTATTTAGAAGTATATATGTTTCGAATCAACAAGGAATGATCAAAATCTCTTTTGCCCAGGTTTGGTGTTAGGTTTATTGTATTGTATTTTTTATTCTTTAAAAACCCATAAAGCACTACTCCATTCCTCTTCAGTGCCAGACCAAGATTTGTTATATCTGAATTCCTATGTTTTGGTTTTTCTTTTTTGCTGTATAATTTGTTGTTATTATGTAGAGATTGCTTGAAAGAGAAAAAACAGCAAGAAGAAACCCTAGTGGATGAAATTGAAAAAACAAAATCAAGAATGTCTGAAGTTAATGAAGAATTGAATCTTATTGGAAGTGAATTGCAGAATGCTGGAATTGATACCCATGAGGGAAAACGTCAGCAAAAGAGAGCAGAGGTTCTGGACCACCTTAAAAGACTATACCCAAATTCTGTGGTAATTAGACTGAATAGTTCATTAAAACAAAAAAGCAAAGCATTCCTGTTTAGCGAAAACAGTATCTTCTTATTTGGGATCAGAAATATTACCGATATTAGGAAGCAAAATTATTTCAGAAATTTTAAAATTTTGTGTTTCTAATTTATTTGTATTTAAAATATAGCAGTAAGGCCCAGTGCAGTGGCTTGGCCTGTAATCCAGCAGTCTGAGAGGCCAAGGCGGGAGGATCCCTTGGAGTTCAAGGCCAGGAGTTCAAGACCAGCCTGAGCAAGAGTGAGATCCCGTCTCTACCTAAAATACAAAAATTAGCCAGGCATGGTGGTACACACCTGTAGTCTCAGCTACTCAGGAGGCTGAGGCAGGAGGATTGCTTGAGCCCAGGAGTTTGAGGTTGCAGTGAGCTGTGATGACGCCAAGGCACTCACCCGGGCAACAGAGTGAGACTCTGTCTCAAAAAAAAAAAAAATAACAACAGAAAAAAAACAACTCAGAAGAGAGAGAAGAACCCAGATACTCAAAGCACATTCTCAAAAATCTTTAGCTAAGCTTTCACTTGCCCCTGCTGTCCAGGCCCTTAGGTGATAGGAAAGTGGATAGAATAGGAAATACTCCATCAACTGCTGCTCAGAGGAGATAACCATCTCAGTTCTATGGGCAAGAGAATCAAGAAAAAGTAATCCATCAGAGCAAATAAAAAGTTTGAACAGAGCTGCCCACATTAAACATAAGCAAAGTAAAAAGAATCACTATGGCAGCTATAGGTACATACAATAATAAAGAGAAAGGAAGTATTTAAAAACATTTATACATCTTCTACTTCATGGAAAAACAAAACAAACCAAAAAAAACAACAAAAAAACCATTTAGAAGTCAAAGAATCCAATCTAGGTTACAGAACAAAATCCCTCATAAGTAAGTGTTTTGTGCTTGGACAATTGAATAAGAGCTTGGATTTATAAAACAAGATTCAAATATGAGATAAAACAATAAAATGAAAAGGGAAATGTAGAGCTAAGAAAACAAATCAAGAACAAACATTACTGAATAATTAATTAGCATATAATTAATAAATAACAGACTAAGACATTTAATAAATTAGAAGTAGCAAAAAATACTAATAAATAAATTAGAAATACCAAGGAATGGGTTATATAACAGAAAATCAAATTATTGACCCAGAAGAAAGGCTTGAGATAATCACAAGTGAATAAAGGAAGAAGACACAAAGAGATTTAAATAGAGCAAAGATAAATATGAAAGACAAATAAGGGCCGGGCGCAGTGGCTCACGCCTGTAATCCTAGCACTCTGGGAGGCCGAGGCGGGTGGATCGCTCGAGGTCAGGAGTTCCAGACCAGCCTGAGCAAGAGCGAGACCCCGTCTCTACTAAAAATAGAAAGAAATTATCTGGCCAACTAAAAATATATATAGAAAAAATTAGCTGGGCATGGTGGCGCATGCCTGTAGTCCCAGCTACTCGAGAGGCTGAGGCAGTAGGATCACTTAAGCCCAGGAGTTTGAGGTTGCTGTGAGCTAGGCTGACGCCACGGCACTCACTCTAGCCCGGGCAACAAAGCGGGACTCTGTCTCAAAAAAAAAAAAAAAAGACAAATAAGGAAATATTACTGAAGTAGAACCTAACAAATAGAAAAAAGAGTCCAAAGATATAAAATTAAATCTTCAGATATTCTAGGGAATCATTGGTACAGGATGGTTGACATTCAGACATTTTCTAGTAAAGTTTTTTAACTTCAGTCTACTTCTTGACCATTCTTCAGATCTCAGCTCAAGTAACATTTGGTGGGAAGCCTTCCCTGACTTCCTTCCTTAGGCCAAACTGGTCCCTGTTATGTACTTTGTCACAGTGTATAGCTCTATTTTGTACATACATGTGATTACTGATTGTTTATGTTTTTCTTCCTTAGTAGACTGAAAATTCTGTG
>CM052440.1:2970508-3020041 GCA_028533085.1 Varecia variegata
GCCCGGGCTAGAGTGAGTGCCATGGCGTCAGCCTAGCTCACAGCAACCTCAAACTCCTGGGCTTAAGCGATCCTACTGCCTCAGCCTCCCGAGTAGCTGGGACTACAGGCATGCGCCACCATGCCCAGCTAATTTTTCTATATATACATTTTTAGCTGTCCATATAATTTCTTTCTATTTTTGGTAGAGACGGGGTCTCCCTCTTGCTCAGGCTGGTCTCGAACTCCTGAGCTCAAACAATCCGCCCGCCTCGGCCTCCCAAGTGCTAGGATTACAGGCGTGAGCCACCGCGCCCGGCCTACTCTTTTCTTAAATGAAGTGTGACAGCTAAATGGACATTTCGTAATGAAACTTAGTCTATTTGAATGAGACTCTATTAAATTATGTATATAATTTTATTAAATTAGTTTTTGTCTATTCTACTTTGTTACATTAGAA
Organism: Varecia variegata; assembly: GCA_028533085.1. Lineage (NCBI taxonomy): Eukaryota > Metazoa > Chordata > Mammalia > Primates > Lemuridae > Varecia > Varecia variegata. The sequence goes on from CM052440.1 coordinate 2,970,947, forward strand.
AACAATGAATTATATGTTCCTCACTAATGTATTTGTTTTTCTTTCCTTTTTTGAAACATGCTAAGTTTGGAAGACTACTTGACCTGTGTCATCCTATTCATAAGAAATACCAGCTGGCTGTTACTAAGCTTTTTGGCCGGTACATGGTTGCCATTGTCGTAGCCTCTGAAAAGGTAGCAAAAGATTGTATTCGATTTCTGAAGGAGGAAAGAGCTGAACCTGAGACATTCCTTGCTCTAGATTACCTTGATGTAAGAAATTTGTAATGTTTAGTATTTAGTAATGATAAAATCTTGTCTGCTAAAATATGTCTTTATTGCCTAAAACTATGGCAGTGATTGAAAAAAGTCATAGGGTAGATGCCAGTTAGCCAGTCATTCAAATTGCTGGTATTAAATGTATTGGTAGGCAAAGAATAATATCAAGTGACTGCTGTCTGTCTTGATATCATATCATTTCTTCTAGTTTGGCCATAATTCTAACTTGGTAACTTTGATGCCGTTGTTCTAGCAGTGTAACCACTCTACCTTCTAGCCAGCAATATATTTTGTTCTATAGCAAAGTATAGGAGATGAATAAGATGTATGGTCTGTTGGTGAAATGTCAACTCAGTCTTGATTGTAAATATTTGATCCGGTGTGTTAGCTGTTGGCGGAGGAGGCTAAATTTTGAGCTTTGAGGTATGTATTGAGACATCTTAGAATATCTCAAGTCTAAATTCCTGAAGCAGGAACTCTGTTATATCATGATTGAAATCCTTCAGTGATTTTTTGTTATTGTTGTTGTTGAGACAGAGCCTCACTCTGTTGCCCGGGCTAGAGTGAGTGCCATGGTGTCAGCCTAGCTCACAGCAAACCTCAAACTCCTGGGCTCAAGTGATCCTCCTGCCTCAGCCTCCCGAGTAGCTGGGACTACAGGCATGCGCCACCATGCCCGGCTAGTTTTTTCTATATATATTTTTAGCTGTACATATAATTTCTTTCTATTTTTAGTAGAGACGGGGTCTTGCTCTTGCTCAGGCTGGTCTCGAACTCCTGACCTCGAGCGATCCACCGCCTCGGCCTCCCAGAGTGCCAGGATTATAGGTGTGAGCCACCATTACCGGCCCTTCAGTGATTTTTAATTGCCTACGAAAGCAGTGGTCCCAGACAATTTTTCCATGGGTGGAGGCAGAACTCAGGTGGTGATGTTAGCAATGGGGAGCAGCTGCATGTACAGATGAAGCTTCACTTGCTCATCAGCTGCCCGCTCACCTCCTGCTGTGTGGCCTGGTTCCTAACAGGCCATGGACTGGTACAGGTCTGCAGCCCCAGGGTTGGTGACTGCAGTACTAAAGAAAATGTTCTGTTTGGTCCAGCAGTTAAGACCTTGAATTGTAGGCATTATGCATAGTGGTTAAGAGCACATGCTTTAGAGTTGACAGCCCTGAGTTTGAATCTCAGCCCTACTTCTAATTAGCTTTCACTAATTTGTTCTTAATTTTTCTGAGCTTCAGTTTCTTCCTCTATGAAGTGGAAGAATTAGTCCTTATCTTATTGGATTTTATTGCAAGGAATTATTATATGTAAAGTACCTAGCACAGTGCCTGCAAAGACGAGGAGCTTAAGCAAATGCTAGCTGGTGTTACTAATGGTCCAAACCTGCCTTTTTTACTTCCACCCTTTTGCTTATACCTTCTGTCCACTAAAACTTCTTACCCTAATTCATCTGCCTGTTAAGATCCTGTTTTACTCATTACTTACTTGAGACTTTTTTCAAGGCAAATTTGTTTTTTAAAAGATCTTAGGTAGAAGTATATCAAATATAGAGGGAATACTACTACTTCTCAATGCCCAAATCCTTAATGGTAATTACTTTAGATTGTTTCCATGTACTTAGTTTATATAAATTTATATTCCCAAGTATATATATACATATTTTGGTTCTATATAAGGTTTTGCTTTGTTTTCTTTTACAAAGTGAAGATCTTACTTGCTGGTTTTCAGCGATACATTGCAGATATACTTTTTTGATCTATTTATAGACCCAACCTAAAAGTCATGTCTAAGAAAGTCTAAAAGCTTTCCCGATCATTTAAGCATAAAGTGGTTGTTTAAGTTCCATAGTGTTGGGCTGCTCTTTTGACACATATCTTTTGATATATATTTTCCACTAGATTTTATGATTTTGAAAACATGGAGCACTTCTCATGGTTTTGTCCCAACTAGTTAGTGACAGAATTAAATCTGCAAATTATATCTTCTGATTTTTGAAGTTTTTGGGTTTTTTAAAAAATATTACATGATCCAATGGTGGGATAGAGTTCATCATGCTTTTGTCAAACTTTTATTGTATATGAGTACATATTGTTAATCTTTTGCTGCCAGGATTATATATGTTTTGTGAGAAAGAATGTAGTGAACACTTGGTTTTTATTTTAGTGTATCTAATATATTAAGTATTTTTTGAACCTTATAGATCAAGCCAATCAATGAAAGACTGAGGGAGATTAAAGGCTGTAAAATGATGATTGATGTCATAAAGACTCAGTTTCCTCAGCTGAAGAAAGTGATTCAGTTTGTTTGTGGAAACGGCCTTGTTTGTGAGACTGTGGAAGAAGCAAGGCATATTGCATTCGGTGGACCTGAAAGACGGAAAGTAAGAAAAGAGGCTTTGATTGTACTTTTGGATAAATTGAAGCAGTATTTATAAGACTAACGTATCACATATACATATTGACACACAAATTTTTATATGCGTTTTGTATGTCCTCTTTTATAAGGAAAACCAACATAGAACCTAAGGTGGTTATGGCTCTGGTAGTTTATATAATACTCAGTTGAGTTTTTAAAAAATTAACTTCTGTAGCATTTTTGAACATCATAAATTATATTTGGGAAATTAGATTTATAGTAATAATATCCTAAAGCAGTTAACTTTTTATTTTATATGGAACCCTGGATATAATATATGTGTCTTTGAATACTAGGAAGGATTTTAGGTGCTTACAACTACATTTGTGATGAAGCATAACACAGTGCTTAAGGGCATAAGTTATGAAGTAAAACCAGTGATGTTGCTTTAGTAATTAGGTGACTTTAGGCAAGTTTCTAAACCTCTAATTTTAGTTTTCTCATCTAAAATTGAGGAAATAATAGTACCTATTTTATAGGGTTGTGAGGATTGAATTAAGTAGTAACATGCAGAATTGCTGAGTCTGGCTCAGCACAGGGAACTCAAAACCAAGCGGCTCCCGCAGAAATGAAGACAGATTAGCCAGTTATCAGGACAAGTGGTCACGGGGGACTCGATGCTTCTAAGAGCAAAGAGCCCCATCCTTGGTGCGCACATTGCTTTTATTGGTACAACTCAAGAGGGAACGAGGGAACTCAAGGGCAGGAAACAGATGGCCGTTTACTCCCCAGTCTCTATATTTTGAGAATGCTCTGTTCAAAGAACATTCCCAGACCTCCTACATGACTGCAGGCACTGGAGACATGGCTGTTTACTTCAACTTCTTGGGCTGCTAACCAGATGGCTTTCCGTCAGGTCAGATTCGGCTTTCCTTCATCCACACCCGTTCAGCATCAAGGAAACAGCCAGCTCACAGTTTCTGCTCCTACACAGAATGCCTAGCAAATGGCTCTCAAAAAGTGGTTGTCATTTTATTATTTACCAGTGAACTAACACATTTAGTCTGGAATGTGCAGAATTGCAAATTATCACAGAGCAAGCTATTCTTATGAGACATAAGGATTTCCAGAGTTAAATTTATTGACTTATCAAACATGATTAACTTTTCATACATTTTGGTGCTTCTGTCAGTAATCTTAATACAATCACTGTCATTGATTTCAACATATTAAATTTAGGCAGATGTAATAAGTGAACTATTAAGGTATCTTTCTTATTTTCCTACCTAATTAACTATACTGAAATTGACTTTTTTTTTTTACTTTTTAAAAATTTTTTGGGAGAAATGGGTTCTTGCTTGGTTGCTCAGGCTGGTCTCAAACTCCTGGCCTCAAGCGATCCTCCTGCCTCAGCCTCCCACAGTGCAGGGATTTTAGGTGTGAGCCACTGTGCCTGGCCTGAAATTGACTTTTGTATAATTGTAAAATTGATTTAAGATTTGTATAGTCAATTTAAAGAAATCACATGAAGATAAAACTTAATTCTGTTTATGGTTTCTATGTTGTTCACAGTAACATACTTTACTTCTTTAGGTTGTATATTCTTTTTTTTTTTTTTTTTTTTTTTTTGAGACAGAGCCTCACTCTGTTGCCCGGGCTAGAGTGAGTGCCGTGGCGTCAGCCTAGCTCATAGCAACCTCAAACTCCTGGGCTCAAGCGATCCTTCTGCCTCAGCCTCCCGAGTAGCTGGGACTACAGGCATGCGCCACCATACCTGGCTAATTTTTTCTATATATATTTTTAGTTGGCCAGATAATTTGTTTCTATTTTTTAGTAGAGACGGGGGTCTCGCTCTTGCTCATTGCTCAGGCTGGTCTCAAACTCCTGACCTTGAGCGATCCACCCGCCACGGCCTCCCAGAGTGCTAGGATTACAGGCGTGAGCCACCACGCCCGGCCTAGGTTGTATATTCTTAACCGTATGTCAAAATTTCGATCAGCTTTGTCTTATCTGTATCTTGACTATATTTCAGGGACTTTTTAAAGAATTTTCTCTCTCTGGCCGAGTGTGGTGGCTCACACCTGTAATCGTAGCTCTCTGGGAGGCTGAGGCAGGAGGATCACTTGAGGTCAGGAGTTCAAGACCAGCCTGAACAAGAGCGAGACCCCATCTCTGCTAAAAATAGAAAAAATTAGCCGGGCGTGGTGGCGCGCACCTGTAGTCCCAGCTACTCGGGAGGCTGAAGCAGGAGGATCGCTTGAACCCAGGAGTTTGAGGTTGCTGTGAGCTAGGCTGACGCCATGGCACTCTAGCCCAGGCAACAGAGCAAGACTGATCTCAGAAAAAAAAAAAAAAAAGAAAGAATTTTCTCTGTGTTTTAAATTGGATAAAACAATTGGGTGGATGTCACATTTTCACAGAACAGGAATTCATTTTCCTTGCCATTGCTGCTGGTATCAGGTAGAGATCTGGTGGTCTTCCAGAGAGCCACTGCAGACCTACTGAGCAAACTCATTGCCACACTAACAGCTGGGAGGAAAGAGACCCCTCCAGGGCTTTCCAAAAATAATGAACTTGTTTGTGTCCCTTGAGGAGTAACCCAGGTGCTAAGGATGGTAGCTCAATATTATAGAAGGAGTCTAGGTTCTTGTTATAATGACTGTGGAGCCACCATACAGACCCTGGAATGCCTACCCCTGGGATTCCATTTTGTGAAAGAGAAATAAACTTAGTTTTCTGTTAAATGAACTAATTTATTCTAACTAGTACCTCAGAGAAGATAGGATAAAAGCCTTTACCTCCTCAGGAAGCCTTCCATGGACTTACAGGCAGGGTTGGAACCCCCGAGTTTAATGCTTCCAGGTTACTCTAATTATGTTTCTACTATCTTTTCATCACTTCATTTTGTAATGATATGTTTATATATTTTTCCCTACTATCATGATTCCCTGAGGATCAGCATCATTTCACTCATTCTAGTCCGTAGTGTAGAATGTCTCAAACACAGCAGTCACGCAGTCTTGAATGAAGGAATGAATAAAACTCCTATTTGTTGGCTTTTTAAATGTGTCAGCTCCCATTACATGGTTTTAGTCCTTCACAGGTGATCTCCTGCTTTGTTTCTAATTAATTAGAAACATTTACAAAACATTGAGAATTGATTTCATTTATTCCCTAAAGCATATGCTCATAGGACTATAAACTTGAGGCTATTTTACACCTTGACTCCATTTAAATTTTTTTCTTGGTCCCTTTTTCATATCTGTTCTGGAGAATGTGATATTTTTGGTAATGTAAAGTTATAAGGCCATTTCATAATATGCCATTGACATGTAAGTTAGATTCTTCAAAATACATATTAAATATTTCTATTCTTAGTTTTTGGTTCTCAATAATTGTATATGTTTGGAACTGGTATACAACTTATTTTGAACCTTTGTGATTGTTGCTAATTTGTTGCCTAGAAGTGCTTTGGGCCTCTTAGTAAAGTGGGTTTTATATTTTTGGTTTGTTTATTCGTTGATGTCCCCTCATAAACTAGGTATTTTATTAGTAAAGTTCAGTAAGTGGTTTTTTCATCTATAAATTCTCAGCTGTAAAAATTGCCACATTATGTTCTGATTTTTTATCTTTATGTATATTCATCTAAGGTAATATATTTTTATTTTACAGACGGTAGCTCTTGATGGAACATTATTTTTAAAATCTGGGGTGATCTCTGGAGGGTCAAGTGACTTAAAATACAAGGCTAGATGCTGGGATGAGAAAGAGTTAAAGAATCTAAGGGATAGAAGAAGTCAGCTAATCCAAGAGCTAAAGGTAAATCTATGACATAAAAGTTATAAAATACTAAGTAGAATAATTGTGTGGAGTTTTTTGGTAATAAAAGTGCCATGTCTGTAGTTAAAAAAATTCAAATAATGCAGAATGGAATAAAGTTAAAAAATAAAAATCCTTTTCTTCCCCTTCCTTACATCTCAGTGATATTTGCTAAACAGTTTGATACGCAGCTTCTAGAAATTTTCTTTGTATAAGCAAGTATATGTATTATTTTTCCTATTTTCTTTGTTTATAATAGACTTTGGTTATAAATAGTATTTGCAACAAGCTTTTTCATTCAATATCATAACATGACCTGTTCTCATTTTAGCATATAAAAAGTTATTTTTAATGAATCCTGCTTGCCTGGTAATAGAATTTATTTATTTAACCAGTCTCCTATTGAAGAACATTTGTTTTCTGCTGTTACAAATGGTGCAGCATTAAATGTTCTTTAGAGAGGGAGAATAACATAGTGCCTAAGAGTATAAGCCAAGCTGCCTGGGTTTGAATCCTGGCTCTGCCACTTACTAGTAGTATGACCTTGGGCAAATTACCTAACCCCTTTATAGCTTAGTTTCCCCATCTGTAAAATGGGGATAATAAAGGCACTTTCCTTTTATGGTTATAAGGATTAAATCAAATAATACAGATAAAATACTTAAAGCAATTTCTGGCATATGAAGAAATATATAAATGTTTGTTGTCTTATTGTACATTTGTTTGTTATAAATATATCTCTAAGATGAATTCACCTGAAGTAGAATTTCTGGGTCTAATAATATGTGTATTTAAAATGTTGATAGATATTGCTAAATTCTCATCAAAAGAAAACTTGTAGTAGAGTGTACATGTCCCTAGATTGCAACACTGGATATTAGCAAATATATTAATCTTTGCCAGTCTCATTGGTAAAAAAGTGTAACCCAATTGTTTGATATGCATTTCTTAAATTATAACTAAGGTTGAGCATTTCCTCATGTGTTTATTGGTTCTTTGTAATTAGTAACCTGGCAGACCAAGTAGAAAAAGCATCTCAGTGAGAAGAACAAAATTACAAAGATAAATCATGAAGAAAATAGAGACTTAGCAGATAGACTCAGGAGACTTCATGAGAGAATAATAAATTCTTGGAAGGAGGAGAAGGAACACAAAAGTGGAAAAAATCAAATAAAAAAGAAGAGAATTTCTAAGGATCAACCTTCGTTTACCAATTGAAAGGACACACATAGTTCTATGTTAGTTTGGTGAGAAAAGGCCCAGAATAACATGAATCTTGTTGTAGTTCCTAAACACCTAAGTTATAGAAGCAATGCTAAAACTACATCCCCCTTCAAGAAAAATTCTTTATAGGATTAAAAAAATCAAGCTTGTATCAGGCTACAAAACTGGATGGGACTATGGAATAGCTACAGGGAAAGGGACTATAACCCAAGATACCATTTACCTTCTAGAAATCTGTATATAAGCAAATTCAGAGAGTATATCATTCATATACCCCATGTGACAAAAAAAATTAGAGAAAACACTATAAACAGCACATAAATTAGAACAGACCTAATTATAATAAATGCATAGTGCTAAACTAACTCAGCAAAACTAAGGAATTGGAAATGGAGGGAGATGTAAGTGTGTTCCAAAGGTCTCCTCTGTGAGGAGAGGAAGTTAGAATATTCTATTCTAGGCTGGGAGAGGTGGCTCACGCCTGTAATCCTAGCACTCTGGGAGGCCGAGGCGGGTGGATTGTTTGAGCTCAGGAGTTCGAGACCAGCCTGAGCAAGAGCGAGACCCCGTCTCTACTAAAAATAGAAAGAAATTATATGGACAGCTAAAATATATATAGAAAAATTAGCTGGGCATGGTGGCACATGCCTGTAGTTCCAGCTCCTTGGGAGGCTGAGGCAGAAGGATTGCTTGAGCCCAGGAGTTTGAGGTTGCTGTGAGCTAGGCTGACGCCACAGCACTCACTCTAGCCTGGGCACCAGAGTGAGACTCTGTCTCAAAAAAAAAAAAAAAAAAGAATATTCTATTCTAAAGATGGTATCTTAGAGGACTGGGAGACAGAGGTGGTGTTATTGGCTGTTAAACTCCTCGGTTTTTGTCTTCTGCTGATCAAAGAATGAAAGCAAGAGATAGTTTTGAAGCAGCAAGCAGCAAAGTTTATTAAAGCGAGAGTTCATTCTTAAAGGGGTTAAGAGATGGCACACATCCAAGTGTACTGTGGCCCTGGGGTTTCTTTGGATTTCTAATCAGCAAGCAATAGTACACTCCAAAAGGGGTAGGGGTAGGCATATGTCCCAGCTGACAGTGGCACTGGGGTCTCTTTGTCATCCCGTTTTCTCATGTCTGAACTCTCCTTCTTGGTGACATCTCTTTTTTTCTTGACTGATGAGGATGTTGTCTTCTTCCTGCCTTTGGGCGGGGGGTGGGGGGGGGTGGGGGGTGTTCACCTTACCACGGTTAGACCCAGATGTTTTGTTGTGTCCAAAGCCCACTGGGGCAGGGGGCAGAAGGGACTGTAATGTATAATGTCCTCTGTGTTGTTTCTGTTATGTTTCTTATGATAGTTGTGGTTGCCCTTATCTTGTTACTGTTACAGTATGTTCTCTTACTCAGCATCACATTTGTTTACATTGCTTGCTTTCGTGTATTTTCTCTGCTCATGTCTCACTTTTCTTATGCTAACATTCTGTGACACTTATGGCTACCCTAATCTTGCAGTGTTTTCTTACTCAGCATCCCATTTGTTTACATGGCCCGTTCAAGTACTTCCTCTGCTCATGCCTCGACAACAGTGGGATTAGAGTGTTAGAAAGTATACCAGGTTAACACAGGAACAAATTACCAACCAATAAAAACAAAAGAATAAAACAAAAGTAAGATGAAAGAAATAAATTTTTTGCGTATCAGTGATTACAGTAAACATGAGCGGGTTTAAGTCTCACATTAAAAAACCAAGACTATCATAGGTTAAAAAGTAAATATGTTGGCCGGGCGCGGTGGCTCACGCCTATAATCCTAGCACTTGGGAGGCCGAGGCGGGCGGATCGTTTGAGCTCAGGAGTTCGAGACCAGCCTGAGCAAGAACGAGACCCCGTCTCTACTGAAAATAGAAAGAAATTATCTGGCCAACTAAAAATATATAGAAATAAAAAAAATTAGCCGGGCATGGTGGCACATGCCTGTAGTCCCAGCTACTCGGGAGGCTGAGGCAGGAGGATTGCTTGAGCCTAGGAGTTTGAGGTTGCTGTGAGCTAGGCTGATGCCACGGCACTCACTCTAGCCCGGGCAACAGAGTGAGACTCTGTCTCAAAAAAAAAAAAAAAATAGTAAATATGTTTACAAGAATTCATCTGAAAATTGAATTTTGAAAAATGCAGAATGAGCGCCTGATAAATGCAAACAAAAAACAATGGGAGTGACAATATCAGAAAATGTAAATTTTAAGGTTAAAAAATCTGGCGTATAGTAAGCTTTCAATACTTATTGAATGAAGTGAATAAAGATGTTATGTAATGAAAGACAAAGAAGATCTCCATTTTAAACCTGTTTGCAGCACATAGCACCTAAATATTTAAAGTGTTACTTAGTAAAAATAAAATTATAGGGGAACATTTTAGCAGTGACTAAGTGACTCTGAGTAAGTTACTTATATACTTTATGCTTTAGTTTCCTCATCAATAGAGTGAGGATAATAATACCACCTATTTCATAGCATTGTTAAGAGGATTAAGTTAATAAATGTAAACTGCATAGAACAATAGGTACTTAATAAATTTGAGATATTTAAATATCTATGAAACACTGTTATAAAAACTGATCATATGCTTAGCCACAACAGAAACCTCAACAGTTTTTTTTAAAATAGAGGTTTTTATAGGTCACCTTGATCATAATTTAATGAAATTACAAACAGTGACCAAAAATACCTTTATCTACATAGAATTAAGAAGTGTATTTGTAAGTAGTTTTGGGATCAAAGAAGTAATCAAAAGGTAAATTACAAAATGTCTTGAAAATGGTGAATAGGAACATACTGTCTACCATTATCTTTGAGACAGCGTAAAAGCTACATTAAGAGGAAATTACCTTTATTTTTAAAAAAGAAAGATGAAATATAAGGAAAATCATCACTCACCATAAGAAATTAGAACAACCGGCCAGGCTCAGTGGCTCAGACCTGTAATCCTAGCACCCTGGGAGGCCGAGGCAGGAGGATTGCTTGAGCTCAGGAGTTCAAAACCAGCCTGAGCAAGAGCAAGACCCTGTCTCTACTAAAAATAGAAAAATTAGCCAGGCATCCAGTCACTCTCCTATAGTCCCAGCTACTTGGGAGGCTGAGGGAGGAGGATCCCCTGAGCTTAGGAGTTTGAGGTTACAGTGAGCTGTGACTAGGCCATTGCACTCCAGCCAAGGACTCTGTCCCCCTCGCCCAAAAAGAAAAGAAATTAGAACAATCACAGAATAACAATGAAGTTTAAAAAGGAATTTTTTTATGCTGACAGAAAATTCAAAATAGAAAAGGAACAAATGGATCTAAAAGTTGGTTCTTTTGAAAGACTAATAGAATAAACTCTTTGCAACCCTAGTGAATGAAAAGCTAGAAGCAAACATACATGATCAGGAGTGAAACATTAAAATGTTAATAATTTTTTAAAAATCTAACACGCAAATAACTATAGTTTTAAAAATTGAAAATCTGGAAGAAATTAGTGACTTTCAGAAAATAAAAATTACCAAGACCGAACAACAAAAAAAAGTGGGACACTTGAAAAGATAGAAAGCGGTGTGGTTGGCTGATCCAGTTTCTACCCACAACTTCCTTCCTTGCTTGTCTCTATTATAGGAATGTGAAAAACTAAAGCAACTTGATTTCCCAAGTTTCCCTGTATCTAGGGGTAGCCATGTGACAGTTTTGACCAATGAGATAAATCAAAGTGTTGGTGTTACCTTTGCATTTTCTTCCTGCCTAGAACACAGATAGGAAGCCTGGAGATGGAGTGGCAATCTTGCACCTATAAAAAAAAAAGCAAGTATGAGGATAAAAGCCTCTAAGCTTATCCCAACTAAGGAGCTGGAAGTTGGGTAGTTGGATGCCATTATTGAGCCACTGCATCACTCTATATTTGTGTGAAGAAAAAAACCCTGTATTTTTAAAGCCACTGTTAGTTGATCTGCCACTGAAAAAAGGTTTCAGAAATATAAAATGGTGTAGCTGCTATGAAAAATAGTATGGTGGCTCCTCAAAAAATTAAAAATAGAATTACCAAATGATCGAGCAATTCTGCTTTGGGATATATACCTAAAAGAATTGAAAGCAGGGTCTCAAAAAGGTATTTTACACCTGTGTTTATAGCACCATTATTCACAATAGCCAAAAGGTAGAAGCAACTGTGTCTGTCAACAGATGAATCGATAAACAAAATGGTATATACATAAAGTGGAATATTATTCAGCATTAAAAAGGAATAAAATTCCGGCATGTGCTATAACATGGATGAACTTCAAGGACTTTATACTAAGTGAAATAAGATAGAAAAGGACAAATACTGTCTGATTCCACAAACTAATGTGAGGTACTTAGAGTAGTCCAATTCATAGAGACAGAAAGTAGACCAATGGTTGCCAGGGGCTGAAGGAGGGGAGTATGAGTAATTGTTAAGGGATTTAGAGTTTCAGTTTCACAAGATGGAGAGAGTTCTAGAGATGGATCATACAGGATGTGAATGTATTTAAACACTACTGAACTGTACACTTAAAAATGGTAAATAAAAATATGTTTTGTGTATTTTACCACAATAAAAAAAAAGGCTCTGGGACCAGATGGGTTTACAGCTGAGTTGTATGTAACATAATTCTAATGTTATTTAAATCATTCTAGATCATAGAAAAAAATAGAAACTTCCCAGCCATTTTATAAAGGCAGTACAACTTTAATAGCCCTTATGAGTATAAATGCCTAATTTCTTTTTTTTTTTTTTGAGACAGAGTCTCGCTTTTGTTGCCCGGGCTAGAGTGAGTGCCGTGGCATCAGCCTAGCTCACAGCAACCTCAAACTCCTGGGCTCAAGCGATCCTTCTGCCTCAGCCTCCCGAGTAGCTGGGACTATAGGCATGCACCACCATGCCTGGCTAATTTTTTTTTTTCTATATGTATTTTTAGTTGGCCAGATCATTTCTTTCTATTTTTAGTAGAGACAGGGTCTCGCTCTTGCTCAGGCTGGTCTCGAACTCCTGACCTTGAGCGATCCACCCGCCTCGGCCTCCCAGAGTGCTAGGATTACAGGCGTGAGCCACCGCGCCCAGCCTAAATGCCTAATTTCTAAATAAAATGTCAGTACTGTATAGAGAATTCAGCAATGTAGTAAGAGAATAGATCTGACTGGATAGAATTTGTTTCACAAATGCATGGATATTTCAATTAAGCGGTAAACGTAATGTATTACATCAAGGCAGGAGAAAAGTGATATGATTGTGTGTAAAAAAGACATTTGATAAAATTCAGCAACTAGTTCTAATTAAAATACTAAGTAAAAGAATAATGGTAGAAATCATTTAAATAAATAGTTCTTATTCAAAATTAACAGAAATAATTACTTAAATGGTGAGAACACTAAAACCATTTTAGTTAAAATTAAGAAGTAAGCCGGGCACAGTAGCTCATGCCTGTAATCCCAGCACTTTGGGAGGCCAAGGTGGGAGGATCAGTTGAGGCCAGGAGTTCGGGATCAGCCTCAGCAACATAGACCCATCTTTACAAAAAACAAAAAAATTAACTTGGCATGGTGGTATGTGCCTATAGTCCCAGCTACTCAGGAGGCTAAGGCAGGAGGATTGGTTGAGTCCAGGAGTTTGAGGTTGCAGTGAGCTATGATGACACCACTATACCATAGCCCAGGCAACAGATGGAGACCCTTTCTTGAAAGAAAGAAAAAAATTGAGAAGTAGGTAGCTATTTATCACCATTAATACTCAGTGTGGTCTTGGAAGTTCTAATAAATAGAGCTAGGCACAAAATGAAATAATTTATATAAATCTTTGAAAACAAGGGATAAACTAACTTTTGCTGATGATAAGATTACAGTTTAAAGGCTACTAGATTTAATAAGATAGTATGAAGGCTATATAAATAAACAAAAATCTATAGTTTTTCTTGATCAAGAAGCATCTAAAATGGGGAAAATATTCTGCTCACAATAGGAATAAGTGTAAATGTAAAGGCACAGTAATTATTTTGGAAAACTAAATCTTAAGGATGTAAAACAACAGAATGGAAAAACTTACTATATTCATAGGTTGGAAGTCCAAATAAAATACAACTTAAATGCAATTTTAGGCCGGGCGAGGTGGCTCATGCCTCTAATCCTAGCACTTGGGAGGCCGAGGCGGGCGGATCGTTTGAGCTCAGGAGTTCGAGACCAGCCTGAGCAAGAGTGAGACCCCGTCTCTACTAAAAATAGAAAGAAACGATCTGGCCAATAAAAAATATATATAGAAAAAATTAGCCGGGTATGGTGGCGCATGCCTATAGTCCCAGCTACTTGGGAGGCTGAGGCAGTAGGATCGCTTAAGCCCAGGAGTTTGAGGTTGCTGTGAGCTAGGCTGACGCCACGGCACTCACTCTAGCCCGGGCAACAAAGCGAGACTCTGTCTCAAAAAAAAAAAAAAAATGCAATTTTAATTAAAATACTACCAAGGATTTTTCAATTGAAAATGATTTTCTAATTTTTACAAATGAAGAATTTCCTGAAACTAGTCAAATAATGTGACAAAAGAGAATGAAGTAGGACTTCCCTTACTGGCCTGCAGAATACTGTGAAAAGCCATTGTAATCAAATTGAGGTAGCATCGGCATGGGAATGGACAAAGTAATAAAACAATAGGAATTCTAGAAATAGAGCCCACTATATTTGACAATTCAGTATTCAACAAAGATGATTTAGTTCAATGGGAAAAGGACAGGTTATTTAATAAGTGGTATTGGCACATCTGGAGAAATTAATTTTGTGCCCCATCTATGACTTACATAAAAATAAATTCCAGATGGGTTAAGAACTTAAATGTACTGTAAAATAATTTTTAAATGAAGATAAAAGCTATTGTATACATTCTTTTTTTTTTTTTTTTTTTTTTTTTTTTTGAGACAGAGTCTCACTCTGTTGCCTGGGCTAGAGTGAGTGCCGTGGCGTCAGCCTAGCTCACAGCAACCTCAAACTCCTGGGCTGAAGCAATCCTCCTGCCTCAGCCTCCTGGGTAGCTAGGACTACAGGCATGCGCCACCATGCCCAGCTAATTTTTTCTATATATATTTTTAGCTGTCCAGATAATTTCTTTCTATTTTTAGTAGAGACGGGGGCCTCGCTCTTGCTCAGGCTGGTCTTGAACTCCTGAGCTCAAACGATCCGCCCGCCTCGGCCTCCCACAGTGCTAGGATTACAGGCGTGAGCCACTGCGCCCGGCCTGTATACATTCTTAAAAGAAGTTTTAAATGAAGATCATAGGTTCTGTCCTAAAGAACTCTTTTACAAGTTCACATGAAAAAGACATGATAGAAATACCTGGGCAAAGGATAGGATCGGACAATTCACTAGAAGAAGAAATCCATATGGCTAGTAAACATTAGGAAATGCTCAATATAGAATATAGTATTTGAGGGGATACAAATTAAGATTACTTTATGCCTATCAAGACTTGGAAAAATAAATATATATAATGTTTATTGCTGGTGGAGATGTAAGGAAAAGAGTACTCATACATTATTTATAGAAATGTGAATTGTTATAGTTTTTGGGAAACAATATCAGCTATTAAAATAAAAATATGAACACCTTTGACCCATCAGTCTCAACCCTGGGGAATCTATGGCATGGAAACAAAAACAATAGTACCTGAGAGTACACGTGCAGGTATGCTGTTGTAGCGTTGTTTGTGATGGCAAAAACCTGAAAACAAAGTGAATGGCCATCATTAAGAGAATAGTTGAATAATTTTCATGCAGACTCTGGGATAATATGCAACCATTAAAAGGATGATTTTAGAGTTTTATTGACTGACTTCTGTGAGTGACCAAATGAGAAAAGCAAGATGCAGAAAAGCATGTTCCATGTGACTTAAATTTGCGTAAAAGCCCTGATAAAGCCAGTAGACATAGGTGAATATATATACACATATATTTGTATATCATAAGGACTTGGAGAAAAACAAAATATAGGGAGTTAATTTAGTTGAATAATAAGGTAAGCAAAGGAAGAAAGGAATGGAGGAGGCAAGCAAAAAGACAAGGATGTACTGAAAGCAAGGCAGTGTGTATCATATGATCCCGTATATGCCAATAATTCAAGTTGGGTGGAACACACCCTCCTCATTCTTCATTTTTCTTGCCAATTCTTTTCTGTTAGTGGTTAGTTTTTTGAAGAAGCTATATTGCATCTTGGTTACTCCAGATGGCTACCGTACTTAATTGCTTAGTCTCCTATCGGAAGAAGGGGAAGTAAATGGGTGTGGTTGTATGTAAAAAGCAGTGAATTATTGGATATGAAAACACTTTGAAAAGTGAAAGAAAAACAAATTTTAAAAAAGTGAAAGCGCTTTTCTATTATAAAATATTCTCATATGTTTCTTTCTTTCTAGGATTTAATGAAGACACTCCGCAAGGAAACAGATTTGAAACAAATACAGACTCTAGTACAAGGAACTAATACACGACTCAGATATTCTCAAAGTGAACTAGACATGATTAAAAAGAAGCACCTTGCTGCTTTTTACCGGGTAATAAAGACTTACGTAAAATTCAATGGAAGTTAGAAACAGAATATATTAACAGAATTTCAGGAATTACATTTGTATAGCACCATGTAATCTTTAGATACTTTTCCCCATGATTGAGATTATATTCTAGTCCTTTAATTATTTTTGTGGTATTTAATCTTGTTATCTAGCTGAATTAATCTTATCTCATGGATTCCTCTTTTATTCTAAAAGACACCTATCACGTTTTTGACTTTACTATATAAAGCTAAATAAGCCATAATTAAAAAGAAAATTTTCTTTTGTTATTAGGAACAATCTCAGCTACAAAGTGAACTACTAAATATTGAGTCTCAATGTACTATGTTGAGTGAAGGAATCAAAGAACGACAACAAAGAATTGAAGAATTTCAAAAAAAGATAGATAAGGTCATGAATGTTACATTTATTACTAAATGGCATATATAATTCTAGACCAGATATCAGATTTAAGGCTTCTTGAATATGTGCTAAAGCAAAGGAGGTTGATAGGTAATAGTGCCCTATCAGAAACAACACATAAGCTACGTTTTATTGGTTTCCCAAATTAATTTTCTTATGTCTTTGGAGAATCACTATTGCCAATCTCAAGAGACAGTGACCTGTGAACACTGTCTTTGCAACCTCTCCTTGTCTGTTGTAAAAATTATAGATTCTTTCTTTTCTCCCACTTCCCTTAACATCAGGAGAAAAAAAACTGTCATTGAAATTATCTTTTAAGGTTACTTAGTCCGTAGTTATCTTTTTTAACATCTATTACATTTGGCTCTAGGACAATAAAGATGTGGTCATCTAGCCTTGGGTTATAAAGTGAGAGAAACTTCTGATTTAATTCATTCGAATATTGGGTATCTCTAATCCTTAGAAAGTTATTTGCTACACCACCACTCTATTAATTTCACCCATTGCTTTCATTGCATAATTTGAAAGCACATTCATGTTGCTCCTTAATTATCTCTTTTGCAGGTTAAATATCCCTAATTTCTTTAATCACTTCATATTATTATGGATTTAAGACCAGCTCTGGTAACCATTCTCTGGATGCTCTGTTGTTTATTAACAGATATTATAGTATTATTCATATAGAGAGAGTCTTTATTTATTTGGAATGTTGTATTTTGGTGTATCTAAAGTAAATGCAATCCTTCCAGTTTTATATTAAACATTTCATAAAGCCAAAACACTTAATAAGGCCAGGGAAGGTAGATGGGCATAGTTTATGGAGTTAAAAAAGAGAAAGCACTGGCTCCCCAAAATACAGTAGTGCCTGGCGGGATTAGTTTTTGGCCTAATCCATGAAAATCTTGAAGGGAAAAACTTATATTTAAACATTGTCTATATATTTCTTTAAATTACTTATTAAACTAGTTGTTTTAAAATAACTTAAAAGGTAGAAGATGATATTTTCCAACACTTCTGTGAAGAAATTGGCGTGGAAAATATTCGTGAATTTGAGAACAAGCATGTTAAACAGCAACAAGAAATTGATCAAAAAAGGTATTTTTATTAAAAGATGTTGGTAAGCAGCTTATATGTATATACAAGTAACTATTATTCCATAATTTAGTATACCTAAGGTAGTTTTTATTTCAGTTTATCAAGAAATAGCTAGTAAAAATTTATATTCTCATGAAGAGATCTAGTTTTTATTTTATAATTTTTTAAGGAGAGAATAGGGGCATAATTATATACACACTGGTTATTAAAAGAATAAGATACTAATTTGTTTAGTTGTCTGTAAATATCCATACATATGAATAAAATTAATAATTTTCAAGAAATAATGTATTACCAAAAATTACCCCAAACAAGATAGAAAAATCTAAGGAGGCCGATTACTATAGAAAAATAAAGTAAAAAAGCTTTCTATACACTTCATCCCCAAATATACCAGGCACATATAGCTTCACAGGTGAATCATCCCAGCAAACTTTAAAGACGCAGGTAATTTCACTGTCTAATGTTTAAACAAATGTTCAACATTTAAACTGTTTCAGAGTGCAGAAGAGGAAGAAGAAATGAATCTTTTTCTAAAAATGAATATAATATTGATGCTGAAATCCAAAAAGATACACAATAAGAAACTATAAATAAAGCCCACCTATAAGTAACCAAATAAAACAAGGTTAAATACAAACCAGAAGTATGACAACAAAATAATATACCATTATCTAGTGGGCCTTATATAAGAAATGTAATGATAGTTCAGTATCAGGAAATCTGTTGTGTAATTTACCATATTATTGGTCAAAGGAGAAAATCATATGATCAACTCTAAGGATGATGAAGAAGGCACTTGACAAAATTTAACATCTATTCTTGATTGAAAATACTTAAAATGTCAATAGTTAGATACCTTTGATATGAGAAAATACATCTCATTGGAAATCAGCATTGTGCTTTCATGGAGTAACACGAAGTGTTCTAGTAATGTTAGAAACAAGAGAAGAATATTCATTATCACCACTATTATCTAACATTCTTCCTAGAGATACTAATCAATAGAGTTAGACAAGAAAAAGTATTAAGACTTGAGAGTGATGCCACCAAAATGACAGAGTAGAAGCAATCTGGCTTTAGTTTTCCCCACAGAATACCAAAAACAAATATATAGTGCTGAGATTATCACCAGCAATATCCCAGAACTCAAATACAAGGATGAGACAGTTCCTGGGGCCATAGAGAAGTGAAAAATCTTCTCACAAATGGTAAGAGAATCAAGTTTTTATATCTATGATGCCCTTTCCCCAATAGGCCAAGCACCAAGTGTGTGGAAAATTTTCCCAACTCACAGTTACTACACTGGAAGGATTGAGAGTGAGGGGGATCCCACCTCCTTGGGTTCCCAAGCAGGAGACTTGTCCCTGCCTCAACCCACAGGAAGCAATCATGAGTGCCTGAAGGAAGAAAGATTCCTGAGGACAGCCAAAGCGGGGAGGCAGGACTAGCATCCTCAGACCAGGAAACTTCACAGTGTATCACAGCCAGAGGAGGCGCCAAATCAGAGTGGCTGGCTGTTCAGCAGTATCACATTGTAGGAGATTGGTTCTACAGGTCCCCTGGGCACAAACTCCTAGCCAGCCTGCCTACATTGCCAGGATATCCCCCTTAGGGCCCTTCTCTATCTAGGACTGGCAATGCTCCTGTTTGCTAGAGCTGAACAAACCTGGGCTTAAGGCACCATGTAGTGCCTAAAAGGAGGCAGTGACTCAAAAAAAAAGAAATATTCAGCAGGTATATTGCAAAGAAATCTCTAAGGAATCCTACCCAATAAAAATAAGCCAGACAGAAATGACTGGAATAAACAATCCTTCAATGTGAAAACACAAATATACATCCACAAGAACCAATAGCAAACAGGGAAACATGACCTTGTCAAACAGAGCAAAGATCCAGTGGACCAAGTCTAATGAGATGGTGATAGGTGAGCTGATCAAAAATTCAAAATTGCAGTTTTAAGAAAACTTGGTGATCTCCAAAATAATACAGAAAAACAATGCAGAAATTTGTCAGAGAAGTTTAACAAAGAGATTGAAATAATAAAAAAAAAATCCAACAAATCCTGGAACTGAGAAATATTATTTGTTGAACTGAAAAATTCATTAGAGGCTCTCAACAGCAGAATGGATCAAGCAGAGCTAAGAATCAATGAGCTTAAAAACAGGCTGTCTACTTAGAGGAGAAAAAAAAGAATGAACTGTGCTTACAAGATATAGAAAAGTATCACAAAAGAGAAAATATAAGAATTATTGGTGTTCAAGAGGGAGCTAAGCAAAAGCAATGGTTAGAAAGCTTATTGAAAGAAATAATAACAGAAAACTTTCCAAAACTTGAGAAAGACATAAATTTCCAGGTACAGGAAGGCCAGAGATCCCCAAATATATTAAACCCAAATAAAACTACCCCAAGGCATATAACAGTCAGACTCACAAAGTTAGTAAATACAGTAAAAATGAAAAGCAACAAATTGAAGCATACTACAAGAGAAAACCACAGCCACAAAGGAAGACAGGAAGAAAGGAAGAGAGGACATGCAAAATAACCAGAAAACAAGTAACAAAGTGGCAACAGTACGTCCTTACCTATCAGTGGTAACGTTTAATGTAAATGGATTAAACGCTCCAATTAAAAGGCATAGAGTGGCTAAGGCTGGGCATGGTGGCTCATGCCTGTAATCCTAGTACTTTGGGAAGCTGAAGTGGGAGGATTGTTTGAGGCCAGGAGCTCCAAAATCAGCTTGGGCAACATACTGAGACCATCTATACAAAAAATAAGAAAAATTAGCCAATTGTGTTGGCACATTCCTATAGTCCCAGCTACTCGGGAGGCTGAGGCAGGAGGATTGCTTCAGCCCAGGAGTTTGAAGTT
The DNA here is from genome assembly GCA_028533085.1 of Varecia variegata. Lineage (NCBI taxonomy): Eukaryota > Metazoa > Chordata > Mammalia > Primates > Lemuridae > Varecia > Varecia variegata. Next base: position 2,991,531 of record CM052440.1, read on the forward strand.
GCAGTGAGCTATGATGATGCCATTGCACTCTAGCCTGGGCAACAGAGAAAGATGTGTCTCAAAAAAACAAAACAAAACAAAGATGGAAAGTGGCTGAATGGATAAAGAAATAAGACCCAACCCTATGCTGCCTATAAGAAACCCACTTCATCTATAAATACACACATTGATTGACTGAAAGAGAAGGGATGGGATGGGCGTGGTGGCTCATGCCTGTAATCCTAGCACTCTGGGAAGCCAAAGCAAGAGGATCGTTTGAGCTCAGGAGTTCGAGACCAGCGTGAGCAAGAGCGAGACCCCATCTCTACTAAAAATAGAAATAAATTAGCTGGACAACTAAAAATATATATTTAAAAAATTAGCCGGGCATGGTGGTGGTGCATGCCTTGTAGTCCCAGCTACTCAGGAGGCTGAGGCAGTAGGATTGCTTGGGCCCAGGAGTTTGAGGTTGTTGTGACCTGGGCTGACACCACGGCACTGTAGCCCGGGCAACAGAGTGAGACTCTGTCTCAAAAAAAAAAAAAGAGAAGGGATGGAAAAAGATGTTCTGTACTAATGAAATCCAAAAAAAGAGCAGGAGTAGCTATACATATATCAGATAAAATAGACTACAAAGACTGTAAAAAGAAACAAAGGTCACTATATGATGATAAAGGGGTCAATGCAGCAACAGAATATAAGTTATAAATATCTGTGCACCCAACATAGGAGCATGCAAGTATGTAAAGCAAACATTCATAAATCTAAAAGGACAGCTAGACTGCAGTACAAAATAGAGGACTTCAACACTCCACTCTCAGTAACAAACAGATCTAACAAGACAGAAAATCAACAAAGCATTGGAGTTAAACTACACGCTAGACCAAATGGGCCTAACATTTACAGGATATTTCACCCAAGTGCTACAGAATACCTATTCTCATCAGCACATGGAACATTCTCCAGAATAGATAATATGTTAGGCATCAACTTCTTTGAATTTCAACAAATTCAAAGAAGTTGAAATCATACCAAGTATTTGTTCTGATCACAATGAAATAAAACTAGAAATCAATAACAAGAGGAACCTTAGAAACTGTGCACACACACGTGAAAATTAAACATGCTCCCGAACAATCAATGGGTCAATGAAGAAATCAAGAAGGAGATTAAAAAATTTCTTGAATCAATGAAAATAAAAATACAATATACCAAAATCTATAGAATACAGAAAAAGTAGGGCTAAGAGGGAAATTTACAGCAATAAATATCTACGTCCAAAAAGTAGAGTCTGGGCATGGTGGCTTATGCCTGTAATCCAGCACTTTGAAAGGCTGAGGTGGGAGGATCACTTGAGGCCACGAGTTCAAGACCAGCCTGAGCAACATAGCAAGACTCCATCTCTGAAAAATTTAAAAATTAGCCAGGCATGGTAGTGTGCACCTGTAGTCCCAGCTACTGAGGAGGCTGAGGCAGGAGGATTGCTTGAGCCCAGGAATTCAAGGTGGCAGTGAGCTATGATGATACCACTGTACTCTAGCCTGGGCAACAAAGGGAGACCTTGTCTCCAAAAAAAGAAAAAAAGGACAGGCAACAAAAGCAAAAATAGAGAAGTGGGTTTGCATCAAGCTAAAAACCTTCTGTACAGCAAAGAAAACAATTAACAAATTGAAGAAACAACCCACAGAATTGAAGAAAATATTTTCAAACTATCCTTCTGTCAAAAGATTAATAACTTGAATATATAAGGAACTCAGGGAGAGGGCAGGAGAGGATAGGAGAAAACCTACCTAACGGGTACAATGAACACTGTCTGGGTGGTGGGCACATTTATAAACTGTGTCTCAAGCATAACAAAATTGGTACATGTAACCAAAAACATCTGTACCCCTGTAATATTTTGAAATATTTTTTTAAAAGGAACTCTAGCAAAAAAATCAAATTTTAATAATGGGTGAAAGATCTGAACAGACATTTCTCAACAGAAGACATACAAATGGCCAACAGGTATATGAAAAAGTGCTCCGTGTCACCAATCATCAGAGAAATGTAAATCAAAACCACAATGAGCTATCTCACCTCAGTTAAAGTGGCTCTTATCAAAATGGGAATAACAGATGCTGGCAAAGATGTGGAGAAAGGGGAACCCTCATACTCTGCTGGTGGGAATGTAAAGTAGTGCAGCAACTATGGAAAACAGCATGGAGGTTCCTCAAAAAACTAAAAACTATTTGATCTAGGGATTCCACTACCAGATATGTATCTAGAAGAAAGGAACTGAACATATACAAGAGATATCTGCACTACCATGGTTTTTGCAGCACTATTCACAATAGCCAAAATATGGATGCTCATTGGTACACATCAGTGGATGAATGGATAAAGAAATGTAATACACACACACACACACACACACAATTGAATATTATTCGGCCATAAAAACAAAATTAAATCCTGTCATTTGGAGCAACATGGATGGAACTGGAGGTTATTATGTTAAGTTAAATAAGCCAAGCACAGAAACACAAATATTGCATGTTCTCATTCATATGTGGGAGCTAAGAAAGTGAATCTTATTATGATAGAGAGTAAATCTGTGGTTTGCCAGAGGCCAAGAAGAGTAGAGGGGAGCAGAGGGGAAGAAGAGAGGTTGATTAATGGATAAGACCTAGTGTTAGATAAATCAGTAGAGTAACCAGTAAACAATAATCTTTTGTACATTGCAGAATAGCTAGTAGAGAATAATTTGAATGTTTCCAGCATAAAGAAAAGATGAATGTTCAGGGTGATGCATATATATCCTAATTGCCCTGGTTTGATTATTACATACTACATGAATGTTTCAAAATATCACATGTACCCCCAAAATATGTACATCTATTATGTATCAATTTAAAAAAAGAAATGCAGTGATGTCCTCCAGTCTGAGGGGAGGCTGGGCCCCGGGGTCCCCAGTGCTTTGCCCCTCTATCTATCTGCCCTGACTGGGGTGATGGACAAACAGATGACCACAGGAAGGAGAACGAAAAAAATTTGGAAAGGAGATAAATTTATCACTATTTGCAGGTTTTATGATTTATATCTAGAAAATCCTAGAGAACAAATGAAAAACTATTAGAAACAAAAGAGAATTTAGTAATGTGGCTGGATACAAATGGTAATATGAAGATGTTTTTAAAAAATTAATTTAAAAATTAATAGCTTTTCTATATACAAACTACCAATGAGACAGTATACTGGGAGAAAATATCCCAATTATATTGAGGGGGAAGGTAAAATACCTAGGCTAATACTTAGAAATAAACTTAACAATTGTGAAAGCAATGTAAAAGAAGCCTTTAAACAAGAATAGAGGATACAAATACAAATTGAACAAAAGGGAAAGGCATGCTAGTTCTTTTTTAGGAAAACTCAATATTATAAAGAAGTTGGTTCTTCCTAAATTAATCTATAATTTAAATACATGTGTGGACAAGATTTTTTTTTTAACTAGATAAACTGATTCTAGAGTTCACATGCAGACCTACTCAAGAAAAGTCCGAAAAAAGTAATGAGAAGAGACTAGAGTTCCCAGATTTCAAAATAGTGTAAACCTTAAGGTAGTGCCCCATAAATAGAGTCCAGAAATGTACTCAGGTCTATAAGGAGAAATTTGATTATTTCATGTAGCAGAGAAAAGATATGCTTTTCAATAAATCATACTGGGATACATGTGGTAGCAACCTGGAAAAAACCTACTTTGATCCCTTTCTCATTCCTTAGACTCAGATTAATTCTAGCTGAAACAAATATTTTAATACAAAAAAATGAAGGCTGGGCGCAATGGCACACAACTGTAATCCTAGCACTCTGGGTGTCTGAGACAGGAGGATCATTTGAGCTCAGGAGTTCAAGACCAGCCTGAGCAAGGGTGAGACCCCATCTCTCCTAAAAATAGAAAAACTTAGCTAGTTGTGGTGGTGAGTGCCTGTAGTCCCCACTACTCGGAAGGCTGAGGCAGGAGGATTGCTTGAGCCCTGAAGTTTGTGGTTGAGGTGAGCTAAAATGATGCCACTGCACTCTAGCTGGGGTGACAGAGTGAGACTTTGTCTCAAAAAAGAAAAATAAAGAAAGACATGAAAATACTGGAATAAGTCATAAGATAATTATTTTTAAAATCTCAGATTAGGGAAGTCCTTTCAGTATGACATAAATCCCAGAAGCCATAAAAGAAAAGACTGACAAACTGTGAATGCATAGAAAATTTTAAAAAATTATATGGAAAGAATCACGAAGAAAACCAGAAAGACAAATGACTCTCTGGGGGAAAATGTATATACATATATAAATTTAGGAATGGGAAGAGTGGCTGCTTCTGGGAGAATGTGAGAATGGGAAGGAGACATTTTACTTTTTGCATATTCTTATACCTTTTGAATTTTAAGTAATAGGTGCTTCTTGGAGAAAATAGAGAAAACTCCCCAGTATCCAGAAATAAAAACTATTAACCTTTTGACTCACTTTTTTCATTTCATTCTCTATAATTCTTTTATACTCCATTCATTCAGCACATATTTACCAGATGCCCCTATGAGCCAGGCATCCTTCTATGCACTGAGGATATAGCAGTAGAAAGAAAGGTCAAGCCCCTACCTATTCTAGGTCCTTTCTATTTCCAGGTACATTTCAGGATCAGCTTTTTAATTGCTATTTTTAAAAAACTGCTAGGATTTTGATTGCAATTGCATTGAATTTATAGATCAATTTTGGAATAAGTGACATCAGCACTACTGATCCATGAGCATGGTATCTATCTCTATTTATTTAGATTGTCCTTAATTTCTCTCATTAATGGTTTTTAGCTTCAGCATACAGATTTGTGCATATTTTGTTATACTTACTCTTGAGTACTTCATATCTTTATGCTATTGTAAGTGGAATTGTTAACTTTCAATTTAAAATGGTTTTTTGGTAGTATACTGAAATAAAATTGGTTTTTATAAACTGACCTTGTATCCTGAAACCTTGCTAAACTTATTAGTTCTGGTAGCTCTTTTGGGGATTCCCTAGGATTCTTTACCCAGATAATCATATTGTCAGTGAATAAAAGTTTTATTTCTTCCTTTTCAATTAATCTATTTTTACTTCTTTTTCTTGCTTTATTGAACTAGGTAGGACTCCAATACAGTGTTGAATAATAGTGTCAAAAGCAAATATTTTGCCTTATTTCCAGTCTTAGGGACAAAGCAGTCAGTCTTTCATGGCTAAGTGTGCTATTAATTTTAGGGTGCCCTTTATCAGGTTGAGGAAGTTTCCTTCTATTCATACTTTACAGAAACTTTTTATCATGACTGAATATTCGGTTTTGCCAAATACTTTTTTTGTGATCTATTGAGATAATTGTATTATTGGGATTTATTTTGAGTTTATTAATATAGTAAATACATTTAATAGTAATTTACACTGATTGATTTGAGGATGTTAAACTATGTTGCATACCTAGGATGAACCCAACTTGGTAATGATGTGTTATCCTTTTCATATATTTTTGAATTCGATTCGTTAAAATTTTATTAAAGACTTTTGCATCTATATTCATGAGGGTAATGATCTATAGTTTTCTTTTCTTGTAATGTCTTTATTACATTTTGGTATCAGGGTAATGCCAGATCCATAAAATGAGCTGGAATTGTCTCTCTTCTTTCTTGAGGAGTTTGTGTAGAATTGGCATTGTTTCTTCCCGAAATGTTTGGTAAAATTTGCCAATGAAGCCATCTGGGCCACCCACCTTTCTTTCGGGAAGGTTTTTAACTACAAATTAAGTTTCCTTCAGAGATATAAGGCTATTCAAGGGTATCTTTTTTCTTTTTACTTTGGTAGTTTGTGTCTTTTAAGGAATTTGTGTGTTTTTTCTGAGTTGTCAAACTTACTAGCATAACGTTAGTCATAATTTTCTCTTTATCCTTTTTAAGGCTTGTAGGATCTGTACTGATACACTTTCATTCCTAATATTGGTGATTTGTCTTCTTTCTCTCCTCCTTGATGTCTAGCTTAGAAGTATCTCAATTTTATTGATCCTTCCTAAGACCAGCTCTTGGTTTTATTGATTTTCTCTATGATTTTCTGTTTCCGTGTTATTGATTTCTGTTGTTTGTTATTTCTTTCCTTCTACTTATTTTGGTTTAATTTACTCTTCGTTTTCTAGCTTTTTTAAGATGGAAGTTTACATTATATATTTTAGACTTCTCTTTCTAATACAAGTATTTCAAACTATTTATTTCCCTCTAAATACTGTTTAACCTGCATCCCTCAATTTTTGGTATATTTGCATTTTTATTCCATTCGAAATATTTTCTAATATCTCTTGTGATTTTTTTTCAGACTCAGGAGCTGATTAGAAGTGTGCTATTTAATTTAACAGATATTGGCAGGAAAAGGGTGTTTCAGATATCTTTCTGTTACTGATTTTTAATTTAATTCTATTGTTGTAAGGAATATATTCTGCATTCTCTCAATCTTTTCAAACTGCTTAAGGCACTTTTTATGGCCTAGCATGTAGTCTATCTTAGTGAATGTTCCATGCACACTTGAAATGAATGTGCATTCTACTGTTGGATGGAGAGTTCTCTAAGTGGCAATTAGACCAGGTTGGTTGATGTTACTCAAGTCTTCCATGTACTTACTGATTTTCTGTCTAGTTGTTCTAGCAGTCACTAAGAGAAGAGTGTTGGAAATGTCCAAGGACACTTTTGGATTTGTCAGTTTCTTCATTGAGTTCTGTCAGATTTTACTTAATGTATTTCAAACCTTGTTATTAGCTGTATACATATTTGAGATCATTATATCTTTTGATGAATTAATCCCTTTATCATCATAAAATGCCCCCTTTTTGACTCTGTCATATTCCTTCTTCTGAAGTCAATTTTGAACTTACATAGACTTTCTTTCTAAAGAGTTCTACCTATCACAATGTTTATTGAGGTTCTCATAAGAATCCAACTAGAATTATAATCAAGATTGTATTGGATTGCCGGGCGCAGTGGCTCACGACTGTAATCCTAGCACTCTGGGAGGCCGAGGCAGGTGGATTGTTTGAGCTCAGGAGTTCGAGACCAGCCTGAGCAAGAGAAAGACCCCATTTCTACTAAAAAAATAGAAAGAAAGTAGCTGGACAACTAAAAATATATAGAAAAAATTAGCCAGGCCTGGTGGCACATGCTTGTAGTCCCAGCTACTCAGGAGGCTGAGGCAGGAGGATCGCTTGAGCCCAGGAGTTTGAGGTTGCTGTGAGCTAGGCTGACGCCATGGCACTCTAGCCCGGGCAACAGAGCAAGACTCTATCTCAAAAACAAAAAAAATAAAAAATAAATAAATAAATAAGATTGTATTGGATTGATTTATTTGGGGAGAAGTAATATCTTCAAAATATTGTCAACCCATCTAAGAATACAGAATGTCTCTCCATTTATTCTAATCAGCTATATCCTTTATTAGAATTTTAAAATTTTTTGTGTAGAGATCTATGTGTTCTTAATGCCTAGATATTTTATAGGTTTTTTTCCTTGTCAGTAGTATCTATTTTATGGTATTTTTCTAGTTGGCGTCTACTGGTGTGAAAAAAACGGTCTCAAATTTTAGATTGATCTAACATCTGATAACTTTGCTAAACCCTCTTATTACTTCTAGTAGCTTATCCATTGTGTATTCTAGGTATTAAATTTGAGATGTCTGTGACATCCAATTGGAGGTATAAAATGGGTAGTTGAATATACAAGTTAGGAGTCAAGGGAGAGGTCTAGGCTGGAGATAACAAATTTTTGGAATGTAGTGTACAAATGGTACTTAAAATCATGTGATTGTGTGGTGTAAGAGCACCAAGGGAAAGATGTGGATAGAAAAGAGAAGTGATCCCACGAGATGATGGCAAGTTGAGGAGATGGGAAAGAACCATTAAAGAAGCAGCCAGTGAGGGGAGAGGAAAGCCAGAGTAATGTGGTGTCCCAGAGCCAAGAGAAGTGTTTCACTCATACACAGTCTGTATGTCTGCCTCCTGCAGCAGAAATAAATCCCTTGAAGATTGGTTCTTAACTTCTCCTACAGGCAGTGTGGTCAGAGGTTAAGAGCAGGGATTCTGTTGGCCCCCTCTCTGAGTGTGTCATGCCTGGCTCTACTACATCCTAAGTTGGTGGGCTCGGGCAAGTTACTTAACTCTCTGTGCCTTGATCTCATCTGTTAAGTAAGGATAATGGTATTACTGAGCTCGTAGAGTTTAACAATTTAAGTGAGTTAATTCATGTAAAAGTTTTTATAACAGTGTCAGGCATATAGTAACCTCATTAAATATTATTTATTTTTATTATTATGGTTGTTTTTGTATCAGCAGTATCACAATATCTGATACAGTTAGTGCTTAAAAATATTTCTTGAACAAATGATTTTGTTAGCAAGGTATGTGAGGGAGAGAGGTTAGAAAGGATGAGCTACAGTTGATATTGGAATTCTTTATGAGGAGTTTATGAAGCTGGCAAAGTAGCAAAGTGCATCAGGAAGGACCATGTTCTTAAATTCCCATATATGGTGTTTATATATGAATAGCTATTTGAAAGAACTAATAAAAATGCATAAACTTAACTCAAAGAAAAATAGGGGAGGAACCCTACAGATTATAAAAGATCTAAGAAGCATATCACCCATATGCCATATGTAGATCTTGATTCTATCAACCAGTTATTTTTTTAATGTAATGAGGAAATTTGGCAGTGATAACAATGTGATATTAAGGAATTACCATTTTTTAGCTATAATAGTTTATGGTTTTGAATTAAAAGGCACTTCACTTTTAGAGATACATATGAAAATATTTACAGATGAAATTACATGATGTCTGGAATTTGGTTCAAATAATCCAGTGGTGGGGAGGGGCAGTGAGTGGAGTTAGAGATGAAATGAGAATGACCATGAATTGATAATTATTAAAGTTGAGTGAGAGCTACATGGGGATTCATTATAGTATTACTTCTACTTTTATATTTGTTTGAAATTTCCCATAAGTAAACAAATTTTTTTTAAAAGCACTCTGTTTACCACTTGTTATGCTTGACTTTATTATACTAGATTAGAATTTGAAAAACAAAAAACTCGGCTTAATGTTCAACTTGAGTATAGTCGAAATCATCTGAAGAAGAAATTAAGTAAGATCAACACGTTAAAAGAAACTATCCAGAAAGGTAGAGAAGACATTGATAACCTAAAGAAGGTAATTAGTAATGGGTGGCTGAAGTGCCTCTTCATTGAAATTGACTTCCTTCATTGAATAAACCTGTGTTGAGCTCCTGAAGGGTCCTGATGGTGATAGAAGGGGTGGGGGCAGATTTAAGAAATACTTAAAGTAAACTCAGCAGAGCTTTGTGAATTACTGAATGTTGAAGTGTGAGGGAGGGCAAGAGAGGGGTGCCACGGATGACTCTGAGTTCTAAGTTGGGTGATTGGTGGATGGGAGCAGCAAGTTAAGGAAGAAAAATTCTGGACCTGTGGAGTTTAAGTTGCCTATGTGATGTCTAGATGGCAGTTTCCAGCAGGCAGTTATCAAGTATGTAGATACTAGGAGAAGGCTAGGCTGGAGATTTAGATTCAGGAGTTGCTGGTTTATGGGATTAAATTGAAACCGTATGAGAATGGTTGCAACTCCCTGGCAGGGAGGCAGGCAGTGAAGAGGAGCGGAGCAGCGATGGGACTCTGGAAGGCGGTCAGTCAGCTTAGGAGGAGAGCCAGAAGAGGTGGCATCCTAGAAACCCCGGAGTTTCAGGATAAAGGAAGTAATGAAAGCTGTCAAAAAGGTAAAGTCTAGAAAATGTCTGATATTGCCAATTAGAGCTCATAAGAGCAAGAACACTTTCACTGGACAATGGGAATAGAAGTCAGATGGCAGTGAGCTGAGGAATTAATCCAAAATGAAGGATAAAGGTAGGTAGTGATCACCAGTTTCTAAAAAGTGTAGAATGAGAGTGGGCCACAATCTATGACGGAGGTTCAAGGTTCAAGCAGCACACAGGATAAGATGTTTTCTCTTGGAATCACTGGTTTGGTTTTATTCATTATAAAATAATCTATTGACCTTAATATAAAAGATGGTAAATCTACAATACAAACTCTCTCTGTTCAGGCTGAAGAAAACTGTCTTCAAATTGTGGATGAACTTATGGCAAAGCAGCAGCAGCTTAAGGACATATTTGTCACTCAGAATTCCAACACTGAGAAAGTTCAAACTCAAATTGAGGAGGAACGAAAAAAGTTTTTGGCTGTTGATAGGTAATCAAGAATTCATCAGTTTGAAAGACCTAGTCAGAGTTTTAAACATGTGTATTATTAATTTGAAATTCATTATAAGAAGTTGTATTTGAATATGTGCCCTTTGTTACTCTTGGTCCCACATCATACCTTTTAAACATCCTAATTTGAAGGAAAACCAAGAGAGGTGGTTAGCTCTTTAGAGAAAATAGTTCTTTTCAGTAGATGAAAACATGAGTCTGCATAGTGAGTACCTGACTTAACCTTAATCCCCTTTGATACTGGTATCTTCCTGTTGTACAGAAATTCCCTCTAGTTTGTTTGTGCAACATAGCATAGAAGGTAAGGGGGTAGCAACTGGAGCCACACTGCCTGGTTTCATATCCCAGCTCTGCTACTTACACAGCATACCTTAATTTCCTAATCAGTAATGGAGATAGTAATACTGTGTACCAACAGAATAGTTGTAAGGATTAAATGAGTTACTATTCTTATGGCACTTAGAACAGTACCTGGCACAAGATAAGCATGTGTTTTTGCCAGATAATGATGAGGACAGTTTGAATCAGCTGGTGTGTACCAAAATAATGCCTGCTTTTTTGTCAAGCATCATGATTTACACAATTGTAAGTGATCAGATGAAATGAGCACTTTGTTTTTGCTCAGCCTCTTGGCATTTCACAATTTTCCTCACTGTCCAAAAATCATCAGTGTTTCAAGATATAGCCAGAAAGTTCTTTATCTAAGATTTTTGAGTGGAATTTTTTTACTCTTGTATTTAGAGAACCCCTTTTCCCCCTTCATATTCTTTTTTTTTTTTTTTTGAGACAGAGTCTCGCTCTTTTTGCCCTGGCTAGAGTGCCGTGGCGTCAGCCTAGCTCACAGCAACCTCAAACTCCTGGGCTCAAGCAATCCTCCTGCCTCAGCCTCCCGAGTAGCTGGGACTACAGGCATGCACCACCATGCCCGGCTAATTTTTTTCTATATATATATTTTTAGATGTCCATATAATTTCTTTCTATTTTTAGTAGAGACGGGGTCTCGTTCTTGCTCAGGCAGGTCTCGAACTCCTGAGCTCAAACAATCCGCCCGCCTCGGCCTCCCAGAGTGCTAGGATTACAGGCGTGAGCCACTGTGCCCCGCCTCCCCCTTCATATTCTTGAAAACCATATAGTTCTTAATTTCTTCTTCCTTTCTTTTTTTTGGAGGAGTCCTCTTTCTAGATGTGCTTTAAAATTCCACATCATTTCAACTGGTAAAACTCCAAGGCTTCATCTTGAGGTAGAAGGCATTACATTAGTGATGGTGGTAGTAAAGAAACTTTAGATGATTAGGTGTGTAATGACTTTCCTGGCAAGACATTTCTCTTGCTAAGAGACTTTCTTTCTCTTGGTTTGGGGTTCTAAAATATACAGCTTATATCTGAGGGATAAATGCAGCTTGAAAAATTGTATAGATTTAAAAATAAACTAGGAAAGTACTATGTCTTTGCTAGTCCTGATTAAAGCAGTAATAATGTTTATTAGTAAAAAATGCTCCCTTAGATTAACTAATTACATTTGTGGCCTTTCTCAGGAGTGTTAACAATTAAATTACAAGCATCAATAAGAAACCTCTAGAATTTATAGCATTCACAAGAAAAAATAATTCTTTTTTCATATGAGTTTATAACATACATTTTTCTTCCTTAGTGCAATGTTATATAATGAATAAAATCATTTTATCATATCTGTGTATTTGCAGGGAAGTGGGAAAGTTGCAAAAAGAAGTTGTAATCATTCAGACATCTCTTGAACAGAAACGATTAGAGAAGCATAACATGCTACTTGATTGCAAAGTTCAAGACATTGAAATAATTCTTTTGTTGGGGTCACTGGATGACATCATTGAAGTAGAGGTATTCTAGTAAATTAAAAAATATGTGCAGCTATGTGGAACTTAATGCAATGCCCTTTGCTTATTCTTCCTCTTGTCTTGAAAGACATCTTCTTCTAGGAGGGAAAAAGGACAAAATGACTGTCATCCCAGAGGACTAGGCATGTCATTCAATTCTCTTCTTGTTAATCCACATTTCTTTAGGTCCACAGGATGAACCAGTGTTTCTTACCTATATGTTAGATACCCAAGAGAAATCAGAGAATTAAAGCTGTTGGAGTGGCCAGGTGCGGTGGCTTATGCCTGTAATCCTAGCCCTCTGGGAGGCTAAGGTGGGAGGATTGCTTGAGATCAGGAGTTTAAGGTTGCTGTGAGCTAGGCTGATGCCGAAGCACTCTAGCCCAGGTGACAGAGCAAGACTCTGTCTCAAAAAAAAAAAAAAAAGCTGTTGGAGTTAAGAACATTTCTTGCACAATGAACCCACAGGCAGTATGCAAGTCACCTGCCAGCAGGAGCAGTTCCCTGTACTCTCATAACATTTTGCATAGTGTGTGGAGGGATCTTGCTCTGCACCTTCACCAACTGTGTTCAGGTAGTTCTCAGAAGAAAAACTCCCTACTGAGTATCTCCAGGTGGTGAGAGTGTGGGGTGAGGTAAGAATGGACACCCAAGAAGTCACAAGACAAAACCAAGGCCTAAAACTAATGGTTGACATTCCTTGTTGGCCTACTTTTTTTCTTTTTCACCACACTTGTATTATATGGGACACTTTAGATTGGTTGGAAGTACAGTTGTCCTTTGGTATCCACGGGAACTGGTTCCAGGACTCTTTGTGGATACCAAAATTCTCGGATGCTTAAGTCCTCACATAAAATGGCATAATTTTGGCATATAACCTGTGCACATCCTCCCACCTACAGGCATACCTTGTTTTATTGTGCTTCACCTTATTGCACTTCACAGATAGTTTATTTTTTACAAATTGAAGGTTTATGGCAACGCTTCGTCAAGAAAGTCTTTAGTATAACTTTTCCAACAGCATATGCTCTCTTTTCTGTGTTGGTTTCACATTTTGGTAATTCTCACAATATTTCAAACTTTTTCATTATTATTATATCTGTTACAGTGATCTGTGATCAGTGGTCTTTGATGTTACTACTGTAGTTGTTTTGGGGCAGTACATACCATGTCCATATCAGACAGCAGACTTAATTGATAAATGTTATATATGTTCACATATTTTTCAGATGGGAACTGAAGCAGAAAGTACCCAGGCAACAATTGAGATCTATGAAAAAGAAGAAGCCATCGAAGTAGACTACAGCTCGCTAAGAGAGGATTTGAAGGTAATCAAAAGATTTCTGTTATGACTAACTCACAGTAATATTGACTTTAAATACTGAAGAATCATTTTTAGATGATAGAGTGTAAATTTTTTAAGTAGATTTCCTAATGGTTTTTAAAGAAATATACAAAGGAAAAACTTCTGACACCAAATATGTGGGTCTCTTCCACACCAAGTAGTTCTCTAATTATTTGAACACCAACTGGGTATCCTACAATTCACTTCAATTCTGACACTGTCTACCTGAAGTTAGCATCAGACCCAACAAGTTAAGGGCTCAGTCCCCCAGACTGCCCGATCTTTAGATGCCAATCACAAGTCCAGGCCTCCTGTACTTCTGGCAAACTGGCTATAAATCAGCAGTTCCTGCTTGGATTTGATAATTTGCTAGAATGTCTCACAGAACTCAGGGGAATGCTTTATTTACATTCACCCATTTATTATAATGGATATAACTCATGGAACAGCCAAATGGAAAAGATGCATAGAACCAGGTATGGAGAAGGGTTCATGGCCTCTCTCATACCCTCTCCAGGCATACCACTCTCCCAGTATCCCTGTATGGTCACCAACCCAGATGCTCTTCAAACCCCACTGTTTAGGGATTTTTATGAAGGCTTCTTTACAAAGCCATGAATGATTGAATCATGGGCCATTGGTGATTGAACTCAGATCTTCAGCCTCTCTAAGGTGGGTGCTGAAAGTTCCAGCCCTCTAATCACATGGTTTGTCCCTCTGGTGACCAGTCCCCATCTATTAAGAGCTCATTAGCATAAATGCAGGTATGATTTAAAGGGGCTTATTATGAATAACAAATGATGTTTCTCCCACCCCTACCACTCAGGAAGTTCCCAAAGTTTTAGGAGCTCTGTGCCAGGAACAGGGACAAAAACCAAATATAAAGTTATTACTATATCACAGTATCACAAAATAGCAGTAAATAGGTTACTTTTTAAAGAGTTTACATCAGCATTTCTAACTGCTTTCTGTAGAGCACTAGTACCATGAAATGTCTAGCCAAAGAAGTGACAACCCAAATTAAGTGAGGCAAAGATCTCAATCAGTAGAGGTTTATTAAGCCAAAGTTTGAAGATGTGCCTGAGGAACCATCTGTGACCTGTGCTCTCTGAAAAGAGATTTGAGAACTCAGTATTTAAAAGGATCCAACCCATGGAGAAGCAGGATAAAAAAAAAAAAACAAAAATAAAAAAAAAACCAAGAAAGTATTTAAAAGGATAGGGCATACAGAAAGAAAAAAAGGAGGAGGGGGGTGGGCAGTGAGACAAATGGTTACATTCTTGTGAGACATTAGTGTCCAGGAAATCTACATTTTACCTAAGATAAGGTGGATGCTTGAAGAGAAAAAGAGAGTGAAGGATGCATCAATTGTGCAGATGTCCCTGGGTGGAGGGAAGAGTGACTGATCTTCTCTTAACTCTGTTCTGCACCTGGAAAGATAAACTTGTAATCAACATTTGTATGGAATAGAACAGACTTTAGTTTTAGGAGTTAGACTTAGCTTGCAGGCTTTAAGTTATAATTTGCATGACCTTGTTTATGAGAGGCCAGCAAGAAGTTTCCTTAGGAATGATCTCTAGGGGCAGCCCTTGTAGATGCCTGAGGCCTTTTACCTTTCTGTGGGGATCTGGCTAATGCACAATGTTAGTAGCAGTTGTTCATGTGGAAGGGGTGTTACATGACTCAGCCTCCAGGCTTGACCTTCCCTTGTGCATAAAGAGTTGGGGGTGGGGCTGAGGTTTTTATTTTCCTTTACAGAAGAAAAGTTTCTGTGGTCAGCTACTTTCTGAGAAAGTCTATTTCTTTCTGTCTTGGAGATTCACAATAAATATTAAAGTCTTTGAGAAGTCCTACAATAAACAAAAGTAACCAACTACTCCAGTACCCTGGGTTTGCCCTGTCAGTGTCCCGATGCAGTAACCTCAGCAGGCACCCTCTCCCAGAGTACCGTAGGCGATATTGTGCCAAACCCTTCACAGCTGCAGAACACAGACCTCAAATATAACTTTAATTTAATTCAGTTTAATTTAATTTGGTCCCTTTAATTGAGCAGCTCTGGCTCTGTTTCTCAGCTATCGCTATTGCCATTCATTTCCCTCTGTGTTGGCTTCATGGAAGCTGCTTCTCTCCTGAGGGCAGAATGACTGCAGCCGTTCTTGGCTTTCCAGCCACACAGCCACAACCTTCCGAGGAGAGGCTGCCTTTTATAGTGGTGCTGTTCTAAAGTTGAAGAAAGGTTTTTCCTGCAAAGCCCCAGCAATTGTCCCCTCATCACAGTGGCCTGAATGGGGTCACATGCTCATCATTCCTGAACCAATCTCCACTTGGGGAGGAGGATGGTAGATTTAGCCTTAGACCAAGGAGGCCCACCCCTGAGCGCATGGGCTCCATAGGAAGAATTGGATCTGCCTGGTCTAACGCACGTGCTGTGTTATTATCGAAAGTTGAAAATGGAGAATGGAGGCTGAGTAGCAATATCCACTGTAAGGTTTTTTGGATTGGCCGGCGCCAGAGAAAGAAAGACGAGCAGAGTAGAAAGAGATAAGTAAAGAGGCTTTATTGGAGCGCTCCCGGGTGAGGGTAACGAGTCCCAAGAGAGGGACCGGGGCGAGGTTCTCAGGTCCCCGGGGGAGAGGGGCCTGAGAAGTCGCACTGCCCAAAAGTCTTGTGTGGGCTTATATATGTTTTAGAGCTGGGGGATGGGGGTCTTTCGGTTCCATTATGGTTTTAGGGTGGGTATTGACAACTAGGAGGGGCTGGTGGTATGTATGGATTTCAGGAACTGAGACCCTTAGCAGGGTAATCCATCCAGGTGTGGCCATTCTTTAACTTAGCTGTGCCTTGCAGGCATTGTTTTCGGCAGGTCTCCTGGGCTGCTGCTTTTTTTCACTGGGGGGGGGTGCCCACCACCAGCCTTACATCCACTGTATCTTGTAATTTCTTACGTTGTTAATATATTTTGTTAGATTTGTTGGACCCTGGTTGTATTTATGGCATCATTTGGCATCAGAAATCTTTTCTGTAGTCTTCTACTTAGTGCTTTCTCCCTTTGCCTTTGTATTTAGAAAATCCTCTCCCACCTCATTACCAACTAAATATTTATAAATATTCTTTCCTGTTTATGGTTTTGTTTTCATTTACCTAATTCATCTGAAATGTATTTTAGTATATGGGCTGAGGTAAGAATCTATTTTTAAAAAGGTACCCAGGTTAACCAGTTTACTCAACAGCATTTTTAAAATAATTCTCCTCCCAGTGAATTAAAATGTCACTTTTATCCTATATTAATTAGCCCCCCTCTGAGAGGTAAAAAAATTTCCTGGAAGGGCATGCCTACAACACATTTTCTCTTCCTGCCTCACTTGAGTTAGTTCTGTTCATCATTCAGGTTTCAGGCTGTTACCCCCTCTAGCTGGATTGGATCCCCTCTCTCTGCCCCATAGTACCTATGCTTGCCCTATTAGAGGTCTTTTCACCCGTTGTAAAAGCCAGTTTATATTTCTGACTTCCTTGTGATCTCTTTAAAGGCAAAGACTAAATAGTTTCCATCACTGAATCCTCAGTGTAATACATAGTAGATGATCAGTATTTTTTAGTAAGCCAGTGAATTAAGGTGATGTATGAACAGCCATGAAAGAGTACAGGCAACTCACAAAGCTACAAATATTACAGCATGACTGTACCTCCAGGCTCCGTGAGGGCTTCAGGGAGGGAAGGAGTGGATGGAGAGGGAGCCACTGGGGTCCCGATGGTGAAGGGCCCTGTGTGTATGTATGCCTTACCTTAGCAGTTTGGATGTAATGGCATGCCAATCAGTGTTGTTCTTTGCCAATAATAGGCTCTACAATCTGATAAAGAAATTGAGGCCCACCTTAGGCTCCTACTGCAGCAAATAGCATCCCAGGAAGATGTTCTATTGAAGACAGCAGCCCCAAACCTGCGAGCACTGGAGAACTTAAAGACTGTCAAAGACAAGTTCCAAGAATCTACAGATGGTGAAATTGTTTAGTTGTTAACAAGATTATATTCATGGGTGTTTTGATTTTTTAAACACTTGACAACAGTCCCTCCTGGATTGTGCCTTTTCAAACTATATATCTTTTCCTCTGTTGTCTCATATTAGCATGTACTTTTAATACCAGATCACTAATTGCTCCCATTTTGAAAAGTGTTCTGCTTTAATTTAAAACAGATTTATCGGCTGGGCCTGGTGTCTCACACCTGTAACCCCAGAACTTTGGGAGGCTGAGGTGGGAGGATTGCTTGAGCCCAGGAGTTTGAGACCAGCCAGAGCAACATAGTGAGACCTTGTCCCTGCAAAATACTTTTAAAAATTAGCCAGTTGTGACACACACCTATAATGGGAGCTACTAGGGAGACTGAGGTGGGAGGATCGCCTGAGATCAGGAGTTTCAGGTTGCTGTGAGCTGTGATCCCACCACTACACTCCAGCCTGGGCAATAGAGTGAAATCCTGTCTTTAAAAACAAAACAATAAAACAGGTTTATTGGTTATTTTAGAATATTTGTATATTTTCATACTAGAAAAACAGGCATATTAAATATTCTGTCAGAACTTGTCATTATTATTTAGAAATTAGCCCTATTAGAAAAAGGGCTCATCAATACTCAGAGTCATGCTCTTGGAGCTAAATTAATAATTGAGGTATTTTGAAGGTAGATTTACTCAAGACAATCAAACTCAAAATCCGGTTTTGAAAATATTTCATGCTTTAAAGTTTGCATAAAAGAACTCCCTTAATGGTCTCCAAAATAAAGAACATTGATTCTCTCTTAGCTTTTGAGGCCAGCAGAAAAGAAGCCAGGATGTGTAGGCAAGAGTTTGAACAGGTGAAAAAAAGGAGATACGATCTTTTCAGCCGGTGTTTTGAGCACGTCTCAATCTCAATTGATCAGATCTACAAGAAGCTCTGCAGGAACAGCAGTGCCCAAGTATGTATTTTTCACCCCCAAATGCTAGTGGGACTTTTCTGTTATTGGTGGTGTGGCTTTTTTTTTTCCTGGTGGGAAATAAATAACCACAGCCACATTATTTAAGTGACTCACTTATGGGGCAAAGTCAGGTGAAGGTTGGTTATCTAATGACCTGTGTTCTAGATCCCTTTCACTTTGCACTGGCCAGCCTGGACAAGTCTAAACCTCTCCAGGCCTGTTTCTTCATCTGAAAATCAGTGGCTTAATTCATTTGGTTTCCAAGTCCTCTCCAGTTCTGAAACTCTGCTGTCTGGTGCTAATTTGGTTTTATAGAACTGTGGGCCTTTATGGTGAAGGAGGGACAGTGTAGGGGATGTTGGGAAGATGATTGATCTGTGAAGTTGGCCAGAGTAACAAAGGAGAGGGAAAGAACTAAAGGCAGGATTCAAATCCAGATGTGATAGTCCCTTTGGTATAATCACCCTCCTTCCATTATCAATATCCATAATTTATTTTTAGTAAAGACAGACTAAAATGAACCCATTAACTCCTTGAGAATAAGGATTCATCCCTGTATCTATAGTACCTGGCCCATGACAGGTTTTCAGTAAATGTTTGATGAACAGACCAGTGAGTGAATTGAATGAAGACTGTTTTTTAAGACTGTGGTATGTGTTGCCGAGGTGAAAAGGCCTGATTCTCAGGTATGTTAGAATGTTTTTCTCCACCCTCTACCCAGACAACCCTATTGTCTGTGCTTACATGTAGAACTAAATACATTATTTACAGGCATTGGTATCTTTCCATCAAAACTGAAGAAAACCTAACCAATAGACTATTTTGCAGTTAAACTCTGCTGCAACCCTAAGTTGAAATTTACTGCTTGCTTTTCTGATATTGCTAAATAAATGTGTTTCAGGCATTTCTTAGTCCAGAGAACCCTGAGGAACCTTACTTGGAAGGAATTAGCTATAACTGTGTGGCCCCAGGCAAACGGTTTATGCCAATGGACAATTTGTCAGGGGGAGAAAAGTGTGTGGCGGCCTTGGCTCTCCTGTTTGCTGTGCACAGGTAAGGTCACAGCGAGCTCCTCAGTTTATATCAGCGCAGAAGCCAGTGGACCTTCCTACAGCTCTGTTTGCTGTTTGTCTGGATTGACATTTAGCAACTATGTGCTCCAGCTAATTCATTTATGTTTGCGGCCTACAACAATTTAGACAGCAAATTTAGAGAGAGTTCAATTTTTGACAGATTTTTATTCAATTTCTATTATCAATGGCTACTAATATTCCAGATTTATAGAAAAGAATAAAAAAAATTTGGAATTGCCAGATATGATATCAGGATTGCCAGAAAACAAAAGCAACAAACCAAACATACCCCAACTTGTATATTATTTTCCTGATCCATATTCAGAGATCTGCTGTTTAGTAAAGAATGTTAAGCAAAGTATTTCTTCTAAAAAAATAATTAACCTCCTTATTTCCACTGATGATGGTGGCACTGTTTCTTTGTAAAATAAATCAAGAAATAAAAAATTAACTAAAGTCAATTAATAATGTAAGTCAGTTAACATTTACAGCATTAGATGAAGATCTAAGGTATAGATGATACTGCCTGTTTCTATGACCAGGAATGTAAACATATGAGAGCTTGACAAATGTTTTTTCCTGGTCTCCACAAGGAAAAGGACTAGGCCACCACAGGAAAGGAAAAGAGAAGACCATACGGCAAGGGGACTCTGGGAAAGCAGCAGGCTGCTCTGAACAAGTAATCTGAGCAGAATAGGATGGCCACTAGGTGGCACCCCTTCCATTTATTCAAAGATACCTGCTGAGTACTTACTGTGTGCCAGGTGTGTTGCAGGCACTGGGGAGATAGCTGTGGACAAAACAAAATACCTCAAAGATCCTTAAGTTGAGGAACACAAATAATAAGGTAAATCAGTAAACTAATTCTCTAATATAGAGGATAAAACCAAAAAAAAGCAGGGGATGGAGATAGTAGGTGGCAGGGAAGGGTCTGCAGTACTAAAGAGAATCATCAGTGAAGGCCTATTTGAGCAAAGATTTGAAGGAATTAGGGGAGCAAGTCATGTGGCTAGCTAAGGGAAGAATATTCTTAGACACAAGAACAGCAGTGCAAAGGCCCTGAGGCCAGAGTGAGCCTGGCATGTATGGAGGATAGACCATGTAGCAGCGGCAGGCACAGAGCTAGGACCCTGTTGTAACAATCAAGGTGAAAGATGGTGAGCAGAAGGAGTTTGAGCAAACAATTTGCTAACAGAGGGATTGTGAGGTTTGAAGAAGGAGGCGGGGATGACTCCATGGGTTTTGGCCAAATCAACTAGAGTGGTAAGAGCTGCCATTAAGTGAGATGGAGAGGACCACAGAGGGAATAGGTTTGAAGGGGCAGGTGAGGAGTTTGGTTTTACATGAGTTTGAGATGTATCTTAGACACGCATATGAAATTGTTGAGTAAGCAGTTAGACATTTGAGCCAAGAGTTCAGGAGAGGTCAGAGCTATTGATAGATGTTCAGAGATAGAAATATTGATACAAGTATGGGAAGTATGGGAGCCACCAATATCTGGATGATATTTAAAACCTGAGACCAGATGCATTCACCAAGGAACCTAAGTAGATATAGGAGAGCTCTGCACTTAGCCCTGAGGGCACTGCATTGTTGAAGAGTTGGAGAGATGGAGTTACCAGAAGAGGCTGGGTGCAGTGGCTCAACACCTGTAATCCTGGCACTCAGGGAGGCCGAGGCAGGAGGATCACTTGAGGTCAGGAGTTTGAGACCAGCCTCTGCAAGAGCGAGACCCCGTCTCTACTAAAAAATAGAAATAAATTAGCCAGGCAGTTAAAATGGAAAAAATTAGCTGGGCATGGTGGCACATACCTATAGTCCCAGCTACTCGGGAGGCCGAGGCAGGAGGATCGCTTGAGCCCAGGAGTTTGAGGTTGCTGTGAGCTAGGCTGACACCACAGTACTCTAGCCCAGGCGACAGACACTCTTGTCTCAAAAACAAAAAACAAAAAACCAGAAGAAACTCGGAAGGAGCCGTGGGTGGAAGGGACGTAGACTGTATCACCCCACAAGTCACAAAGTAGTGTTTCAAGGAGAAGGAAGTGACCAACCCTAAATACTCCTTACATAGGTCACATAGGCTGCACACTGATAACTGAGCACTGAATTTAAGAACATGGAGGTCATTTATTACAGACAAAAATATCCAAAAGAATGTGTTTTATTCATTCCAAATACTGTTAATCCTTTTTTCTAAGTCTTTGTAAAACAAATAGAAAATTGTAACTTACTTGATTATAATTTTTTTTCTAGTTTTCGGCCTGCCCCATTCTTTGTTTTAGATGAAGTGGATGCAGCCCTGGACAATACTAACATTGGCAAAGTAAGTTTCTTTCTGCTTTTAATTTTCAATAGAATGTCTACAATTCAAGGATCATGTTGCAGTCAGAAGATAGTTTTATCCTGAACAAACAGGGTTGTCAGACAAGCAATGAAAATTGCTGATTAAAAATCAATACTTTTAAAATCTAAGCTAAATATCTAACAAGATGATGATTTAGGGTAGTTTTCATTCAAGGTTTAGAGGCCCCTCAAGAGGTGATGGGCAGTCAACACAGGGGGTCAGATGAGGGTCACTGCATTACCAACAGCATTACTACTGGTATAACTTGCTTCTCCCCAAATCTAGATACTGGGAATTAGAGGGTTGCTAATAGCAGGCCTTGGGGCAAACAGGTCCTTTGGTCTTATGGACCAAATTAATTTTCAATAAAGTCTAAAAATAACATCTCTAAATAAAATTCTAAAGGAAGTAAAGCGTAAATTCTACCTCCCCAATTTTATCAAAATATATCCAATTACTGTACTTGTACATGATGCTATTTTCAGTCTTTGAGACAATGAAAGAACTAAGGAAACAGTTTCACTCTTGAGAGTTAAATCTTAGTCCTGAAAGATCAGTGAGTGGGTAAATATACAGAGCCCAGCTCTCAGCCTACACGGCTTGACTGTAACTAGATTGGATTTTGAACGTAAGAATGGGGTCAGCCATGGAACAGGAACCAAGGACGGAGGCAAACTGCCCGGGGGAGGGGTAGTTCTGGTACCGTGGTCCTACTGCCATTTTTGGAGATGGATGAATCAGACTCTCCTGTTTCTGATTCCAGGACCATCCATCTTCCAGAAATGACTGAGCTTTGCATTTACGGCTGCTCTGGTCATGCTGACAGATGTATCTCTCATTACTTACTTGTAAATGGGCATTCTGGTTTATAACCTAATCTTGTGAGGTTGGTTAATGAGCCCACCCTGAGAGATGTTTTCAGTCTTAGGGTGCTGCCCAGCAGGTTCTGCGCCTCTGAAGCTGCCCTCTCTGATTTCTCAGAGTCTCACGTGACATGCCTGAGTCAGGGGACAGCGAGTAGCTGCAGCCTGAGGGTACCTTCTAATGGTATCAGTGTAGTCTTTCAGCATTTCCCAAGTTGTATTCATCTAACCCAAATCTAAGGCCATTTTTAACTAGGCACGGGATACATAAGAATATCCTATCAACTCTATACTCCCAAAACAGTCTGCCAGAGAGTCATGGTAACTGGAGGAAGAAAACACAGAAGCAAAAGAACATCTTGATTTCTCTCTTGAATACTACCCAGTCTGCATCAGGTGACTGGATTCCATGACCTGACTCATTTGGGAGAAATCTCCCCTTAGGAGGTTAATTTTCGCACTTTGTTTCCCAGATCTTGTGGGGAAGAAATCTTTGTGGAGACATCTTTCCTCGGTTGCATTTAAGTTATCTGTATCTTCTAGATGTGATACCTGAAATTAGGTGTTTGCATTGGTGGCATCTCTAGGTACTAGGTCTTACTTCAGGATTCCGATTAGTACCCATGCTATGTATTAAAACCCCTTAATTTCTGTTATCCTCCTGAGATTTATGTTCCTGACACTACTGTTGAATTGATGTGAGCAACTATGAAGTAGTCTCCACTCCCTTCTGTGATCAGGGTGCCCAACATTTATAATGGGCAACTCTCTGCACAAAGTGCGTAACATACAGCTTTGTGTCCCATCTCCTTTTCCTGTGACTCTCCTTAGACCTTTCTTCAGTCCTACGTCACAGTGGCTAATACCATTACCTCTAATGCTGGAGTTCCTTCTACAAATTCAGCCTCTCAGCCTTGGGCACTTTCCTTCCCCTCTCGTCATTCACCTTAGCTAGTGACCCATTCCTCAACTGAAACTGCCATTCCTGCTTCCAAAGCTTGTGCCCTTAGTATCTTGTGTGCAGTTGGGACCAACACACACGGAGGTCCACGCCAGGCCTTCAGGGAGATCTAGGAGTTGGTAAGTATCTTGTGAGACTTGGTAGTTTGAGTCTGAGTTCTTTCATTCTCCAAGTTCTGAGTAGTTTGTTCACAAAGACTCATTTCTACTGAGTCTATTTTGCTTATTCTCATTTCCTTGGAATTGAGCTTCCTGAAGGATTCCGGAGTTCACCGCTACCCCAGTGACTTAATTATGGATTATGCAACATACCTAACTGCCTCATCTTTCCCATCTTCAGGCTTTGAGCTGGCAAAATAGGAAGTTGGAAACTTAAATACCAGCTCTTCTTCACCCTTAAAAAATATCTTGGCCAGGCACGGTGGCTCACACCTGTAATCCTAGCACTCTGGGAGGCCAAGGCGGGTGGATCGCTCGAGGTCAGGAGTTTGAGACCAGCCTGAGCAAGAGTGATACCCCGTCTCTACTAAAAATAGAAAAGAAATTATATGGACAGCTAAAAATATATAGAGAAAAAAATTAGCTGGGCATGGTGGCACATGCCTGTAGTCCCAGCTACTCGGGAGGTTGAGGCAGTAGGATCGCTTAAGCCCAGGAGTTTGAGGTTGCTGTGAGCTAGGCTGATGCCACGGCACTCACTCTAGCCCGGGCAACAAAGCGAGACTCTGTCTCAAAAAAAAAAAAAACACAAAAAAAACCAAAAAACATCTTGAGTGGTAGTTTTTGTTTTGTTATAAAGGCTGAGTGCATATTTACATCATAGTATCTCAAGGTGAAACTTTATTCTTTAAAATGTTCTTAAAAGTTTAATCATCATAGATTTAACAAAGTTTATTATTTTTTTTACTTAGCTCTTTTAGAATTAAGCTATTTCCATTTCTGTAGTTGTGGTGAATTTATTGAATTACCAGA
Source organism: Varecia variegata (assembly GCA_028533085.1). Classification (NCBI taxonomy): domain Eukaryota; kingdom Metazoa; phylum Chordata; class Mammalia; order Primates; family Lemuridae; genus Varecia; species Varecia variegata. The sequence goes on from CM052440.1 coordinate 3,016,178, forward strand.
AAGGCAAGTAAATCCTAGTCACCTAAAATGGGCAAACTCAAGAGACAATGCAAAATCACTGTCCCCAGAGCCCAAACAAGGCCTTTTCTTGCTAGTGAAATGTGTTTATTTCCTCCCAAGGTGTCAAGTTACATCAAAGAGCAGACTCAAGAACAGTTTCAGATGATAATCATTTCCCTAAAAGAAGAGTTCTATTCCAAAGCTGATGCGCTCATAGGCATCTATCCAGAGGTAAAGATAAATTCAGAGGGGCAGGGGAGGGGCCACTGTAAACTCCCCGTAGCACCACGTCTTCCTTTTATAATTAAAAATTCCAAATGGAGTCTGAGGCTTAAATGATTTTTTAATCAAGTAAGATTTAAAAGTAACTACTCAGATATTTTCCTATGATAGTACAGAGATTTAAGATATATTTTAAGTGAAAGAAGCAAATGGAAAGGTACAGAACAGTGTATTAGTTTCATTTTGTAAAATAGTGTGTATTAACTTACACAGAGTAAACTGTTAATAGTGTATTTCATGTTTCTGTAGTTTGAATGTTTTAAACAAAAAACAAATGCACTGTAGTAGAACAAGGAACCATTTATCTTCCAAAAATATCAGAGGAAAAAACAAAGAAATTCACTAGAAGTTTCAAGTTGTATATAGTAAATTTTAGAATTTGAACACACCTTTAAGCCACTCAAAAATACTTACCTGAGCTAATGGAGTGGAGCAACTAATTCAAGTCACCAGTTTTTGGATAGTTTTTACTTCCTGAGGTTTCCTTTAAGCAAAAATAAAAATTAATTTATCTTCCTGCACCTACAGAGTGTTAGGGGACCACCTGGAAACATGCTGCAAGAGAAAGGGAAATTCTCCTACCAGACAATACAGAAAAAACCTGATATAAATGCAGATAATTGATACCTTTTGGGTATAACAAGGTTCCTTTTTAATGCAAATCCAGACTCAATAATGGCCCTTATTTTACTTTAATACTTTTTCCCTAATTAGGGGAACTGAATTTTTTCACTGTCTTCTCTCCATTTCAGCAAGATGACTGCATGTTCAGCCGAGTTTTGACTCTAGATCTTTCTCAGTATCCAGACACTGAAGGCAGAGAAAGCAGCAAGAGCCATCGAGAGTCCTCTTAGGAACTGGTGTGCCCTTGAGCAGCCAGCAGCCCTGTAGTGGTCAGGTGCATCACTGTCCAGTCCCCCTAACATCCCAACAGCTCCAAAATAACAGGACCAGCCGGTGTGCCATTTAGGGAAAATCACAGTTGTTTTAGCCAAAGAGGCTATAGCTCACTTCAGTTAAGGAGTGTTCAGGCCCCATTCCAGTAATCTTCACTCTGGTCTTGCCTCGCACCTTTAAGTACTCTTTAAGGAAAACTGTTTTTTAAATGTACTAGTTATAGGGTGGTTAATAAGTTGTTGAACCTGGCTTTTAAGGAAATTGTTTCAGACAAACTTTATGTCAATATTGAAAATGTCAATAAAAATATTCTAATTTCAAATGTCTCCAGTGTACCATTTTAGAAGCCAAAAAAGTTTTAATGGTACAGTTAAATTATGTCTGCTTCAATGCAATCTAAATTTTTCTGAGTATAATTTCTGTTAAGGAAATATTGAAGAATACAAGCTTTGTCAAGTAACAGCTGACTTCTCCACGTAAATACGTATGTGTAGGAAAGAAAGTTGCACACTTTTCCAATAGTACTTCATTTCCATTTCAAAATAGAACAAGACAATTCTGGGGTGATCTTCTCTTTAAGATTGCTTTGGTGAAACCAAATTGTTCACCACAAAAAAGAAAGAAAGAAAAAGACGGCTTTGGGCAAAGTGCTAACCAAGGAGTAGCCTCCTGAAGTAACGGAATCAGTTTTGAACAACTCATTGTTGCATTAACAACAGAATCCACTCTGTGCTTAAGAAATTAAGTCTCAAAAAGACTTGGTTCTTGCTCTGAAGAAGCTTACAGTGCAGAGAGCAAGCTGATCTCTGAACTGTAGATCGCAGAAGCCAGTCTCTTTTGTCCTCCTCCTCTGTCCTGTTTTATAGTATTGGCTCTACCACCTAATAACCTGCTGCTTTCTCTGCCTTGAAAGACATCAGCTTTAACAATGAAACGTTCCTTTAAATGCTACATGAACTCTGTTTCCTTTATCTTTTGCCTGGGCTGTTCTCATTTTTTCATAACTCTGACTCAGACTGTCAGCGATCCTACCTAGTACAGTCATTTCTGTTCTGATGCGACATGTCCACATTCCTAAAAACCCCCATGCATTGCAAAAGCATAAAACCATAAAAGCAATAAAAATCACAGTGCCACAGAAATAGAGTTGGGGTACTGCACTCAAAATAGGTACAACCTAATAAAAATCACTGATTTTAGATATATTAAATGGTTAAGAAATACACAAATACTAGAATTAATATGGCACTTTATCTTGAAAAAGCCCTCAAGTCCATTTGTGGAAGTGGGTGTCAGAAGGGGTGGAGGAAGGAGGGTTGTCCGAAACGCTCACACCTGCTGTGGGAGGGTGTGGCTCCTCGTGACCCAGCGGGTAGGCGACTGCGGGCCGAGCAGGCGTGAGTTTGGCGTGTTCTTCTGCAGCTCCGAGCAGCTGGGTGCAGTTTACCGCATTCCTTTAGTGCCAGAATCAGCAAACTTCTTTAAGGGCCACAGTAAATATTTCAGGCTTTGGTGAGGCAGTAAGGAGGCTCTTAAGTAGGTACTTGTATAACTATGTTAAGTGTAACTATTGTAAAATACAACAACTACACTAGCTTAAGAAAGTGCACCAATAGGCCATACTTTTTGTCTTCCCCTGACCTAATGTCACTGACAAAATTATATACATAAACAAATGCATTATGCTCAAGGTGTTTCTAAGATATCACTCACACTGGACTAAACTTGCATTTTAAAACAAGCATGCAACAGAACTGACTAGATATATACATTCATCACAGCAAGACTGCCTCAGATCCTTCAGCATGGCATTCAAAGCTCTTCGTATAACGGGCTCTAACTTTTCCAGTTGATTCCACAGAACCTTCTACGCTCATAATTTTTCTATACCCTGTGGCCAACTTTCAGATATCCATCCCTGATTACACTTTATAAATGTGTCTTTAAAAAAACAATTTATAATGTTGGCTTTTTTTCTTAAGGCTAGTCAAGTGAAACAGTGGGATATACTGTTTGCTGTTTAAAAAATTTAAACCCATTCAAGTAATCATTTACTTGATTTCACAACTGGATAGCAACTCCAGCTAAAAATTCTCAATAAATACATTATGGGAAGCCTCGTGATAACTAAAGAAAACTTGAGCACACAGGGTTAAAGTTAACATTTTATTTATGACCAGAGTGGCATAAAAATTTGTTTTCCATGCTTCAAAAAGGAAAAAAAAAAAAAGTCTGCAGCAGGTCTCTGGCTTCTCACTCCCTACACACCCCAACCTTATGTTTCTTATTAACCACCTCTCTGCACCTGTGGCAGCTGCAGTGCCATCAACAGTGAGTGTCACAGGGCTTGTTGTTTCCAAAGACAACCCTTCATTTTAAGACCTCACCGTACCAGCACGAGAGCCTCTGCCAGAGTCACAGAGAAGACCCCAGGCACCAGCAGTGCAGCCAGGTGGCTGTTCCCACCTGGGTAAACCCTGGGAACGGTGAACGTGGTGCAAAGCCCTTTACAGGGTCTGCCTGACGCACTGTGTGCAAATCCCTTAATATGGGCAATGGGAAGAGATTTTTAAGAGATAAGAACAGAAAGTCTGGACCTTACCCCAGAGAATAAAGGCTTGGAAAGCTTGGAATTTATAATCTAAAGTTTAAAACTTGGTCTTGTGCCTTGTTTTTTCATTATCT
>CM052440.1:3020541-3058031 GCA_028533085.1 Varecia variegata
GTGAACGTGGTGCAAAGCCCTTTACAGGGTCTGCCTGACGCACTGTGTGCAAATCCCTTAATATGGGCAATGGGAAGAGATTTTTAAGAGATAAGAACAGAAAGTCTGGACCTTACCCCAGAGAATAAAGGCTTGGAAAGCTTGGAATTTATAATCTAAAGTTTAAAACTTGGTCTTGTGCCTTGTTTTTTCATTATCTTGTACTGTTTCTCATTATCAGTCACAAAGTGGACCTGCACGACACTAAACTGTGCTTTTGAAAAGGCCTGTAGACCTTCCATTTCTTTGGAACAGAAGTTACTAAAATGACATAATTCCAAAGAAGCCCTTTTGATCTCGTTCCTTTAAAAAAAATACCGTTTTCACTAGTGGATTCAGTGTGGATTCGGAGTATACATATGTTCTTTACTATTTAATATGTAACAAACATACCTTTAAAATGTTTTCTGCAGTTAACAGATGTTCCCCCATAAAAATTATAAAATGTATCTAGGTCTTATTTTCTCTTTGGCAACTACTGTTGCTTGTACAGTCTTTACTATCCCCCTTTTATAGTAGGAAAAATGCCACCTTGTCGCAAGAAAGCGGGAATACCAGGTCCATCCCTTCCCAGCGGTCTAGGTCCCTGAGGTAGCTGGTCAGTCCTTAGAAAGCACACCTGCAGTGTGTAGGTGTCACCTCCTGCACACTCAAACACCTACGGGGGGACTCTCACCCTGCCTTGAGGGCCACACAGCCACATGGCTCTCTGAGGGTGTGTGACGGCTTAGAGTGGAGACCCGTGTGGAGTTCCCTGTACATTCCTCGTCGTCTGCGCTCGGCACTGCGGTTACAGAGGCTGGTTTACTGGCTTTAAGGATTTCAAGACCCTCCAGCATCATCTGTTCAAATAAAAGAAAGGAACGGCAAAATGTTAAAGGTCAGCTTAAAAAGTTATTTGTAACTGATTTCTATTTCAGTCTACTTTACAATTACTCTTATATGCTAAACACTTCAAAGACCCCTCCATATCCAGTAGACGCTGTGTAGAAATGGCTTGTGAAGTTATAAATACCATTAGGGAACCAAGTAAATTACGACATTTGGTTTGCAAAGATGTGTGGAAATCTCAACCCATAAACATGATGCTGTTTTCATTCTTAGCGGACGGAGCGGGGCAATGTGAACAGACGCGCGCGGGAGCCTGTAGGAAATGCGGAGATGAAGGCTCAGAGCATGCGTGACGGGACTGCCGCGCAGAGGGACCTGTCGGCTCCAGGCTGCAGGTGTGGCCAGCAGGACTGCGGAGATGACCCTTGTCCTCCCTTACACACATGCACACGGGCCAAGCCTTCTGCACAACTGAGACCAGAGGCTTTTCCCTGAGTACACATGACCACCTAGGGAAGGCAGGGCTGCCACTGCAGGTGAGGGCACCTGAGAGCAAAGCTCTCACGGGCATCGAAGGGGACACCTGCCCACCACTCTATGGCAAAGTCTGCCAGGCAACAGGCCCTCCACCTGATACGCCAACACCATTCAGAGACAGGCCACCGGGGGATAAAACCTGTGTACACGGCCAGGCGTGGTGGTTCACGCCTGCAATCCCAGCACCTTGGGAGGCTGAGGTAGGAAGATCTCCTGAGGCCAAGAGTTTAAGACTAGCCTGAGCAACACAGCAAGATACCCCTCTCTATACAATCAGCAGGGCATGGGGTGGCTCACACCTGTAGTCCCAGCTACCTGGGAAGCTGAGGCAGGAGGATTGCTTGAGCCTGGGAGTTTGAGGTTGCTGTGAGCTAGGCTGATGCCACCACATTACAGCCTGGCCAACAGAGCAAGACCCTTGTCTCAGGAAAAACAAAAGCATTTTATCCAAAACACTATCAAAATTGAATTCTCCCTCTAAAAATACATGTGTCCCCCAAGTGCACTGAAGTTATACAAAATCTAAACAAGAGGACGGGGAGTCCCTCAGCTGCTCTCCCAAAAGGACCCACTCACTGTCACCTTCATCCTCAACACTGCAGCCCCTGGCTCTGCTCGCCAACAATCGTAACTTGGGCAACAACTCACTTTGCAGGTAACCATTTAAAAATTGTCTTATTTGACTAAGTTTTATTTGCACTCATTATGAATCTTTGTTATCTACAACAGATTACTTCAACAGTGCATGTTTCTTGCAGCATTGAAGGAAAATGTAGGATCACAGGACTGCTCAAACATGCCCACTGAGGAATTAATTTAAATGTTAAATGAATAGGTAATTGTCAGGTTAAATGCTTCCTAGCTCTCACAAATTTTTGGTGGCTTACTATATGGATATTTAAGAGTGTTTTACTGATGTTTTCTTTTTTTTTTTTTTTTCACAGTACTGAGAACTTTAATGATGTTTTCTTATATAAAGTAATAAAATGTCGCTCTGGGAGGCCGAGCCAGGAGGATCGCTTGAGGTCAGGAGTTCGAGACCAGCCTGGGCAAGAGCGAGACCCCGTCTCTACTAAAAATAGAAAGAAATTATCTGGACAACTAAAAATATATAGAAAAATTTGGCCAGGAATGGTGGCACATGTCTGTAGTCCCAGCTACTCGGGAGGCTGAGGCAGGAGGATTGCTTGAGCCCAGGAGTGTGAGGTTGCTGTGAGCTAGGCTGACGCCACGGCACTCACTCTAGCCCGGGCAACAGAGTGAGACTCTGTCTCAAAAAAAAAAAAAAAAAAAAACAAGTAATAAAATAAAAAATCTTGTTATCTGAAAATGATCTATCCTAACATTTTCAGGAATGGAGTAGAGTCAGATGACCAAGGAAGCCTCTGGTGTCCCCAGAGATTTGAAAAGCTATCACAATCATAAAATAACAGACAAGTGGGAAAGAGGAATCTAAAACCTCCTCAAAAAATAAAAAGCAACATGAATGTCTTAAGGTCTCAATATGAAGCAATCACAACTGGAACAATGGAATGTAAGAAAAAATCCGCACTTGACCTTGGCGTTGAGAACACGTCCTGCAACTGGCCAGGAGTCATGGCAGTGGGCCCGTTAACCTCACACGCAAGTTGGCTCACCAGGAGAGAATACTGACGCTGTTTTAATAAAGGAAATGCTTTTGTTTTCCAACTTTTAGAATCAACTTATTGATAGACTGGAGGTCTCACTTCCTTTCTGTCCTGTAACCATGGTGACTGGCACTGACAACATGAAGCTGGCAGGGTCGGTGAGAGGGTGAGGAGGGCCCATCACAACCCAGGCTGCATGTCAGGAAGGCAGGTTTCAGTACCGTATTTAAAGTGAAGAATGAGGAATAATACACAGTGCTATCAAAAACCTGGGAGGTGGCGGACAAGGAAAAGAGAAAGGCTGCATGAGTAAGCTAGGTCACCTTTCCTAGCATCAACAGACGTAGCCCATTAAAGTAGTTTAAAGAAATATTTCCATAGTTTAAATAAATCTTAGTCAGTGATAGAGGTGGTAAAAAAAAAAAACAAAAAAACAACCAAATGACTTAAAGTGGTTTCCTCCAGAGACTAAGGTGGCATAAATCAGGCTAGTGGTCACCTTTGGGTCACACTGGGTGCTGCAGAATGACGGGAAAGTGGCAAGGGGGCTCCCCACAACGTTCTGTTTCCTGAACTGGGTGCGAGTAGACGGATGTTTTCACTTTGTGAAAATCCTATTTGTACACTTTCTCGGTGTATTTTTCTTCAATAACATGCTTACTGAAATCAACAGAAGTGTTTCACAGGGAGCAGCTCTGGGCAGCTGGAAGCGAGAGGCCAGGTTCCCTTCCAGCCTCTGACTCTGACTCAGCGTGGCCCCCTCCGCCCGCCCAGGCATCCGAGCGCAGCCTCGTGACTGCGACACTGCCCACAGGGAAGGAACGCAATCCCCGTACCTGATTGTCTGAGCTTTTTTGAAACTTCGATTCCATTCTCTTCTAACTTCCTCTTTGCACAGTCCTGACAGGCATTACCTGAAAGATGAAAACTTAGTAAGAAGCTTATTCATGCTAGAATCCACCCTCCGAGGACCAATTTACAAACTTGATCTTACTGAGGCCTTGGCCAAGTAACCCCTGCCACACACCACACATCGTCTCGGTCAAGTTAAGGTTTCTTTCAAAAGGAAACGATGGTTCCGGGAGTCACATTTCAGTATAAAGAACTGTAACAAATACGTCCTTTCACGTGGAAACAGGGTGGAGACGGAGGCTGAGACCAGCGGTTTTAACTCCTGCACCGAATCTCACCCACCACCGACCGGAAGTGAGGCCAGCAGTCCCCACCCCACGTGCGTTTTCCTGTCCGTGGACCGGCCGGGCCCACAGGGCTGCACGCCAGGCCTCTGCCCGCCGACCAGAACCCTCTTGGCCCACGGACTGAGAAAGCGGAGACATCTGGGGCCCAATTCACAAAGGAGGAAGCTGACTAAGTCCTGTCAATTTATAAACAGGCAGAATTGAGCCCAACAAGATGACCGTTCACATTTCAAATGAGTTTTAAACAGAAAATTTTGTATGAAAGCTCAGATCCTTATAATTAAAATTTCAGAAGGGATGGGTCATTCCAAGTTCCTACACCTTGCACCGAATGGTATAACACAAACACAACTTTGTTCCGATTCCCTTGTAACTCTTGGTTCTGGGATGGGAAGCTATTGCCAGGTGCCAGATGGCCCATGTTTGAGACGCTGTGCTTCCCAGTCGAAGGCTGATTTTTGGTCCCTTCATTGTGGCAGGGACTGCAAGGGCGCGGCTGTCATCCTCAGTGGCTGTTTAGATACAGGCCAATTGTTTAAGGTGAGAAACACACTTCTATGACTTTACAACTAGTGCCTGGAAGATAGTGGGATTTGTAGGCAAAAATAAAGATCCGCTTTACCCAACAACGTGGTGCTGTCCACTCGATCGGCATCTGAGGAAGAAGAACAGCAGTCAGCAGGACTGAGACCTCGGTGCTCCTCCTCCTCAGGCCGCTCTGAGGCAGGGCAGCCACCGCCCCCACCCACCCCCCGGCGACTCCCTGCCCTCCTCGTCCACCCCCCAGGGCTGGCAGATGTGAGGACGCACAGGAGGACTGCGCGAAGCACCTGGAGCTGGCCGGCCCCAGGGAGCGGTGGCCGCCCTTGCTGGGCCTCCTCTCCCAGCAGGACAGGTACTCCCTGAATCCAAGGACAAATGTGCTTCATGACACAGACAGATTAAAAGTCTGAATGACCTTTCAGTCCTCGGGCAGCTTGTCGAATTCACTCAGCTGCCAAGGCCTGGAAGAGGGGCCTCAGCGGGGACGGGGGGCCGCTCAGCGACAGACTCCAGGAGTCTGAGCATGCCCAGGGCGTATGTCGGGCCCTGGTCTTCCCGGGAGTCGTGGGTGTGGAGGAAGGAGGGGTCAGGGGCAGAGACGAGGAGAGCCCACAGCCTCCCTGCAGAGCCGGGCACAGGAGCTGGTGCCAGGACGCACCGAGTGGTGCACGTGGCTCTGCTGTCGGGCAAGGACCCCGCCCCCCCCGCTTCGAATGTCTGAGCAATAACTAGGCAAGTCATTCACCTCTGGGAGCTTATCTCATCATCTAGAAAACCACCTAGTTAGCAGCAGTGGACACTGCCATTAAAAAATCAAATAAAGTCAACAGTGTAAAATTTGCAGCAGCATGTGACACCTAGCAGCTTGGCAAGAAACTGACTACTGCCCTAATTATGTTTTTATTCATGGAAATCCAACTTAAATAGGCCCATTTTGCTAATTATTAGCAATTCTGAAAAGAAAGTGCTAGTGGTTAAAAAGCAACAACCACCTGGCTGTTGGATCCCCTGTGCACTCTCTAGCCTTCCCGGTTACAGCTGGTCACACCCAGCACCTCGGTGGCGAACATACTCCGCTGTGTGGGGGTGCGCCTGGGCTTCCTGCTCCCACCGTGCGAGACCAGCACGGACCCCCCAGCTTGCTCTCCTCAGCCTTTCATGACACCCAACGCAAAGCCACTCCCTCCCTTGTGTCGAGGGGACCAAGTTTAGGGATTCTCCATCATCCTGGTCCTTCCTGACAGAGGGACAATTCCCAGAAGGGCCGAGGAGTATTACTACTGTATACTAGTATTACTGTATACAGTATACTAGTATTACTGTATTACTAGACAGTGCTGCACTCAGCAGAATAGCGAAAACAGGTTATTTGAAAAAAAATGTCTTCATAAAAACCGTTTGTGTTTTTGAAGTTTTAACTTTCAAACTGTTGTGACAGGATAAAGGTATGAGATATCTGCATCTTTCAGGGGTTACACATCACAACTGATAAAGCCGGCCCGGTAGTTTTCTTTCTTGGTTAAGGTATCCTGAAACATGAGTAAATGTGTCTCACAGTAACGTGTGCACAGCTGTAAACTTTCAAAGTTGCTTTAAACTTTATGTACACACTGTCACCATCACACCAATCATCCCAATCTTCTAATTTTTTTTTATTTCCTACAAGTTAATTGTGAAGGTACCAATCTTCTAATTTTAAATTACCCAGAGGCATTTTTTTTGAAATAGCTGGAAGATTGGTGAATTTTATGGTACATGAATTATAGCATCAAAAAAAAAGGAAAACCACCGGAAGCCGCCTGTGAGCTCTGTACGTTCATACTGGAGAAGCGCAGTACCTGGACTTCGCTGTTTGCAGATCTGAGTGGCAAGGTCTTGCACGTATCCCGGAAAAGAGTCAAAACAGTCCCCATAGGATACGACTTTGATTCCGTGTAAAAGCATGTCCGCTTGATGCTTGAAGAAATGGTCTTCGTCTTCCTTGAGCACAACCATGTAGTGCTCCAAATCCACCTTGTTGGGCACCGAGTACAGGAAGAGAGCTTGGAATATCTGATCTCGAAGGGTCTCTCCGCAGCCCACGAACAGGAAGGACTTCGTGCGGTACAAGTTCTGGAGCACTTCCTGAGAGAAAGCCAGCGAGGAAGTCAGGACGCTTGCTGGAGAGACAGCAAGAGCTCATGCCTGGCCATCAAGTCACGTGTGTGTGCTGCGACGTCACTGCTCCCCAACGGGCCTTCCCGGGGCCACACTGGGGACACAGCGCGAACAGTGTGCACTCTCCACGTGGCACTCAGCTCACCCCAAAGCAGGGATCTGTGGCAACAAAGGCCAAAGCTGGGCTGAGGCCACCTCTCAGCAAGGACAGGGTGCCTCTCCCTACCTGAGCCAGGACAACTGGCCTGTGCCCAGAGTCAGTGACCAGGTGAGCACACCTTGCAGTAAGGACAGTGACCCCTACTCACCAGCACAGCCAACCGGCTCAAATCTTCTGCAATTATGTTCAATTTTAAATTACTAAAACATATTGATAAAATAAGGACATTAGCATTTGTCCAGTTCAGAATCATGCACACGAAATGAATGTCTGTCTCAATGGATCGTATATGGGAATTGTTCCGGGGTGGAGGGGCAGTCAGAAGAATAGGGTTGTTGGGAATGAGGGCAAGAGAGCTGGGGAGGGGACCCAGTAACGGTGACCAAGGGGGTGGGCACAGGGAGAGCAAAGATTGTGGGGGTCACTCAGGCACGCAGTGGAGAGGCACCAGTTCAGATGTCCGGCATCTTAGAGAGGCTCAGTGATAGCCGAGGCGCTTCTTATAACCAACCGTGCAACCGAAAAGCTTCTGCCCGCTCACTCGTCCTGCTGCCATCCCGCCCCAGCGTTACACATGCCCGGGAGTGAGCACTGAGGGACAGAGCACCTGACCCCAAGCGCACAAGTGAATCCGCAGAGACATGAGTTTCTAAGAGTGCTAACAGAAGCATTTGGAAAGTGCTGGGAAGCACAGCTTTTCCACACTTCTCTCTGTCTAGGGCACCAAGAAAGCTTCACAGAGAATGAAGTTTTAAAACTAAAGAGAAGAGGGAATTTCAGACAGGAAGATGCCTGGATGAACACAGAGAATTGGTGCAGAGAACATTCTAAACTGCACAAGGCCCTACAATGTCATGCTGAAAAGTCTCGCTGTGTCCCTGGGCTAGAGAGAACCACTGAATGTCTGGGCCTGGCATGGAGAGGGTAAGATCAGATCTACGCTTTTGAAGGAATCACGAGGCCGAACACGATGGCTCACGGCTGTGATACTAGTGGTTTGGGAGGCCGAGGCGGGAGGATCGCTTGAGCCCAGGAGTTGGAGGCTGCAGTGGGCCATGATGGCGCCACTGCACTCCAGCCTGGGCGACAGAGCGAGACCTTGTCTCAAAAAAAGAAAAAAAAAGAATCATAGCCTTCCTCCGACAAAGGTTCACTGAGCAACTACACAGCGCACAGGCGCTATGCCAGGCTCTAGAGACACCGGGAGCACAGAGGAGGTGCCCCCGCCCTCGGCAGCGTACAGAGAGCCAACCCAGATGCCAGGAATGCCCGGAGCCTGGGAAACCACCCAGACTGCAGCCAAATGGCCAGTGGCCACCACAAATTCCCCAGGGGACGCAGACAACGCCTAATTGGGGTGGACCGTACCATTACTTCCGCGTCTTGAGTGACATCTTTATATCCTGACGGATCCAATACCATCCCGCAGGGGTCTGTGTACAAGCCATGAATATGAAGAACTCCGTATTTGATGTGTCCTCTTGCCCACTGGAGGACCTGTCAAAAATCAAGCCAAGTCAAAGAAAAAACCCTGTTATTTCAAACAGATAAAATAAAATATTCAAATCAGAGTCATAGTTTTTCAAACTTACCTTGGAAGAAGAGATGTTTCAATTTGTAACTATACCTTTAATACACTAGAGAAGCCAGCCAAAGAATCTCCTTGCCTGAATGTGTTACTGCAGAGATTTTTAAAAGCTGGCAATAGTTAAAGCCATCTTATGAGCCTTAAGGACACTGAAGTCATTAAGGTTCCTGAAAATGGCTATAATAAATTTTAATGATGGGAAGCATTTTCTTAAGACATAGCTAATTATTTAAAGCTTCACTATGATTAGTGCTAAGAACTTAGTGAGATTTCTAAATGTTAATAAGAAATTGCATGGAATATCTTTAAAGAAAAAAAATACAAGAAACTCAGCTGTTAGCACTAGTTATTCCTGTCATATTATATAATAAAGAACTTTCTTCCACCCTGAGCAAGAGCGAGACTCCGTCTCTACTAAAAAATAGAAAGAAATTAGCTGGACAACTAAAAACATATAGAAAAAATTAGCTGGGCACGGTGGCGCATGCCTGTAGTCCCAGCAACTCGGGAGGCTGAGGCAGAAGGATTGTTTGAGCCCAGGAGTTTGAGGTTACTGTGAGCTAGGCTGACGCCATGGCACTGTAGCCCGGGCAACAAAGTGAGACTCTGTCTCAAAAAAAAAAAAAAAAAAAAAAAAGAAAAAACTTCCTTAAAGACAGTTATGTAGAAACTACCTTCAACATCTGTGATTACAGCAAATTGTTAAGAGTTATTACTTCAGAGGAGTGATGGGGACTTTCACTTCTAAGTTATATGTTATTTTTTACTTACTGCTTTGCTTTTTATGTATTATTTTTATACTCAGAAAAAATATATCTGGAAAAAAGTGGTTTTTTTTTTTTTTTTTTTTGGCTGAGTCTCCCTCTGATGCTCAGGCTAGAGTGCAGTGGCGTCAGCCTAGCTCACAGCAACCTCACACTCCTAGACTCAGGCGATCCTCCTGCCCCAGCCTCCCGAGTAGCTGGGACTACAGGCAGGTGCCACCATGCCCGGCTAATTTTTCTATTTTTACTAGATAGAGATGGGGTCTCCTCTTGCTCAGGCTGGCCTCGAACTCCTGACCTCAAGCGATCCTCCCACCTTGGCCTCCCAGAGTGCTAGGATTACAGCCTGAGCCACTGTGCCTGGCCTGTCTATTGAACCCAAGGTCTCGCCCTGTCGCCCAGGCCGGAGGCAGTGGCATGATCACAGCTCACTGGAACCTCAAACTCCTGCACTCAAGCAGTCCTCCTGCCTGGCCACCATCAGTCTTCAAAATATCCACACCCTTTGACCCTGAAACTCTTCTAGGAATTGATCCTGAAGAATAAGCAGGGATAGAAGAGTATAAAGATTTTCATCGCAGCATTATTTATAGCTGTAAAAATATGTTAACAATAACAGAGGAAGGGTAACAATTATAATTTATTATAATCCTATTGCCATTTAAAATCACTTTTAAAAACAGCTTAATGACAGGAAAATGCTCACAGTACATAATAAGGAAAAAATTAGGATTAAAAACTTTGCATATATTACAATCCCAATTTGTTAAAGAAAAAATTCATAGTGATAGGACTGTGGGTGATTTTGCTTTTCTTTTTTTCTTTACTGCCCGTATTTCCTACAATGACTGAAATGAATAAATGCGGATGAGAAACGCTCGCAGCCCTACAGGACAGAACACAGGAAGCAGCGAGAGCAGGCGGCAGGCAGAGCCTTGAGCAGCGCACGCCCCGAGGAAGGGCCGCGCAGCCCATAGACCAGTGGGGCGCAGCGCCCGTGAGCTGCCAGTAATCATGACCTTCCATGATTACTAATTCACGACTATGAAGCGAAAGCTGCTTCCAAGTCCAGCAGGGCCAACTCGCAGAGCCTCTTCCTCACGCCCGCCCCCGCCCTGCACCCCAGCCCGCACCTTAGCCTTATCCTTCAAGTCCAGAGACTCCATGGGCTTGTTCTGCTGCTGGCCGAAGAGCTCCAGCAGGTTGTCGTAGTTGGTGGTCAGCACCATGGTGCCCCTGTCCATCAGGCTGAGGATCGACTGCAGCACCAGGGGGTTCTGGATGTGCTGCTCCAGGTTGTCAAAAACCTCCATCAGGCAGTCCTGGAAGAAGTTGGGCTTGGTGTCGCCCGTGCGCTGTGGAAAGGTGGAGCGAGAGTTACACAACATCAGTTCTCAACGCCACCAGGCGCCTAAGCAGGCGTGTTCTGAGTGCTAGAGACACAGAAGAAAGAAGGAAAACCCAGGCCTCGCAGGGTTTATTAAAACTCTAGAGGGGGGCACAGGTAACGTCCAAACACGTAACAGGCAGACAGTGACAGATGCGGTGGTCAAGTAGGGCAGAGAAAGGGGGACAGGCCCAGGGCACCAGGAGGCCTCTCTGGCGTGGGCACTCGCGCAGAGGCCGGAAGGAGCGCGGGCTTGTGCAGAGCGCTGAGCGGGGCAGAGCAGGTGTGCCGGCACCGAGGTGCCCAAGGGTCAGCGGGAGTAAGGGGAAGTGGCAGCCGCGCGGTCAGACAGGCAACCTGACCAGATCACGTGGGGGCCTTGAAGACCACGGTAAAGACTCTGGCTTTCGGCCGGGCACGGTGGCTCACGCCTGTAATCCTAGCACTCTGGGAGGCCGAGGCGGGCGGATGGTTTGAGCTCAGGAGTTCGAGACCAGCCTGAGCAAGAGCGAGACCCCCATCTCTACTAAAAAAAAAATAGAAATTATATGGACAACTAAAAATATATATATAGAAAAAATTAGCCGGGCATGGTGGCGCATGCCTGTAGTCCCAGCTACTCGGGAGGCTGAGGCAGGAGGATCGCTTGAGCCCAGGAGTTTGAGGTTGCTGTGAGCTAGGCTGACACCACGGCACTCACTCTAGCCCGGGCAACAGAGTGAGACTCTGTCTCAAAAAATAAAAAAAAAGACTCTGGCTTTCCTTCAGGGAAGGCTGGGAAGTCCTACTATTCTCTCCTTTGGTGGCATATGAAATGATGTGTTTTCACGGCATCTTTTTTTTTTTTTTTTTTAACGGGGGGCGTGCGATCAGCCCGAGGTTATCTAGAGTCACCAAAGCCGCCGGCGCCCGCCCCCCAACGGCATCTTAAATTAGGTGAGTGTTCCACAAACTGCTAAGAGCCCGACACGGCCAGGACTGGGACATGGCCTCTAGACACAGCCCTAGTGGTCACCGGTGGGCTCGGTAAGAGCTGCCTCAGTGGAGCGATGGGGGCAAACGCCTGGCGGGGGTTGCAGAGAGGAAAGGAAGTAGCTACAGCAAATACAACTGCCAATGAGCTTTGCTGTGGGAGGGGCCAGAGAAATGAGGGTGGGAGCCTCGAAGACACAGGGGCCAAGGGGTTTCACGCACTCCCAGTGAGACCACCCCTCGCCCAGCCTCTGCCCAGCACTGGGCCTCATCGTCATCCCGTCTGGGTGGCTGGCCACCAGAACTCATCCCCGTGCCCTCTGTCCCTGTTTATGTCGGTCATCATCGTCACAAGAAGCCCGAGACTCACACATTCCTGTCACCCCCACAGCTCTGAGCACACTCTCTTCCAACACTCTCCCATTCCCGAAACCCTTCCACTGCTCCCAGGGGGTCTGCCATCAGCAAACCCCCACGTAACCACCCTCTTCCGGGAATGCCCACCTTTCTCCCTCAACTGGAACCCGGAGCCCACCCAGGTGGGGGTGCTACTCCTCCACACTCCTCGGGCTGGTGAAGGTGGGGGCTTGGCCCCGCTCCGTCGAGTCTCCCCAGCTGTACTTCTGTCATACTCCGTGGTGACTCACGTATCTACCTAGATGATCCTTTCTGTGCCATGCCTCTGAATCCCCCTCACCATCCTCCAGTGATCCTGTCCCGTCTCAACCACCCGCACCTATGGCTACATCCCAGACTTCATGTTACCAAGAGCCGGATCCTTTCCGGAACCTCTGGCCCGAGCCCCTCTGTCCCATCTCTAGCACCTCGGCTCCCAGGGACACCAAGCCCATCGAGGCCTGTGAGCCACTGGCCCCACTAGCACTGACCACGATCACTCGTCCCTCTGATATCCTGCCTTCTCCCGATAAGCAGCTTAGCGTTCATAACTGATCATTCGACTGCTCCCCTGCATACACCTCCATGTCCCTCGCCTTTCTCCGGCATTGTTGGAATTCCCTGATAAAACCAACTGTGCTTCCTGTGTGCCTGCTCCCGAACTGCTCAACACAGCAGGGAAACACAACCATGCCGACTGGCCTGGCTGTAACTCTTTCTGACGGAGGCTTTCAAAAATGTGCAAAAGTAAAGAGAAGAGTTCAATGGCCTCCAAATACTCATCTCCTAGTCTAAATAATTAGCCTTCAAGCCAGCTGGCCTCTCTTTAAATGAATGATGGTGAGGACCCTCGGTGCTGCCCAGCGACCCCACTGCCCTCCCCCGTCCATTAACTCTTCCCCTCTTCTTCCCGTGACAGGAGTGGGCAAACTCAGTCGATAAACGGCCAGAGAGTAACCATGTTAGGCCTCGTGGGCCACAGCGTCTCTGCTGCAACTGCTCAGCTCGGAGACACAAAGCGCGCTCGCAGCCAGACAGCATGTGAATGAACCGCCGCGCTATGCGCCAGGACTCCCTTACGAAAACAGACAGCAGGCCAGGGGTGGGCTGGGCCATAACGTGCCAACCGCTGCTCTATGATGACAGTTGTCCCTTACTAATAGGACACCTACGTTTGGCACAGTCACCTAACTAAAAACATTTCTCAGACTGGCAAAGCTAGGTGCAGCCCTGTGTAAAACTCTGGCCAATGAGATGAAAACAGAAACGTCTATATGACTTCCTCAGCAGCCCTCACAGGCACGAGCCCGCCCCCCTCCTGCCAGCTGGAGCGCCACGTCACTCAACGCACCTGACAGTGCGGGCTGGAAGCCAGCCAAAGAGGGGCTGGTCGCCAGCACTGCCCAGCACCGTGCTCTCCTTGGGCCTGCCCCGGCTGCTACGGGAGAACTCCAGCCACGACTACATCGAAGCCACATAGTTTTGGGTCTGTTTTTACACAGCCTAAGCTTTCCTATCCTCCCTGATGACTAGTTCGCTTTTCCCCGCTTTCTCCTCTAAGTCCGAACCGCCCACTTCTGCTCCCCATCCTGCCTCTCGGATGATGACTACGCTTCTTCACTACGACAGGAGTGACGAAAAGAAACCCGCCACAAGCCTCTGCCACACTGTCGCTCTTCCCAGCATCTGGGTCCAGATGCCAGAGCTGACCTGGGGCGATGACAGCTTAGCCGCGTGCCTGCCCCCTGCACCAGCCCCCACCGGTGCGAGGGCAGGGTTCAGGAGCCGCCTCCTGCACAACCAGTTGCTTTTCCTCTCTACCAGATCGCTTCTGCCTGCAAAGAAGCTGTCCCCTCTCTTTATCTTAAAACGTCTTCTAGGAACCACCTGTCATCTGAAGAGATGTGGCTGGCCTGCTTAAAACAAAACATACCTCAAGTATTATCCTGGACAGAGCTGGAACCCATTCTACTAAGTATCCCAAGAATGGAAAAACGAGCACCACGTGTACTCACCATCAAATTGCTATTAACCGATCAATACTTAAGTGCACACACACTAATAACATTCACCAGGTGTGGGCAGATGGATGCAGTGCACACCGTGTACTGTCTGGGGGGTGGACATGCTTGAAGCTCTGACTCAGGTGGGGAGCAAGGGCAATATACGTAACCTAAACATTTTTACCCCTCTAATTGCTGAAATTAAAAAAATTTTTTTAAATAAAATAAATTGCTTTTGTAAAAAAATAAATAAATAAAACATACCTAAAGAATGCCTCTTTACCTAATGACTGCAAAATCACAAAGTCCACACCCAGTGCAGCATGACAATATCCCTGAGACAATCTCACATGGTCAGGTCCATTTAATATGGGCCACTCTAGGAGGCCACACTGTACCTGGCATCACTCTGTCTAAAAAGATGACATCCTGATGGCCTGGAAGACGTGTGGCCCATCAGCCCGACTGTGCCGAGAAATGAACACAACACAAGCTCACAGCAGCTTAACATCAGGTTCACAGTCACCCAGCCTAGCCCAGAACCAGAAATTGTCCCTGTGAAACCAGAATTATTTGTCTGACACTTACAGGTGACATCTTCCGGATCAGATCATGGGCAACAACCAGCAGGTCCCGGTCCTTCGTCACCTTCCTCCGAAACTCAGCGATGTCCCCAGGGTGGAGCACCTCCAGCTGCTCTGCAGCCTCAATGACAGCCTCGATGCAGCTTCTCCACGAGCAAAGGGCGGGGATTCCCGGGGCCACTGCTGCACTGACACCCGTCCCGATGACCAAGAGCAGCTCTTGAGGCTGTTTCCGGATAAGGCTTTTTAAAAACTTTCTACTTAAAAACAAGGGAGAGAGAGAATAAAAGTCAATACAGAAGTATCGCAACGCGAAGTCTAGAAATTTCTGTGAAGTTGAGGCCTTGTACCATACACACATACACACCTTGTCGCCTCTTTACTGGAAGATAGAGCTTATGTATCATTCTTCTTTGCATATTGATTTTACATGTTCTACCCTCATTCCTCAAAGGATTTGGGACAGTGATGTCTCACTGATCTTTAGTTGCCCACACTGTTAAACACATGTTTCAGTGATATGTATTTGTGAACAAAAAGCTCAGCAATTTTAATTCCTTTGAAGCTGTAAATAGCTTGTAAATCCAAACTATGACGACGAAATGATCCCTGCTTGCAGTGACAGATAAGAAAACTCCTGGCAAAATGCTGGTTTTCTGGCACCTACCAACACCAACCCATTCTATAGTAAGAATCTCCTTATAACGGCTCACTTCACAACAGGCATAACCTGCCATCCATTTGTAGTCAAAGAATTCTTTCCTGCGAAGCATGACACTTTTTTTTCTTTTTCTTTGTAGTAGAGATGGGGGCTCACTGTTGCTCAGGCTAGTGTTGAACTCCTGAGCTCAAGCTATCCTCCTGCTTCAGCCTCCCAGAGAGCTAAGATTATAGGCGTGAGCCATCGTGCCCAGCTGACACTTCTAAATCTTAGATGTGGCCGGGTGTGGTGGCTCATGCCTGTAATCCTAGCACTCTGGGAGGCTGACGTGGGAGGATCGCTTGAGCCCAAGAGTTTGAGACCAGCCTGAAGAAGAGCGAAATCCCATCTCTACTAAAAATAGAAAAAGTTAGCCAGGCGTGGTGGCACACACCTGTAGTCCCAGCTACTCGGGAGGCTGAGGCAGAAGGATGGCTTGAGACCAGGAGTTTGAGGTTGCTGTGAGTTAGGCTGATGCCATGGCACTCTAGCTCAGGTGACAGAGTGAGACTCCGTCTCAAGAAAGAGAAAGAAAGAGAAAGAGTAACGGAAAGGGAAAGAGAAAAAATAAATCTTAGACATGACCCCTCTAATTACTTGTTTCTTGGTTTGGAGCCCAGACTATGACTGCTTCCTTGGGCAGAAAACTGCCCTTTGGAATGTTCCTTATGTTGAAGCAAAGGGTGGGAAATGGCCCTTGAAATTCCCTCCTGACCCAGTGTATTTACTTCACTTTCACCTTTGTGGGTACTAACATGCAAGTAGACTCACGATAGATACTATATGAAGTCAATAAACCCGCCTGAAGGTACCGTTGACTTTATTTACCTTGATTTTTGTTCACTTCTATTTGTTGTCTTTTCCACTGAATCCATCTGTGAATCCTAAAGAGAAAAATTAGTCAGAAGTGATTTCTATTTCCCAAATAAAATTTGTTTTATTACCTAGGTTTTATTACCCTGGAAAAGCGTCAAGGCAGGAATTAAAATTGAAGGTCTTAGATCTTTATTTAAATTGAATACCCGAAAAATGCCATACACGAATAGCATACATCCAGCGTATTTCCTACGCCACCATTCCTAATCTCGTGTGGCTTGCCAGGTCAGTCAGGTTCTCGTAGCTCTACAAGTGACAGAAAAGGAAGGAAAACTAACATGCACAGCACAGATGGTCCAGTGGGCTCCATGCTGGGGGGTTCCACGCTGCCTCTCGTCTGACAACATTCTGGAAAGGGCTTCCAGTTGACATGAACGCAAATGACTGACTTATCACAGAATCAAGAAAATGTCAAGCGGCGTAACAAAGTAAAGCCAGGACGTGGTTTCCAGAGGAAGTAACGAGCTCCCCAGGGTGCTGAGTGCTGGGTCTGGGGGGGAGCAGGGCCCTTCCACCACCAGCACCACCTCCGAGGTGCCAGTCCTCCCCTTGCCGTACGGAAATCCACCCTAAAGAAATCATTCAGGTAAAAAGTCAATCCTTCACTTAAAGAAAAACAGGATCTCAAACCATCTAGGTCTCTATCACCAACCTATCTCCACAGTCTATGATTTTTCCAAAATCACATTTTTCCCCACTTCTAGAACTAATAGTTACTGCAGACAAGGAAAAATAAAGTTTAAATAGCCTATAATCCTACTGCCTGTGAGCAATAACTGGTAACATTCATGTATTTCCCTCTAGACTTTTTAAAATTTTTCCATCATTGGAGAACGTAGTTCATATTCTAATTTTCCACAATTATAATAAAAACATTTCCCTTATGTTATTAAAAACTATTCATAACTGTAAGTGTGATGCACATACATGGAACTCTATCTTACTGATCATCCTCATGCAAGACATTAGTATAGTGACACTCTTAACAACCAGCTCGGTGCACAAAGCTTATTTGTTGTGAAATGATTTATTTAGGAGAAATTTCCGAGAATTGCTAAGTTAAAGCATATGAGCACTGTAAAATATCTTGGCACATACTGCCAAACTGCTTTCCAGAAAAGTGGTCAGCAGAACACACAGATGCCCACTTTGTCACATCCTAACCAGCACTGACCGAAAACCACTGATTCCATACGCGTCATTTTATCCCCCTCAATTAGAATCAGGTCACCAAAAATAATTTTCTAGGGTAAGGCAACAGGCCTAATCGGTCTATAGGCATCATGAGATCGGAGAGCTAAATGGGATCCTAGGGTCATCCCCTGAAAATGTGCACAACCGTGTAAGTGCACCCACATATTTCCCCCAGGGAAAGGTGTTCAGAGCTCCCCTCAAACCCCCAAAGATGTCCATGACCTTTCTCTAAATGCTAAGAAATCACAGTCGACAGGCAGAGAAAATGAGGCTCCCAGATACCTGCAGCCTGCCGAGGGGAAAGGCTGACAGAACTAGAGCTGGGCTCGGCCCTAACCCACACCTTCCTTCCCACCTTCCCCTGGCGTCACTAGCAGTGTCATCAAAGATCAATGGTTTTTTCTTTTTTTGAAACTGAGTCTCACTGTTTTACCTGAGCTAGAGTAAAATGGCGTGATCACAGCTCACTGCAGCCTCAAACTCCTGGGCTCAAGTGATCCTCTGGTCTCACCTCCCAAAGTGCTAGCACTACAGGCTTGAGCCACTATGCCCAGCCAGTTTTTGTTGTTTTTTAACTTACAGATGTTTTCTAAGAAAAGTAACAAATATTGAAATATATAAGCCCAGCCCCTGGCCCTGAGATTTCAATGACTGACTTAACTGTTCACCAATCCTCAGTTTTATCAACTATAAAATATGGATTCTCGCTAACTGGCCAAGTTTCGAAGGCTCAGGAATCTCTCATATGAAGTGCTCTGGAAGTTCTAACTGCTGAGTCAAACAGCTCAGGCTCTGACCTGTCCCGGAGGCTGCCCCAGGCTTCCCTTCCCCACCTCCTGCAGGGCAGAACTCGAGGAGCCCTTCCTGTTCAATACCACTGGAAAAGTTATAAAAGGCGTTCATCAGCTGACTAATCCAACTGCTCCCCCATTCCTGCCCCCCAATGTAAACCACATCGCTTCAACATAGTTACTCCTTCCTGCCTGTGGGAAGGAATCATTTATGTCTGCCTTCTTAAGTCTCTCAACCAGTGATTTAGGAAACCACATGCTCAAAATCGTTACCATGGTAAAGAACTTTAAAAATCTATATCTAGTTCTTTAAATTATTGTTCAACTGCTTTTGATTTTCCATATACACATGATTAAAGTTACAAATTCAAAACCTAAATATTACATTTACACATCTGCAAAAACGGATCAACAAACTAAACTTCTGCCGGCGTATTGAATTCCAAAATTAAGTGATTTCCAAGTTTCCCAAAAGAACAAGTTATCACTATTCATAACACTTACAGAAAAAGTGAGAGCTTGTGCTCTCTGGCGGTTTGTTGCTGGTTTAAGTGCTCAAAACCTCTTTCTCAGCCTGAACTTAAAGGTATGGGGCTGGCTCCTCGGACAGTTCTTCAAACGATGGCGCAGGTTCCACCCTCACCTGGCAGATGTGCCTCCAGACTTTAATACTGATGTGTGCCTTTAAGGATCAAAGGAGCCAACACGGGAAGTACCCAATTATATCAAAACTCAACCCAGTAACCCTACAAGGATGAACTGCATAGTTGCCCATATTTAGACAGTTACAGCTCATTATCCCACTACATGTTTAAAGGCATTACCTCACTTCCTGTTTTACAGCAGCCTAAATATCAGAGCCAAATCTCACAATAACTTAGAAATTACCCCAAATCTCTCCCTTGTTTTTAAAACAAGGTCCAAGTAGATTTCCAAAGCAATCAATACCTGATGCTAGAAGTCTCCGCAGCACTGCAAGCCTCTTGTGTTCTGCTCCCAATCTCAAACACCATTCTTCTAAGCCAATCAGATTCTGAACAACAGTAACAAAACCCTTTAGAGGCCTTTTAGACGCTGCATCTTTTGGTTTCCTTGGTGATTATGACGTCATCACGGTTTGCAGGCGCAAAGCCAAATCATCGTAGCAACCCTTTTTTTTTTCAAAGACCTATCAGCATTTTTTGAAAGCAAAATCAGGCCCCAACGCAGATTCTTGTAAGTTCCCGTCTTTTTTATCCAAATCCATTAATAAAATTCTTATCAGGATGTTTTCTGCTTAGAACGAGAGATGATGAGTATTTTATGAACCAGCTAGAGCGGCTAGAGACTTGCTCTTTGAATCCCCAGCATCCAGCATTAAATAAATGTTCACCAAATTGATAACACTTTGCGGGGGGGGAGGTTTGTTTGTTTTCCTCAGTAGAGACGGGGTCTCGCTATGTTGCCCAGGCTAGTTTCAAACTCCTGGTCATTACATAAAGTTCATCAAACTGAGTCCAGTGCAAAATATAATAAACTACAAAATGCAAACTTGTTATCTACAGCCAGCAAAACAAAGGCCGCCCAGCCCTAAGCCCACTATGGTAGATTGTTAATGACCCACCCCCGGCCCCATCACGTCTCCTGGTACCGCCGCTTTGTAGAGCCCTTTCACACACAGACTCTGGGCTTAATCATGTAATTTTTTGGCCAACAGGATATCAACAAATGGGACGCAGGTACAAGTTGATGAGCCCTTTGACAATGGGGCCTGTCCTCTTGGAACTCTTGCAAAGCTCGGCCCAGCCTCCGGAGAGGACAAGCACTGCACAGTGAGCAGCCAGGCACCATGCATCCCACGCGGGAGCAAGGCTGCCTCGGACTACTCAGCGCCAGCGGGGCAGCCAGATGACTGCAAAGGCTCGAGTGATCCTGGAGAGCTCAGCCCTGGCACCGAGCTCCAGAACTGGCTGTTGCTGTCATCCGAAACCCTGGATACCACCACTGTTCTCCACTGCCACGAAGAGAAAAGGGGTGGGAGGGGGAGAACACCAAAGTGCCAAGAAAAACGGACTGGATCGATGCAGGAAAGAACATCCATGAAGTTCTGAGGGGAAAGGGGAAACGTGTGTCAAGAGCAGTAATTATTAAAAGTAGCACAACAAAAAACTTGAATTAAATTGCCTTCCATTACAAGCTACACTTTCACTTAACAAGTACACGCCATGAATTAGAAGTGTCAAGTGGGATCCTCAAAAATATTCTTCAAAAAATCTCTTGATCTCTATAACTAGGTTATCATATGGGCTTTGAGTGGTACAAAAAAGCAAGATGAGAGCTCCAAGTTGCACAGCACCTGATTGCAATGAAGGAAGAGGGACACACAGTGGACACATGCTCAAGTATATCCTTCTTACACACCCCGAAGGGTGGGGGATATCACATTTATTCAGCAGAGTTTCCAAATGTTGACCTTTAACTCACCTGTAGTCAATCCACAGTCGTGGAAAACAATGACCCCAGAATTTGCAAAGAAAGTCAGACAAGGTTGCTGTGACTATAAAAGAGTTATTTATGTAAAGCCCTTAGAACAAGGCCTGGCAACACAGCAGGCTATTACTATCGATATTACTAGTACTACCACTGCCACTGTTCCAAAAGCCACCACACAATAAATGTGCTACTGACACAAGACAGGAATCTTGGAAATCCTACTATTAAGTTTAATCCACGTAGCCAGAGTGGATCCTAAGGACTGGGATGTCCTCAGAGGAGGCCAGAATCTATCAACTGCGTTCTGACTACACCAAGGCAGGTGTGGAGGACCAGGGAGGAAAGGGAGCAAGCCCTTTCCAGCATGGCCCCCAGCCCTCAAGCACATCACAGATGAGGGCACACAGGTGTCAAAGCATGATGACACCGGTCATTAGCATCATCCTTTCTCTTTCCTTTGACTTGATTCCCACAAACTTCCTTGTTCACAGCAATCTGGTTTCCCAGGTAGACTTGGGGAATGGAGAAGAGCCTGGCGCAGAAACCACCGAGCAACAAGAGCACGTTCTCAAGTGCACCTGGCGGCCGTATTTCTAACCACGAAGGAATCACCTGGGGTCTGGCTGATGCATATATTTCCAGTGAGTTTGATCAGCTTGACTAGGTTCACCTGAATGGGAAACAAGGCACAAATGGACAAAAAAATAAGCTTTCAGAACCACAAAGGAAAGGCTTTAACCTTGAAACTGCAAGAACTCCACCCAAAGTGGCACTGGGGTCCAGGTGGAGAAAACCAGGTTGAGTCATGGAAAAGCGACTTCTTCCTCAGCCAGGAGACTCTCTAAACCTCAGTTTCCCAACCTGTCAAATGGGAATTCCACCACCCACAGCACTGGATGGTTTGCTGCAAAGACTTTAGAGTGAGACGAAATCTGAAAGGTACTTAACAAATTGTAAAATGTTTATCTATTGCCATAAGCTGTCTGGGCATCAGCACCACTTTTCCAAGGCAGTCACAAGCTACATATCGATTTAACCACAGTTCCAACATAACTTAATTTTAGCCATTACTAGTAGTAAGGGATCTTCAGAATGAAATTGTTTTCTTCAATTTACAGAAAATACAAACCCTTAATGTGAACACATGCTACTTAACCAATCACTTTTTTTCAGTTGAGATAAATTACAATGGAAAAATGCCTTATTTTGTAATGATCAAAATAAGTTAGTTGGCTTCTTGAAACCAATGCCTCCAAACAAGCTGCTTGGGTTTATATACCCCAAACCAATAAAACAGCAAAATCCACCAGGAATAAAACAGTGAAAGGTCACAGTTTATTTAGTTCAAAAGGCAATATTAAGTACTGACACTTTTTTTTTCTTTTTTTTTTTTTTCTTTTTACTTCCTTTGTAGACCCAAGGAAGTACTGACACTTTTTGAGTCCTTATTAAACTCAAAGGAAAATGCTAAGCATTTTACATGCATTATCTCTTTAATCTTCTCGACAACCCTGTGCAGTTATTACTCCTATCACCTCCACCTGGCCAACCCCAACACCGAACCCTTTCTCATAACATCAGTGCAGCTTGGAATGGCAAACAACTATACCTGATATTTCACTGGGAATTCTGTCATCCACTAAAGCATTCACTGTTTTACAGTTTGTCCATCAGATGTGACACGTCACATAACTCAAGTGTACCACTTAACGATAAGCCAATAATGGTAAAACACATCAAAATGGAGGCCAAAGAAAGGCACACTAAACCACCAGCATTTATCCATCCCAAGAGGATACAAAAGACATGTTCTAGAAAGTAAACCTCCAATGAAACTTAAAATTACAGAATTTTAGAGTTGGAGGGATCTTAAAGGTTATGTAATACTACACACCCTAATTTTTCAGAAGTGAAAATTGAGACTGAGAGGCAGCAACTTGGTCAATGGCCCCCAAGGAGTTAGGGACAAGCTATAAACTCACTCCTGACTCATGTTTTATACTCTTTCCACTATCCTGGGCACTACCTGGTCTACTATGACCCCAAAATTTTACCTTAGGCTCTCTACCAATTAACCACCAAATCTTTATCAATAAAGCACACAGTTTGGTCGATCTAGTTTCACTTGCTCTTGAATCCATTCACTCCCCAGAAATGCTAAGAGAAACAGCTGCCACTGGGAAGATATAGGAGGCAGCAGGAAGAAGCCTCAGGCAAAACAGCCAGCTCACAGCAGTTTTCTCTGGTGTCTTGGCTAGCTTATCACACAACTGTCCCAGTTAACTTCAGCAGGGAACAGATAACGAGGACTAAAGGGGAGGGAGGGACAATCCCTCCACTCTAGAGGACTACTCACTCCAGGCTCCTTGGGGGAAGGAAGCAGGATGTAGAAGAGCCACAGGCACAAATTAATGCCTGGGCAAGCTACTTACTCTTTCTGAGTCTCTATTTAATTTACTTTATCCATAAAAAAAGGAATAATATTAATACCGTATACCTCCTATGGTAATTGGAAGCATTAAATGGGATAATATTTCAAAGAACAAAGCCTGGAACAGTGTGCTTCCCACTACACCCTAGGTGTGTGATGGGGTCTCCTTCCTAGACTAAAAATAAAACTAAATAAAAAAAAATAAAACAACTCCTCTGTCACACTGGTCATATTTTCAGTGTTCAACAGCCACATGTGGTTAGTATACTGCACAGCACACACAGAACATTTTCATTACCACAGAAAGTTCCATTGTACAGAGCTCTCCTAGAGTCTTCCTCTCCCTCCTCGAAGTCCAGACTTCAAGAAACAGAAGTCCTGTAGAATTTTATTCCTAAATTGCTCTCTAATCCACAGCCTCTGCCACTGCCTTAAAGCTCTCACTTGTCTGACACTGAAAGCCATCTGCTTCTAGTTCCAGCCCTCTAGTCCCACACTGTCTTCAGAGGGGCATTTCTTTTTTTTTTTTTTTTTTGAGACAGAGCCTCACTCTGTTGCCCGGGCTAGAGTGAGTGCCGTGGCGTCAGCTTAGCTCACAGCAACCTCAAACTCCTGGGCTCAGCGATCCTCTTGCCTCAGCCTCCCGAGTAGCTGGGACTACAGGTAAGCGCCACCATGCCCAGCTAATTTTTTCTATATATTTTTTAGTTGTCCAGCTAATTTTTCTTTCTATTTTTTAGTAAAGACGGGGTCTCACTCTTGCTCAGGCTGGTCTCGAACTCCTGAGCTCAAACGATCCACCCGTCTCCTCGGCCTCCCAGAGTGCTAAGATTTCAGCCAGGAGCCACCGCACGGGCCAAGGGGGGCATTTCCGACACATGTGAACTTGTCTCTTCTTCAACAGCTTTCCACTATTGTGAAAGATATATTTATCCCCCCCTCCCTCCTGTCACACACCCCCTAAAATCCTGGGACTCTCCAGAGTGGTATCTTTTTCTTTGCTATTGTGTTTACAGCCCCTAGGCAGCCTCAGGATGCTGACTGGCCACCAGAAAGACCCCGGCAAGATGAGAAGGCTGGGACTTTCAGCCCCACCATTTGTGGGGGAGGGGCTGTTAAGGCTAAATTGATCACTAACGGTCAGTGCTTTAACCAATCATGCCTGTGTAATGAAATCTCCACAAAAGAACCAAGAGGACAGGGTTCGGAGAGCTTCCAGATAGCTGAACACCAGGAGGTTCCTGGAGGGTGACCTGCCAGGGGAGGGCAAGGAAACTCCTCGCCCCTTCCTTCGCTTCACCTGCCCTAGGCATCTCTTCATCGGTATCATCTGTAATGTCCTTTATAATAAACCAGTAAACTTGTTTCCCTGAGTTCCGTGAGCTGCTCTAGCAAATTAATCAACCCTGAGGAGGGGGCTGTGGGAACCCCGACTTACAGCTGGGCAGTCAGAAGTTCCGGAGGCCTCCACTTGTGACTGGTGTCTGAAGGGGGAGCAGGCTTGGAGGCTGAGCCCTCAACTTGTGGGATCTGAAACTATCTCCAGGTAGTGTCCAAACTGAACTGGAATGCTAGTTAAATAAGCCCAGTAAAAAAAAAAAAAAAAAAACTGAACTGGAGGACACCCGGTTGGTGTCCCCTACAGAACTGCGTGCTCGCTGGTGGGGAGAAACCCCTCCCCGCTTTGGTCCCAGAAGTCTACAGACGGTTGCTGCTGAGTGAGAGAACAGGGAAAAGCACAGGGAGCGTTGTTTTCCACACTCACACATTCCTTCAGGCCCCCAGCCCAGCCTGATCTTCGCCCCTCTGGAGACTCAGACTGTCCTCCACCTGCCCCGCTACACTCCGTGTGGACATCAGACACACAATCACCCTGATGAAGCTCTCCCAGGGGTGGAGAACCTGCAGCCTTGGGGACATGTGGCCTTCTGGCTCCTTGAGTTCGGCCTTTTGACTGAATCCAAATTTTACAGAACAAATCCCTTTATTAAAAGGATTAAAAGGATCTGTTCTGTGAAGTTTGGATTTGGTCAAGGGGCCCCACTTGGGATGTGGAGGGCCACATGTGGCCTTGAGGCCACAGGTTTCACACCCCTGCCAAAGGTGACACATGCCCCATGGCAAAAGGACAAAACCTTACGGAAAAAGTACCCATGTCAATCCCCAGGCTCAGACAGGAAAGAGATGGAACACCAGTCTTCTGTGCCTGGGCCTTCACAAGCTTAGCCATGCTCCAGGAGGCCTCGGTCCCCACTGCCATCTCTCACAGGGTCTCACTTCCTCCAAACAAGTCTCCCCACCACAGTCAGACTGATTGTTCAAAAGCACATGCACAAACCACCTCTCCTCTCCTCCTCAAGTCCTGAGACGACCTCCCAGTCCGTTAGCGTGCCAAAATCGTCCACCCGGCTGCAGAAGCTGGCTTGCTCCAGTCCCGACTCGGCTGCAGGCCTTCTTTCTTGTCACTCCCGAAACCCTGCACTATGCAAAACTCCCAGGTCCTTCCATTCTGGTGTCTACCGAGAACACTTCCTCACTCCTCTCTGCTGACCAACTCCTACCTCCCTTCAGGGCAGCTGGACATTTCCCAGGGCAATGGCAGAAACAGTCATTTGAGAAAGGGCCAAGGGCACAGTAAGCCTCGGAGCAAAGCTGGTTCTCTTCATTTAAGACTCCCTCCCACACCACGCTTGGAACGTTTTTCACCAAGGGAGACAAAACATCTCCAGCCATCTCCCAGATGAAGCGGAGCAGCCACAAGCCTCGGATTCCAGAACTGGTGTGCTTTGGCACTCCTCTCTGCCTTTTCATAAGCTGTCTGTCCCCTTTGCCTGGAATGACCCTAACAAACTTCTCAACTTCAACCTTCGAGAATCAGCTCACCTGTTACCTATCACCTCCTCCATCCTCCGGCCAAGAAGCCCTCCTTAACATTTACCCCTTCCCAAGAATCCCACCTGGTCTCAGCTAGGCTACCACCAGGTGAAAACAACTACTTTTCTAATTGATCCTCCTAACTAGGCCCTGACAGCAGTCTCTTTCTCCAATGTCAATCCTGGAACCTAGCAGACGTTCAAAAAAATGTCAGTTCCATGAATGAAAAAACTAAGACACAGAGACAACCTGAAAGCATCCTGATGTGCCCTAACCCCTCACTCCTTACTTCTGTCTCTCTCCACCACATCAGATCACCTGTCCTCTAGACTGTCCAACGAGGCCATGAGTCTCACCAGAGCATTAAAAGTTAAACACTGTCCCTGCTTTGGCCTCAATGCACTAGTAAACACAAAGGCACATGCATGCACTGAGATCACATCCCACGTTTGGTTATAAAGTGGTCCTCAAGCGATATGTTACATGCATCTGCTTCTTTTAAATTATCCTTAAGAATTCACAAACCCTGGGAATACTTCCACGGATGCCCCACAGGTCCACGGGCCTCGAGTTCTAGAAACTCAGCCCTGAGATCAGTGCAGAGAGGGAGCTAAAGGGTCTGAGCTCCTCAGGGTGGGTGGCAGAGGCAGAAGGGGAGGCTGGGAGCAGTGGGATGGGGGCCCCAGGGATCTCGGTAGGGCTAAGGATATATGCACCGAGAGCTTCACCCAGGGAAGGTGGGGAGGCCTCGGGACGGACGGTCCTGAGGGGATCTTTAAGGTTTCTGGAACCAAGAGTTCTCAGGGGTCTCAAGGGCCTAGAGCGGCCGAGTCCAGGGTACATCTTTTAGAGCTTGGGGGTTCGAGGGTCTCGAAGGTTATCGAGGCCCAGAGGCGGCCGAGAACTCCCAGAGCGTCTCGGGAGCCAGGGCAGGAGGGGCCGGGCGGATCCTGAAGGGGTCGCGGGGTCCCGAGGGAATGTTGAGAGGTGTGAGAGGAACCAAGGTGTGTCGGGGTCCTGAGGTGGCCCCCCGCGGCCAGGGGCCCTGAAGGGCCGGGGCGGACCATGAAGGTCTTGGGGTCCCCAGGGGCCCTCGATGCAGGGCTCCCGGGTCTGCCCCGACCCGCCCCCTCACCTGCAGCGCCGGCGAGACGCTGGTCCGAGATCCCGCCGCCTCCTCCTCCGCGGCCGACAACGTCGCGGGGTCTCGGCGGCCGCGCGCCCCTCACGCTGGGCGGAGCCGGAGGGGACGGTCCTCGGAGAGGGGACTGCGCGCGCACCCGGGGCGGGAGCCGGAGCCGGAGCCGGAGCCGGAGCCGGAGCCGGAGCGGACGCCGCACCGCCTCCAGCCGCCGCTCCACGTTAGCCGGCCGCGGCGCCGCCGCAATGCCGCTCCCCGCGCGTCCACCCTCGCCGTGCGAAGGTTCCGCCCAGAAACCAACGGCCCCGGCGGCCGGGGGACCCGCCCCGGGAGGAAGGCGGAGCCAAGGCTCGCGCCCCGCCCCGCGCTCCGCCGGCCCCGCCCACAAGGCCCCGCCCCCGCAGTCTCCGGCGCAGGCGCAGGCGCAGTCGAGGGAATGGAAGGCTGCCGGGCTTCGGCAGCTGCTTGCGAGCCTCAATGTGTCGCAGGCTGTCGCGGGCTCTCAGTTTACTGATCTGCGGATCCGGGCGGGCGCACGCTGCGGGACGTGGCTAGCATTCGGTGCGGTCGGAAGCGTCGCTCTGCAGTTGCGTCTTGCGCCACAGTCGAGCAGTCTCCATCCTCAGCCCCAGGGAGCCCGGACCTGGGGCGGGTCTCAGTCCCCAAACTGTCTCCTCCCCAGCCCGGCTCTCTCGCCTTCCAGAGAGCGCGCCACTCTCTGAAATTACGTACACTTGTGACTGTCTCTCTCCCTTCCCGTGAGAACCGGCACCTTGAACGTCCTGTCCCCCTCGGGGTCCCCCCGCTTTCCCCGTATCAGGAAACACTCTCCCTCGGAGGCTGAGAGTGGAACCAGCTCAGGTTCCGATCCGGTGAGGGGGCCCTGTGACTCCTGCGTCTGTAAAACGGGGGCGATCCCAGCACCCCCCTCTGGGGTGTTGAGAGGACCCGGTGAAGCCATGCGTGGGCGGGCAGCGCGACGAGTGTCCGCTGGTGATCTTACTACGTGGGTGGTCCCTCCGCCCCTTTCTCTGCCCTTGGAAGTCTTTCCCTTCTCCAAACACGACCCAGTGGAATCAAAAGCCACTTCCTCTTCCCAGCCTCGCCTGCCCTGCCCAGGCCGGAGTTAATTATTACTTCCTCTCTCCTTAGCGCCCTTTTTTTCTGCCTGATTTTAAAGTTGACTGTTAACATCTCCCCCCACCCCAGCTCACAAGGAAGCACGCATTTTGTGACAGAAGCTGGTCTTGTGAGTTTCAGCAGCTTGTGAAACTGTGGGGGCAGTGACTTGAGGGGTGGAGAAGGCAGTCGCTGGGCTCCTATGTGGAGCCAGGCACCTGCCTGGGCACTGGGCATGTGTTCTGTTATTTAGTCCTGCAACACCCCTATGAGGAAGACGTCTTCATCTTCGCTATTATTCCAATTTCATAGAAGGGGAAGCTGAGGCCTAGAGGGGTCCTCCAGGCTGTTCCACGCCCCAGTCCACACATTTAACCCCTGCATACAGCTCCTCATCCCCTGGATGTGCGATTTAAATGCAATGCATTTCAGTTCATGAGCACCTGCTCTTGTGCTGAGTGCTAGGACCCTGCACCTGTGGGAGACAGGGCCCCTGCCCTCAAGGGGTCCCCCAGGCCTCAGCAAGGACCTTGACAAATGGGAGCCTATGGGCTAGGTGCTGCAGAGGCCAGACCCACCCGCAAGGTGCAGGGGCCCCAGGTGGGGCATCCTCTAAGGCCAAGGGCAGGGAGCCGGGGAGTCACAACCTCCAGCCAAGTTCAGCCCATTCAAGGCACAGGCCAAAGTCTCATCCCCTCCACCCAAAACTCAGCTAAGCAGCCTTGCAAAGACAAGAACAGCCGAAGGGACACCTTAGGAACAAGGGACTCTTCTTTCCCCCTATACCCAAGAAGGACCTGGCATCTATCAGGTTGTGAAAAATTACTGAGAGGCACTGCCCCCAGCCACCTTGACCAGTCTGATGGGTAAGTGGATGGACCTGGCAGGTTGGCAAGTGGCTGGTGTGGTGATGGTGTGTGTAGGCATGTGGCGTGTCATTGAGCATTGCAAGGTGTTGTGTCCTAGCCTTCATGCAGCCAATGTGAGCACGTCTCATGCAGCATGTGTCAAACAAATGAGTGAATATGTGTGTGGGTGAAACAACAAGGCTTGTTCCCCAGAGCCCAGGGACCAGACCTGACTCATCTCTGTAGCAAAGGTGCCCTTGGGGGCCTGCAGCAGGGCTGAGCAGTGAAGCATTAGCACATTTGGAATGCACATACTGCTTATTGAGCACCTACTATGTGCCAGATGTGATTCTCTAAACTCTTTCCAGGCACCTTTCTTCACGCTCACTGCCACCCTATGCGGCAGGTATTACGAATCCCCTTCAGCAGACTGAAAACCAGGCTCAGAGGACTTAAAGTAACCAGTCCACGTTGCTTGGAATTGCTGCTGGGGGCTGTCTGGCCCCTAGAAGGGGCTTTCCACTGTTAGAAAGGAGATAGTTGACAGATTCACAGGTGAGCGCCTGGTACGACACTAGGCACTATATGACAATCCTTCCAGCCTAGAGAGGAAATTGTTGCTTTATTGCACGGAAAGACTCACATCGTGTATAAATGCCCTGCACTGGTGTATAGGCCAGACATGCACATATCATGTGCCCTTGGACCACACCCCACAGAGCTAACACGCACCATACACTCTAGACCCTCACACAGCGTGTGCCGTTACACATACATGCTGTAAACATGCTAATGGAAAAGGAACTAATTAAGCCTTTTGGACCTTCCACTCATACCGATGTCAATTTCCTACAGAAACTCCTCTGCTGCTCCCGCCTCTGGGCAGGCTGGCAGGAAGGACTGTGATGCCAGTGCTGGGGAGCAGTTGGAGGGGTGGCTGGTAGAAAGGAGGAAGGCTGGCACCTTGGAAAATTCTCTCTGGCCCTCATTCTCTGCCATCAGCTCTGCCCACCCACCAGACCTCACCGGTGCCTCAGCTCAGGCCTCCTTTCCGCTGGCCTGGAAGCTGGCACCAGGCTGCTCTGAGGTCCCCATTCACCAACCTATGTCCCCTACCCTCCCGCAGCCATGGTATGGCAAGGAGGACTGGCAGGGCACTGCACAAACAACCAAATATGCACTGAGCACTCACTGTGCCAGGGGCTAAGGACACCTGCCCTCATGGCTCTGACAGCGCAGTCAACTGGGAAACCGACAACAGACCCAGGTGTCAGGGCATGATGAGGCTATGAGGAAAGAGGAAGTTGTGCAAGGGACAGATGCTGCTACAAAATTAACAGAGCAAGACACAGAATGGAAAAAAATTTGTAAAACATATGTCTGACCAAGGACCTAATTTGGAATATGTAAAGAACTCACAGTTCAATAATAAGGTAAGTAACCCAATAAAAAAAACTGGGTAAAAGATTTGAACACATGTTTCTCCAAAGATATATGGATAGCAAATAGGCACAGACACTCAATATTATTATAGGGGTTAGGGGATGTATAGCAGGAGGGGGCCTTGTGGAGCTGGAACTGTTCTGTATCTTGATTGTGGAAGTGGTGACTCAAAGCTACATGCATGATAAAATTACATAGAATTACACATACACACACACACACACACACACACACGCATGCACACACAAATGAGTGCCTGCAAATCTGGTGAAATCTGGATAAGCTCTGTATATCGTACCAATATGAATGTCTCGGTTTTCATATAATTATGCTGTTACACAAGAGCAGAGGCTGGGTGAAGGTGCGTGAGACCTCCCAGTACACTGCTTTTTCCAGCTTTCTGTGAATCTGTAATTATTTCAGAATAAAAAGTATTATTTTAAATGGTACAAACACTTTGGAAAACAGCTTGGCAGTTTCTTTAAAAATTAATCATACAGCCACCATATGACCAGCCATGCCACCCACAAGAAGTGAGAGCAGATGTCCACAGAGAGACCTGGGCATTAATGTTCATAGCAGCTTTATTTGTAATAGCCCCAAACTGGAAACAAAACAGGTCAATGATGGATCACCAAGCTGTATAATGTTCATACAGTGGAATACTTCTCGGCAAGAAAAGGGGGCAAAATGTTGGTGCCTGTGACAACATGATGAATCTCAAAATATTTATGCTGAAAGAAGCCAGACAAAAAAGAGAACATACTGTGTGGTTACATTTATATAAAACTGTAGAAAATGCAAACTAATCTTTAGAGACAGAATGCAGATCAGATTACCAAGGGGCATGAGGAAAGTTTTGAGGAAGATGGATATGTTATCTCCATTGCAGTGGTGGATTCATGGGTGTCAAAACTCATCAAATGTATATTTTTGTTTGTTTTAGAGACAGGGTCTCGCTCTGTCACCCAGGCTGGAGTGCAGTGTCCCGATGATAGCTCACTGTAAGCTTGAATTCCTGGGCTCAAACCATCTTCTTGCCTCAGCTTCCGAGGAGCTGGGACTACAGATGTGCCACCATGCCCAGCTGGTTTTATTTTTATTTGTAGAGACAGGGTCTCGCTATGTTGCCTAGGCTGGTCTCAAACTCCTGGCCTCAAGCAACCCTCCTGCCTTGGCCTCCCAAAATGTTGGGATCAAAATGTATGTTTTAAATAGGTGCATCTGACTGTACATCAGTTATACCTCAATAAAATGGAAAAACCAAGCTGGGTGAGGTGAGAGTGTGGTGATGAACAGGTGCTGTTTCATACAGGGTGTTGATCCTGTCCAGGATTCTGCTCTGACAGCTCCTCTGTGATTGCTGTTCTTCCAACCGGATGGCTGGCTCCCAGGTCTCCTAAGCCTGGGGCTCAGGGCTCTGTTGGATTGAATTGAATGACATACCTTTGACTGGTCTAATCTCAGAAGAAATCACCTACCTATTAGGAGTAGCCTTCCCCATCCCCTTCCCCACCCCCTCCTTGCAAAGAAGAGGTCAGGGGAGCCCAGACCTCCTTGCCCCAGATCTCACAGCAAGCCTAGGGTGAGTGAACTCAGTGAGCCATGACTGGGGCAGTGGGCAAGGTGACACAGTATCCGATTGAGGTGGGAATCTCAGCTGTGAAGGCCCTGCCCCGCCAGCCATGGCAGAGGAATCCTTCAGACTCGGAGAAGTGAGCTAATAAAATTGTTTCTGCGGGTATTTATAATTAGCAGTTTCTGTGAAGCCTGAGAAGGCCAGCCCAGAAGCCATAAGCTAACCACAGTGACTCCGGCTCACCCGCCACCAGCCTGGGCTGTTCTGCGCAGGAGAGTGGACTGGGAGAGCTGGGTGGAAGGTGGCAAAGGCTCCTTCTACCCCTCTGATTCCAAACTCCCCTCTCTCCCCTGGAACTGCCCGGGAGGGGCCTGGGAGCCTCACTCTGCAAGGACCGGTCAAAGGAGGAGGTGCCGTCCAGTCTGCAGGAGTGCAGGGGCGGGTGGCGGGTAGAGTAGCGCTGTCACTGCCTCTGTGATGGGGATGTTCTGGTGCCCAGGAAAGGAACAGATGCCAGAAGACAGGGCTGGGGCCACAGACGGACTTTCCAGTGAGTTTGCCCCTTGCCTCCTTGGCTGTCCCCCTATCCCTGCCCAGATGCTAACAGGGCCCTGTCCATCGCCTTCTCTGTCCCCTCGGCCCTTGCCCTTTCATGATCTCAGCCAGACCCAGGGCTGTGACCTGACTAGCAAGGCAAGGCTAACGGATTCAGCTGGTCTTTTAAAAACAAAACCCAAAAACAGTGTCCTTATTAGACGCAGACAGCAAAAGAAAGATCAAAGATCCTGGCTCCCTGCGTCCGCATCCTTGTCTCATAGGATAACGCTGAAATAAAAGTGGCCGGACCCACGGCATGAGCAGCAGGACACCCCGAGGCTGAGCCCTCCCTGCAGCTGCGCCCCAAGGGGAGGGTGAGGCAGGAGCCTCAGACCTCACCAGAGCCGGGGGCCAAGAGAAACTGTCTCGTGGCAGGCTCCCGGGAGGATGGGAGGCTGGGGACAGGGCCTTGTGGCAGCAACCCACAAACCTGTGTTCTGGGAGGATCGCAGGGTGTTCTGCCAAGACTCAGATCAGCTGCAGGGAACCCAGCCTACGTGGCTCTGTGGAGCGACAGTGCACCCTGCCCCTCTGATAACTCCAACACTGCTGTCTCCAGCCTCTTCCTCCCCCTGAGCTCCAGGACCCGGATGCCCCGTTGCCCACTACTCAGCTCTGCCCTATGCTCATGTTTAACTCACCCCAAATTCTCGACTTCCTCCAACTCAAACTACTGGTCCCCACTTTGGCTGAGGGCACCGCCACACACAGCAGCCCTGGCCTGAACCCAGAAGTCAGGCCGACTCCCTTCTCCCTCCTCTCCCACAGCCAATCCGTCAGCAAGTTCTTCGGTGTCCTTGTCAGAATTCCCCCCACCCCCCCAGGCTGACTTGGTGCCCTGCAGCTCCGCCCACCATGGTGTTTGTGTTGCCATGGGTCACATTTGACCCACTCAGTCCTTGTCGTCCGGCTGGACTGGGAGCTCGCTGAGGGCCCAGCTCTTCCCTGTCGTCCAGCTTCAGGGTCCTCAGGGAAAGTCATGGAGGAACCCAGCATGCACGGCCTTGGAAACGAACCCTTTCCACCAGCCCATTTTACAGATGCGGAGATCGAGAGTTGGGGGCAGGACTTAGCCCTCACCACTGTGGCCTTAACTGAAAATCAGTCCCCAGCCCTCACCCTCTAGAAAAATAATCCAAGCCCTCAATATGATATCAACTCATTCTTCCATTCACATCCTCAGTCATTCATCCTACAAACTGCTATTAAACTCGAAATCTCGGAAAGATTTTATTAAGAGTTTTCCTGCAGTCGGCAACACACCGGGTTTCACCGTCCATCAGGGCGTGAACAGGCCAGCAGGGAAGAGGCTGCCACCGGGGGTGCGGCTCAGCTCAGTCCTGGAGCTTGCTGGAATGCACCTCAGCCCTGTCTGGGGGCGGCCCCCGGTTCACGGACGTGTAGGAAGGTTCCGAGGTCCCCAGTGACTTGGGGACAGCCTCCTGAGTGATCTGGGAGTCGTGTGTCGTTTCCCCGTCTGAATTCCCCATGTCCCTGGCCAAGGGGATGGAGAGAGCCAGGATTAGGCAGCAGGGCAAACCCACACCCCGGGAGCTGGTTGTGGCCTTAAGACTTAGACATTGCTTTCACAGACGTCGCCTTAGGCATTCATTCAACCAACCAATCCTTCTGGGCACTCACCCTGGGCCAGGCCCTGGGAATAAAGAAAATGTCACTTTCTTGAAACTCTGTGAACAGTTTATAGGTCTTACTGTGAGCTGGACAATTTGAGGCCATTGTCCTATGTCTCCAAAGAGCCAAGATTGTACAGGGCGACAGACCACAACAGACAATGACCACACAGAATGGACAGGCACAGGCGGGAGCCGCAGGAAGGCTTCCTGGAAGAGGAGGCAGCTTGGCTGGTTCTAAAGAAGTGTCAGGGGCAGAGGGAGGCACGTGGGTGAGGTCAGCAGGTGTGAGACAGGCAGGGCTGAGGAGTGTCTGGGGCAACAGTGGGAAGGTCGGCACAGCTGCAGCCAGATCAGGGTGGAGATGTTAGGAGGGACAAAGGGAAGAGCAGGCTGAATTCAGAGTACAGGGCCTCGGATGCCAGATCAGGGCGCTGCCCAAAGGAAGGCAAGGACATAACCATGTTCTGACTGCTCCCAGGTCCAGCCAGGTAGAGTCTTCTGGTAGCTAACGTCATCTACTATTTGTGTTTTATTGACTTAAATGTCAGAAGTCAACCTGATTTCCAAGTTCACAGCCCCCTCCCCAACTCCGTTCCCCACCCGCCCCACCTATCTTTCCCCACCTGGCTGGTTTCCATGTATCCACTTAATAGTACCTACTCCCAGAAACTCTTCTGTCTGCCCCTCCCACCTCTCCCCATCTTCAAAGCCCCCTGGGGCCCCCTCCCTCCCACGGAGGAGCACACATCATGTGACACCGATCCTTCCTCCTGGGAGCCCAGCCTGGTGCTCCAGGCGGAGCTGCCCTGCTGTCTGGTTTCCGACGGCACCCACGGGTCCTCCCAGGTATTAGTGGAGTATGTCTTCCCCCCGGGCAGCCCAGTGAGCCCTGCTACGCCCGCAGGAGACCTCAAGCCCTAATCCCAAGCAGACACAAACCAGAGGTGTTAGTGGAGTCAGGAGACCTGCGTTCCAGTCCCAGCTCTAGGTTCTGGTCCCGGGTTGTGTGACCTTGGGCCACCCTGTCCCCCTCTGGGCCTCAGTTCTCCTATCTGTACTGCAAGTGGGTGAATTATAATGACAACAAAAGCAAATACTTGTTAGTTCCTGGGCATTTCCCTGAGGACTTCATAGAGATCATTCCTCTTAACCTTCACAACTCCAGGCGGCCAATAATATTTATTACCTGCATTTTGCAGATGGGGAGTGGGAGGGAGGATAGCATGCCTCACCCAAGGCTGCACAACTCTGGTGTCAGAGCTAAGATCAGAGTTGGCTGCCGCCAGCAAGGCCAGTGCTGAGCCCCTCTCCCCAGCTCCACGACTTGACCTTGAAGACCCTGCAACCTTGAGATCTGGGGACTGTGCTCCCCTTTCACCAGAACCCATGCCCCAGGGTGGAAGGTGGCTCCCTTGCCTTCCTGGAGCCTGTCCCTGGGTCCGGACCTCGTGGCTGGTGGGTACTCACATGAGGCTGAGGACGATGGCGCCAGCAAAGCCCAGGAGCAGGAAGAAGGGCAGGGAGCCCAGGATGGAGGTGATGACGATCATGCCTCCGCTCCTTCGGCCTGGCCAGGTGTCGATCACTGAGTGCGGAGTGACTGCAGCAGACCCAAGCCCAGTTACTCCCCAGGTGGCCCGAGCCACCCGCAACCTTCCCCCCAGGAGGAGGCTGTGTCCCCCTGCCCAGGCTGCCAGGAATCCAGGGATGAGCCTGGGACCCGGTTCAGTGACTCTCTCCTCCCAAGTTTTAGGCACAATCACCTTGTTTGTTCCAATCCCGATTCCCAACTTTCTTGTGTTTCTGGCCTCTTCTTTTAACTGCCTTTTTGCATATTTTTATTTTTATTTCGTTTTTTTGGAGACAGACTCTTGCTTTGTTGCCCGGACTAGAGTGCCATGGCGTCAGCCTAGCTCACAGCAACCTCAACCTCCTGGGCTCAAGCAATCCTTCTGCCTCAGTCTCCCAAGTAGCTGGGACTACAGGCATGCACCACCGTGCCCGGCTAATTTTTTCTATATATTTTTAGTTGTCCAGCTAATTTCTTTCTATTTTTAGTAGAGATGGGGTCTTGCTCTTGCTCAGGCTGGTCTCGAACTCCTGACCTCGAGCGATCCTCCCGCCTCGGCCTCCCAGAGTGCTAGGATTACAGGCGTGAGCCACCGTGCCCGGCCTCCATATTTTTAAATTATAAACTGACTCAAGTCTTCTGGTGAGATGGATGGGAAACAGAGTCTAAACAATTAAAATAAAGACAAAGCACAGGGCCCTGATCTAACAGGGCCAGGGGCACTGTGGCTCTCGTTCTGGGGCTGGTGTCGCCCTTCTGGAGCTACGCAAACAATTTATAGGTCCTGCTACAGCCAGTCGTCCCATGCAGGTCCCCCAAGTCCCCATCCTGCAGATCATGCACTGCACTCAGGGACCTGAGCCCCTGTCTAGGAACATGCAGAATCCAGGCTGAAGCCCTGCCTGGTCCCAGATGCATGTTGTCCCTAGACTGGCCCTTAGGTCCTCCCACAAGAGAGCTGGGCCTGTCCTTCTGCCTGGGTTCCACAAAGGAACCCTGCTGGGAGGCCCAGCAAGAACTCTTCTCCCAGCTTCTCAGATGAGGAAACTAAGGATTCGAGGGGCTCACACGGGAGTGAGGGTCAGAGGCTGGGCTTGGAGTCAGGACCCTCTGTCCCAAGGGTCCCAGGGCTGTTTCAGCAGCACCATGATTCCTGGGAATGCCATGGGAGGGGTGGGCATTCCCAGGGAGTGAGGGAGTGAGGATTGGAGGAGTCCCCCCGCCATACCCTGTCACACTCACGCTGATGCACACCCCATGCCACACGCTCACTCTCACACGCACTCACACACTCACACACTGCTCTACCCCACCCACCAGCGTCCAACCCATCGGAACCCGCAGGTAAAATGCTCAGCTCTGTGGGGCTGACCCATCCTACCAGGCAGTCCTGGGGGCCCAGCTGTGGTGGGAGGGGAGTCCTAAGTTAGGGT
>CM052440.1:3058531-3084899 GCA_028533085.1 Varecia variegata
GGGGGCGGGGTGGGGCACCCGGCCGAGCAATGGCTGGGCACCAGGAGCCTGGGCTCTGGGCCACAGTCTGCTCAGACTGTCCCCCATCCCCACCCACCCCAGACCCTGCCTGGCGACTGCCAGGGACCTCCGTGTACCTGGGATCCACCCCCCCAGGTTCCCATCTACAAATAGGCAGTGCCTGTTGACACCAGTGTGTGCAAAACCACAGCCCTGCTCTGCTGCCTCTCAGCTCAGACGCAGAACAATTCGGACGTCGTCTTTTCTGCCACTGTCCTTTGTGTTCCAGTTCCTGCTTTCTGAGCATCCTGCCAGGAACCTCAGCTCTAGAATCAGCTCTCTGTTCCACGTCCCTGTCCTAACTCAACCCTGGACAGCCGCGCCCTCCAAGTCCCGACAGGCTAGCTCACGTGGGCTGCGAACTCTTCCGACTTTCCCTGGATCATTTCCAGGGGGGGATGGGGGTCTCCTTACCTCTCTGTACCGTGTCCTCATTTGAAAATGACAATAATCTCTCCCTTGTGGATCTGCTTGAATGATTTTTTTTTTTTTAGAGACAGGGAGGGTTGGGGCTTCAACTTATGAATTTAGTGGGACACAAACATCCAGAAGGTGGGCATGGGGTGGCAGCACAGAGGAGGGTGTCCCAGCTCAGAGCCGTCACATCTGGGTCACATGGATGGCCGGTGGGTGAGCCAGAATTTGGATCCAAGGCTGTTGGAAGCCAATGCCCCCACCCTTAGCCACTGCGTGGCACTGCCCCAGACACATGTTCATTCATTCATTCATTCTCTCACTCAGCTGACCCTCAGAGCTCCTGCTTCCTCAAATCAGAGCCTTGATTCCAACCCCAGGGTGAAGAGTTCACGCCCAGCAAAGGAGGGCAGCCACGCCATCCCTCCCCCACAACAATTCAGCCCCTGCCCTCTTGCTAGGAGCTCTCAGTCAGGGGGTTGGGGGAGAGTACAAACACATGGGGACATTCCCGTCTGTGGCCAGGGTTAGGACAGAAGCATGAAGAGACAGGTTATCAGGGCCCAGGACAGACTTGATAAGCTTGACAGGGGTAGCTCTGACATCACCATCCCACTTTACAAATGAAGATATCTGAGGCGCAGAGAGGGTGAGCAGCTTACCTAAGGTCACACAGCTATTTAGAGTGGAGCTGGGCTTTGAACCCAGGCAGTCTTACTCTGCCACAAGCCATTCCACGTGGTGCCAGTATGGGACCTCAGGGAGAGGGAGGCTGCGTGTTCCAGAGGATTCAAATTCAGCCTTTCTGAAGCCACCAAGTCTGCAGGGTCACAAATGAGTGAGACAGATTATTACGGGGATAGCTGGAATCCTCTCTGATTCATTAATTGTAAGAACATAATTTTCGAACACCTTCAATTACATTATTATTGCTCACAAATTGAAGACCAATCTCACAAACATACCCCAGCAAAGTTGAGCGCTCCCTTAAACAGGGGCAGCAGGCAGAGATTTGAGTGGGGACGGGTCTTCCTTGGGGGGGGACCGGTGTGTGCACCGGCCTGGGGGGAGCCGGTGCTCGGGATCTCTCCAGGGCTGGAGAAGCCCCTTGGCTCTGCAAGAGGAAAGTTCAGCCCTCAAAAGTCAGAGACGGGCTGATGGCTGCCGGGGAGCCGGGGAGCCGGGGAGCCAGGGAGCCTGGCTACCGAGGGTCTGTGGTCGCAGGCCCCAAGCAATTCCAGTGCGGGCCAGGACTTCCACCACCAAGGACCAAGAAAGCTGCGTGCGGCTCCCAGTATTCATTTGAAACCCATTCTCCAAGTGCACATTCTGGGCCCAGCCCCGGCCCGGCCTAGCGACTCACTGCCCACTGTCCCGGGAGAAAACAGTGACTGACAGCGCGGCTGGGGCCCCACGGGCTGCGGGAAACCAAGGGAGGCGCCTGGCTCGGCCGGGGGTCCGGGAAGGCTTCCTGGAGGCGGTGGTGCCTCAGCTGGGTCTTGAAGAGGGAAGGGGTGCTGCGTGTTCCCGGCCAGGGAACCCTATGCGCCAACGCCGGGGGCGAGCGGTGCACGGAGTGGGCTCTCCGCGCAGCCGGCCCCGGTGCTGAGCACGGCTTGGCTACTGCAGCCGTCCGCCCGCCGTTCCCCCACGGTCCCGGGGTCCGCCCTCGGTCCGGGGGTCTGCCCGCTGTCCCGGGGTCCACGCGCTGGTGCAGAGCGCCCCCTGGCGGCGCCCTCGGGGGTTCGAACCCGCCGGGGTGGGTGGTGGGGAAAGCCCCCGCACCAGAGCTGATTTATCCAATTTCCGTTAGAATCAGAAGAAAAACAAGAAGCTTTCGGTCTGCTGGCACGAGTCATGTATATAAAAAAAAAATAAATAAATATAAAAAAAATTAAAAAAAAAAGAAGCTTTCGGGTAGAAGAAACTATTTTAGCATATAATGCTGATATATTTGTCTTTTTACCAATGCAGTCGTAAAATAATCTTGATTGTTATTATATTGTATAATGGAGGCAGTGCCCCACCCCCTGGGCTAATGTGCTCAAGTTCCCGGGAAACCTGTTCATAGAGCTTTCAAGGGCTTGGATTTCCTAACTGATCTTGGTGATTAGCAGCTGGGAGGAGGAAGAGGCAGAGAGGAGAAAATGTATCATCAAGGAATATTTTGTCCCTAGAAAGTGTCAAGCCCACCTCCCACTTGGAGATGGGGAAACTGAGGCAGGAAAGAGCGAGAAAGGGGTGTGGCTGAAGCACCGAGCTACAGCCATGAGAAAGACCAGGTCTCCTGCATGCCCCAAAGGAAGAGGGGTCGGGGTCAGGGCAAGGAGCCCAGCTCACACTCGGGGCCAGCCTGGCGCTGGGCTCCGG
Source organism: Varecia variegata (assembly GCA_028533085.1). NCBI lineage: Eukaryota > Metazoa > Chordata > Mammalia > Primates > Lemuridae > Varecia > Varecia variegata. The sequence continues at coordinate 3,061,376 of CM052440.1, forward strand.
GTCACAGCCTCAGCAACCCAGCACGGAAATAATGTATAAAGGGGTCCTTGCTCAATTCTTGAGTCTTCCTCACCCACACCTGTCACCCCTCAGACTGTTCCCTGTGATATTCTATAAAATGGGGATAACTGTACGACATACTATGGCGAAATGTCTGGTATGACTCCACTTAGCTGTTACTGTTCTAGGATGAAGTCCAATGTGTGGCGTCTACAGCTCTTCTTAGGCAGCCTTGCAACCCTCCGATGCAGCCCGACTGGGAAAGGCTTTGTTGGCCATCACCAGGGAGGCTCAGCCACCTGACAAGGGTCTGGAGGGACAAATCTGTGTCACCCTGCTCGAAACCGACCCCCAACTCTCTAGCTTCTAGTGAGCTACAAGCCAGGCCACAAATTCAGCTGCCTGTGGAGCTGAAAAGGTGATGCCATGAGTGAAACAGGCCCAGGCTAGTGGGGGAGCCCTGCCCTGCCCAGAGGGGACCTCAGGTCCTCAGCTCCAGCCACCTGCCTCTATATCCACAGGACTAGCCCTTCCTATTTTTCAAGCAAAGTTAGAAATACAGATTTTTTAAGAAGTGAAATTGCCCCTGCTATGGTCTGAATGTGTGTGTCCCCCGAAATTCATTTGTTGAAATCCTAACCCCCAATGTCATGGTGTTAGGAGGCCTCTGGGAGGTGATTAGGTCATGAGGTTGGGGTCCTTGTGAATGGGATTAGTGACCTTATAAAAGAGGCCCAAGAGAGACCAGACCCCTCACCCCTTCTGCCATGTGAGGACATCGCAAAAAGGTGCCATCTATGAACCAAGAATCAGGCCCACACCAGACACCGCATATGCCAGTGCCTTGACCTTGGACTTCCTAGCCTCTGGAACTGTGAGAAATAAATTCCTGTTATTTATAAGCCACCCAATCTATGGTATTTTGTTGCAGCAGTCCAAATTTAGACAGCCTCATTTTTAAGGTTGGTAATCAGTTTACATTTTTTATATTGTTTGCACATATTTTGAAGTATAATTGACATATAATAAACCACATATAAAGTCTACAATTAGAGTTTGACTTATATATATATATATATCAGTGAATCCATGACCACAATAAGATGATGACCATTTTCATCACTACCAAAATTTCCTCCTGTCCCTTTACAATCCAGCCCTTTTCATCCCCGCTCCCCTCCACACCCCCTCCACCCTCTCCCCTCCACACTCCCAAACCTCCACCCCCTTCCACCCCCAGACAACCATGGAGCTGCTTCTCTTTTTTGGAGGCCGAGTCTCGCTCTGTCACCCTGAGTAGAGTGTGATGGTGTCATCATAGCTCATTGCAACCTCAAACTCCTGGCCTCAAGCTATTCTCCTGCCTCAGCCTCCTGAGTAGCTGGGACTACAGGCAGGTGCCACCACACCTGGCTAATTTTTCTATTTTTTGTAGAGATGGGGTCTTGCTGTCGCTCAGGCTGGTCTCGAACTCCTGAGCTCAAGAGATCCTCCCTCCCGTCTTGGCCTGCCATAGTGTTAAGATTACAGGTGTGAGCCACTGTGCCTGGCCCATGGTTTAGATTAGATTGCATTTTTTAGAATTTCATATTATTGGAATCATATAGTATGTTCTCTCTTTTTCTTTGTCTTCTTTCCCTCAGTATAATTATTTCGAGATTTATCTGTTTGTTATGTGATATTAATAATTCATTCCTTTTTGTTACTCAGTAGTATTTCCTTGCAAGGATGTGCAGCTGGTTGCTCCATTCACGTGTTGATGGGCACCTTTTTCTTTTAGCGGTTAGTAGTAAAGCTACTCTGAGTCTTCCTGTTCAAGCCTCTGTGCGGACATGTGCTTTCATTTCTTTTGGGTGAATGCCTAGGACTAGAACAGCTGGGGCATGTGGGAGGCATGTGGTTAGCTTTTTAAGAAACTCCCAGTTTTTTTTTTTTTTTTTTTTTTGAGACAGACTCTTGCTCTGTTGCCCAGGCTAGAGTGCAGTGGCATCAGCCTAGTTTACAGCAGCCTCACACTCCTGGGCTCAAGCGATCCTCCTGCCTCAGCCTCCCGAATAGCTGGGACTACTAAAAATAGAAAAATTAGCCAGGCGTGGTGACGTGCACCTGCAGTCCCAGCTACTCGGGAGGCTGAGGCAGGAGGATCGCTGGAGCCCAGGAATGTGAGACTGCAGTGAGCTATGATGATGCCATGGCACTCTAGCCTGGGTGACAGAGTGAGACTCTTGTTTCAAAAAAAAAAAGGAAATTGAGTCTCACTTCCCCACCTTCATAAAAACAAACAAAAAAATCCTTTGTTGGATATGTGTTTTGCAAAGAGCAAAACATTTTTAATTTGGATAAAGTCCAATTTATCAGTTATTTCTTTTATAGTTTGTGCTGTTTGTGTGCTATTTCAGAAATCTTTGTCTAACTCAAGGTCACTAAGATCGTTTCCTATGTTTTCTTCTAGAAGTTTCACAATTTTAACTCTTCCATTTAGGTCTCTGATCCATTTTATATACCACCCCCCAAATTAATTTTTGTGTGAGATAAAAGTGGAAGTTTTTTTTTTTTTAATATGGATAGCCACTTAATCCAACACTATTTGTTGAAACTTCTCTTTCCCCACTGAATTGCTTTGTCACCTTTGTCAAAAATCTATTAATCACATATGTGTGGGTCCATTTTTAATCTACTGTGTGGACCAAGGAAAAAGCCCATACGTGGGCTGCCTGGTCTGGGCCCTGCCCGTCCTCTGACTCTGTCTCCCACAGGTCCTCCCACGGAGACCTCCCACACCCAGGCCTCCCTCCTGGCCCCTGGCCAGGCACCTGCTGCCTCGGGTCTCAGCCCCAGCTCTGTGCTGGCCCAGCACCCTCTGCCCTGACATTATCTCCCATTCAGTGCCTCCTCCTCCGTGGCAGGGCATGGAGGCCCCTGCCATGGCATCACTCTGTGGATTTGGTTCCAGGAGAGCTCCCTGAAGTCGGCAGGCGCCAGATCGCACAAGGACTTGCAGGTGGAGACAAGGAACTGGGGTTTTCTATGTGGGTGGGAACAGGAATGGCGGGATCTGACTTTGGTTTTGGAAACGTCGCTCAGGCTGCTGTGTCGAGATGGATGGAAGGGGGCAGCGTGTAGGCAGCGGTGGCCTTGGGAGGCCCTGGCCAGCACATGGCCCCTGCCGGCTGCTGCCCACCTGCGGGCTGTCACTGAAGCAATCCTTTGCATGGAGAGCAGATGCACCAGCGAGGAGGAAGGTTTGCCCCGCAGCCTCCCTCCCTGTCCCAGGGGGTGGGATTCCGGAAAGGCAGGGGCTCCCTTCCCTTTGCTCCTGCCCCTTCCTCGGGTGGCTCCGGGCTGCCATCCTGGCCCTTCACACTTTCGCTGCCCTCAAGGGTTGGGCTGCGTTTGTGGAGTGGAAGGAAGAGTGCTGGGTGCAAGTTCCAGTTCCTTTTCTTACTGGCTGGGTGACCTCCAGTGAGTCACTGGACCTTGCAGAATCTCATTTTTAAATAGGGGAAGACCTCTGCTCCACCCAGGCCCAGGGGAGCTGCGTGAATTACTTGGAAACGTTTTGGTGCTGATATAGAAAGAGCTTTGCTTGTGCTTCAGGAAGACCTGCCAGGATCAGACACTGAGGATTCCAGAGCAGCTGGAGGAAGCCCGAGGGCCACCTCCACCAGGAAGCCTGCCTGCCCCCTTGGGAGTAGAAAAGACTGCTGTACACACACCTGTGTCAGCACCTGGCCCCTCTGACCTCTGTACACACACCTGTTTCAGCACCTGGCCCCTCTGACCTCTGTACACACACCTGTGTCAGCACCTGGCCCCATGACCTCTGTGCACACACCTGTGCCTTCCTCGTTTCCTCAGTCACAAGGCAACCTGCCGAGCCATGAGCCCCTGGGGTCCCAGCCTGTGCGGGAATCCTCTTGGTGTCCCCAGCACCCAGCCATCAAGGGCCGGGGAGGCAGGCAACGATGAAGGTGGGCGGGATGACTGAATGACATCTGCGTGAGTTGGGTCTTAAGGAGAACAGAGACCACGAAAACAGTTCATCTATAGAAAGTGCCAGATGCTTCCAGGCATGACCATATGGAACCGGAACCACACACGGCCCGTGGGGTTGGCATCATGAGCCCCACTTTGCAAAGGGGGACTGAGGCTCAGAGCAGCCGGGCAGCTTTACCCAGTCATGAGCTGGCGAGGCTGGGATTCTAATCCCGAGTGTTGTTCTTTCCACTTCCTCGTGGCTCTCAGCATCCAGAAGGATGGGGCCTCTGGTGACATTCACCTCCTTCTTGTACTGATGGGGAAACTGAGGCTTAGAGTATGTGGGGGGGGCTGCCAGGCTCCAAGCACTTCAGGAGCCAAGTCAGGACTTGAACTCAAGTCCCTGTTCTTGTCCTTATTCTGAAGTCACCTTTCTCTTCTGCCTCCACCCACTTCACCCCCGTCTTGCACCACCTTTGTCCTTCCTCCCTGTGTCCTAGACCTGGTGGTTCCCAGGTGGGCACCTGTAGCAGAGGATGAGCTCATTCTTCTTAAAGAGACAGCGCTCTTTGTTGCTCCCATCCTGTCCGTTCTGGCTGGCCGTGGCCCACAGCAGCCAGGGAAGCCAGGTGTCCTGGAGGGGGATGCTGGGCTATGACCTCAGGGTCCACACAGTTCGTGTCCCTGGTCCCTGCTGGAGCAGCGGCACTCCCACAGCTGGCCCTGTTCCTTAGGGGGACAATGGCCCAGTCCTCATCCATTCCTGGTTCACCCATTCATTCACTGGCGCAGTGTGTTTATGGAGCGCCTGCTGTGTGTGGGCTCTGGGCCAGGCGAATGGTAGTGAGCAGACAGACACACTCCCTCTCTCAGGCTGGTGGGGAGTGAGCCAGCAGTCAGGCACTCACACCCCGAACAGGCCACTGTGAATCAGGGGGGCTGCTCTGAAGGACAAGAGGGGGTTCAGGGACTCCTGGGGGCCTCCCTGGGGAAATGATGGCTGAACCAGATGGGAAGAATGAGAAGGCACAAAGAACATTCCAGGTGGAGGAAACAGCAGACATGAAGGTCCTGTGGCTGGAAGGAGGTTGGAGGGCAGGAGGGCGGGAGAGGGGCCCAGGGGCCGGGGGGGGGGGGGGTCCTGCTTCCTGCATCCCAGGGTGAAGGAAACCTCAAAGTTCTAAGCAGCAAAGGGACACGTTCGGGTCTGGGTTTAAAGATCACCCTGAGCCTGACTCAGCACCTGGCTATAAAGAAAGCTTTGGGGACAGTAAGAGAAATCTGAATGTGATGGGTTTAGAAGGAACTAGAGCATTATTGTCAGTTCCATTAGGCGTGATGACGGTGTTGTGGTTATGGAGAAAAAGGTCCATTTAGAAAAATCAATGTGTTCACTGGAGGAGTGAACGATCAAATCTGAAATTCAATTTAAAATATTAAAGAAAAAGGCAAATGGGCCGGGTGCAGTGGCTCACGCCTGTAATCTTAGCACTTTGGGAGGCTGAGGTGAGAGGATCACTTGAGGCCAGGAGTTCAAGACCAGCCTGGGCAGCATAACCAGACCCTGTCTCTATAAAAAAAGAAAAAAAAGAAAAAGAAAACTAGCTAGGGCCAGGCACGGTGGCTCACGCCTGTAATCCTAGCACTTGGGAGGCTGAGGTGGGCAGATCGTTTGAGCTCAGGAGTTCGAGACCAGCCTGAGCAGAGCGAGACCCCGTCTCTACTGAAAATAGAAAGAAATTATATGGACAACTAAAAATATATATAGAAAACATTAGCTGGGCATGGTGGCACATGCCTGTAGTCCCAGTTACTCAGGAGGCTGAGGCAGGAGGATCACTTGAGCCCAGGAGTTTGAGGTTGCTGTGAGCTGTGATCAAGCCGTTGCCTGGGCAACAGAGCGAGACCCGGTCCCCACCCTCGAAAAAAGACAAATGGAGAAACTATGACAAGATATTAACTCTTGTTAGATATAGGAGATGGATGTGAGTAATGTCCATTATACTATTCACTCTACTTCAGGGTTTGTTTGAAATATTTCATATTACAAATAAAAAAAGAATAATGAAGAACGGAGGAAAGATAGGTCAATAATAGACAGACAGACAGGTAGAAAAGATCACCCTGGTTGTAGGGCAGAGGCTGGGTTGGAGAGGCCAGGCCTCCCAAGTTGGGGGACCCCATGAAGAATTTGTAATAGATTAATTCTAAAATGACCACCACCAACCCATGCTCTTGTGCAATCTTCTCCCCTGGAATATGGGTGATACTTGCGGATGTGACGGGATAGCACCCCTGTAATTATGTTATTTGACAAAAGAGACTCTGCAGTTATAACTAAGTCCCTAACAGCTGAGTTAATCAAAGGGGAGATCGACCTGGGTGGGCCTGACCTAATCAGGCGAAGTCTTAAAAGAGGGACTTCTTACTAGTGGCACTTTGTATGGGTATAAAAAATAAAAAAAAAAAAAAATAAAAAAAAATAAAAAAAAAAAAAAAAGAGGGACTCTTAAAGACAGAGGAAGTGGAAGACATATGTTCTCTTGGGCCGGAACACACAACCTCTGTGAGTTCTATGGCTGCAAGGAAATGAATTCTGCTAACAACTACATGAGCTCAAAGGACCCCAAGCCTCAGATGAGACCTCAGCCCCAGCCAATACCAGGATTTCAGCCTTATGAGACCCTGAGCAGAGAACCCAGTCACGGTGGCCTGAACTACTGACCTACCACAATCGGGAGCTAATGAGCTGTTAGCTTTGTGATGATTTGCTATGCAGCAACAGAAAACAAATACACTGTCAAAGAGTTCAGGCCAAAGAAGCAACGGCTCGGGTTGGGGTCATGACAGTGGGGATGGTGTGAAGCAGATGGACTTGAGAGCACCTGCTGGACAAGATGTGACAGCAAGGAAGGTGGCATCTGGAAGGAAAGCGGGAGGGAGGGCCTGCAGGAGGATGAGGTTGGGGGACAGCTTGAGGGGTCCTTTCAGGCATCTGTGTGAATTTCTTGAGCAGTCAGCTGGGCACAGGGACAGGTGAGGGCTGGGGGTCCAGCAGATATGGGCAGTCGGTGGCGGGTGGTGGAGGCTGTCGCCATGGGAGGGAGGAGCTGGGCCCAGGATGGAGCCCCAACGACCTGACCCTGAGGGTGCCTGGAGGGGCTGATTCAGGGAGGCAAGAGTGGTGTCCTGTCCTACGTCCTGTCCTACAAGCTGGGTGCTACAGTTTGAATGTGTTCCCCACAGTTTATGTTTGCAAACTCAATCCCAATGCAATAGTGTTAAGAGGTGGGACCTCTAAGAGGTGATTGGGACATGAGTGATCTGTGCTCACGAATGGAGCAGTGTCATTATCAGGGGAGTGGCATCCTCACAGAGGATGAGTTTGGCTCCCTCTCTCTCATGCACCCGAATGCTCTCTTGCCCTTCCACCTTCTGTCGTGGGATGATGCAGAAAGAAGGCCCTTGCCAGATGCCAGCACCTTCAAAGCGGGCTTCCCAGCCTCCAGGACCATTAAGTTACCTGGTCTGTGGTATCCTGTTACAGCGCACAAAACGGACACCAGGGAGGGAGAGGGCTAAGGGCCCATGAACGCACGCTCATCAAATGTACTTTCTTCCAAAAAAATTCAGAAAAGATTTCTGTAATTTTGCTTTTGAATTTCTTTAGCTTCCTGGCTCTGCCTTTGATAACCTTGGAGAAGATGCATAAACCCTCTATGCCTCAGTTTCCTCATCTGTAAAACAAGAATAATGATGGTTCTTTTTTTTTCTTTTTGAGACAGAGTCTCGCTCTGTTGCCCAGGCTAGAGTGCTGTGGCGTCAGCCTAGCTCACAGCAACCTCAAACTCCCGGGCTCAAGCAATCTTTCTGCCTCAGCCTCCCGAGTAGCTGGGACTACAGGCATGCACCACCATGCCTGGCTAATTTTTTCTCTATATATTTTTAGTTGTCTAGCCAATTTCTTTCTATTTTTAGTAGAGATGGGGGTCTTGCTCTTGCTCAGGCTGGTCTCGAACTCCTGACCTCGAGCGATCCTCCCAGAGTGCTAATGACAGTTCTTAAGCCACAGAACATGTTGACATCTATAAAGTAATAATACCACGCCCAGCGCAGTTAAGTCCTGCATATGTGTTAGCTAAATAAACTAAAATGCCAGTAACCTTTAATTTCCGGTTTCTCATCAACCATCTGGCATTCTCAGAGTTCTTGCAATGTGAGGAAATCTAACCCACAAAGAGTTCTCAAATGTAGTGAAACTGTTACCGAAAGTTCAGTTCTTGTCCCTGTGGTGGAAGGAAGAACAAGGACAAGTGGCTTGAGGAGAAGCAAAGAGAAGATTATTAATTTGCCAGCAAATGAGGAGGATGTCAGCCTCTAGTCTTAAAAAAAAAAAAAAAGAAGCCATTGTCCTATCTAGAAGCAGAAATACAGAGCTTCTAAAGGGAGTTTTCAGCTTTGGGCTATTGCTGTTTAACTATAGCATCTCCTGTGACCTCTGCCAGGGACAATTGCATTGAGCCATCTCCTGTGGTACAAAGAACACTGGTCTGCCCCTCTGATCACTAGCCCAACAGGAATGCAGGTTGTAAATTCCCAAAAGGGTGAGGGAGTTTTAAAGACACAGCTAGTAAAACAGTTTGCTCTTTCTCAGGCTGTTACCTCTGTTACAAAACTTTTATAAATACCAAGTCAAAAATAAAGATGACATAACATTACGTCTTATAGGTATTTAATGAAAAATCTATTAATTTTAATTCTGCCACTTTATGTTTGCATTTTACAGTAGTACACAATGTTAATTGTTGTTTTTTTTTTTTTTTTTTTTTTTGAGACAGAGTCTCGCTTTGTTGCCCAGGCTACAGTGAGTGCCGTGGCGTCAGCTTAGCTCACAGCAACCTCAAACTCCTGGGCTTAAGCGATCCTACTGCCTCAGCCTCCTGAGTAGCTGGGACTACAGGCATGCACCACCATGCCCGGCTAATTTTTTCTATATATATTTTAGTTGGCCAGATAATTTCTTTCTATTTTTAGTAGAGACGAGGTCTCGGCTCTTGCTCAGGCTGGTCTCGAACTCCTGACCTTGAGCGATCCACCCGCCTTGGCCTCCCAGAGTGCTAGGATTACAGGCGTGAGCCACCGCGCCAGGCCCACAATGTTAATTGTTAACACAATTTTCATGGCCGCTGAAAATCCCGTGGACCCAGCACCGTGAGCCTAACCAGTAAAGCAGCTCTACCAGCAGCAGAGGGCACACAGGTGCCTCCAGGGGGCTGATTCTGAGCTGACCAGATCAGGACAATGACCAGACCTATTGGCCAGTCCCACCTGGCTCTGCCCACCAGTGCTGTGGGGGTGGGGAGGGTGAGAAGGAAACTGAATTAGCAGAAATCAGAGGGTTCTTCCCAGGGAGGAGTTGGGCAGGTTCAGCCGGGTCACAGTCCATGACAAGGCACTAGGTGGAGGGCACAAGGGCTGTGTTTATGGATGAAGGAAGCAGCTTCCAGGCAAGAGCACTGGGAGCTGGAGCCTGGGGAGGCAGGAGGAGAGCAGGCTTTCTAGCTCTCCCTGCCCTGGCTCACCCCACCTGTCATCCCATAGTGTCAGGGTTGGGAAGACCCCAGGGGACAGCCAGTTCTGCCTCCTTCTCATTAACAGGTGGGAGACTGAGGGCTCTAGAGCGGAAAGGACCTGCCCAGGTTTAAACTGTGCTGGTCCCGGGTTTCCTGATGACCCAGTTTCTTTTCCTGTGACATCCCTGCCCACCGTGAACCTCACCTCTGCCCTGGAGCACATGTCCACATGTCTGACCTCCCTTCTCATGGCCAGCAAGTCAGCTTTAGTGTATTTCTGGAGTCCCCGTGGCCAAGAGGGGGTCCATTCAGTCATCTGGGGGTTAAGATTTTATTTTAGTTCACACATTCCACATCCCATTCTCCAATGGGCCCCGCTGACTTAAGCCAGGAAGGGAATGAGTTAATAACAAATGGTGTGTGCGCTGGGGTCTCTTCCTTCCTGGCTACAGGAGCGTTAGGATCCTGGCTCCACGTCGGATTTGCTGTGTGATTTTGAGCATGACTCAACCTCTCTGGGTTTTGTTTGCCTCCCCTAACACAAAAAGATAACATTCGTTGTCCTTGGGGGCTCAGGGATGCCACTTGTCCACATACATGAAGCTCTGGGCACACGGTGGCTTCTCAAGCATTAACAGTATGTGTCACCCTAAGCCCCACTCCCAGCGGGCATTTCCTCTTTTGAAATCGCCTCTGAATCCTTTACTCTCACCAAGGTGTAAGCATAATAATTTTAAGGTTATCCCCTCCAGGGGAATTTTAGCAGGGATCTGTTAAAAATTAAAAAAAAAGTGGAGTGCTAATGGTAGAATTTCTGACAAGGCTGAGGATGAGAAAATACTCAGTGCAGGCGGTGGGGGGGGGGCCTGGGGGGTGGAAAGGGGCTGGAGGAGGGAGGCAGTTGAACCTTTTCAGATAGTGCCTCAGCCTTTGTAGCAGGTAAGAAAAGGCCAGTGTTGGAGGGGCTGTTGCAATCTAGACCTGGCGGTGGTTGGACTTAACTTTCCAGGTGAAAGAGAGGCTGGGGAACATGGATCCTGAGCAGAGGAGAACCATGAGTCATGGGAAAGCATGTGGCCAGTAAGCTGCTGACACACATACACTCACATGACCACTGCACATGTTTCAGCTGATTTTCAGGGCTGGATGGAAGAGCCCTTGAACCTGCCCCTTGGAACATGTGCTCATTGACCCAAGATGGGGCTATTTTTACCTCATCTGCCACGGAATTAATTGCTTTTTCTTCTTGGGGATCAAGGAGAGAGGATGAACAACTGGGGTCCAATCATGGACTTGCAGAACATTAAGGCCAGGAGTGATCTCAGAGAACATCCAACTCCACATCCCATCATACAGACAGTGAACTGAGGCCTGGAGAAGGCAGGGTGGTGGCCAGGGCCTCTCAGCTGAACTGGCATCTTCTTTAACAAGTTTCTGGGCCGGTCGGACACTTAAAAAATGGGAGAGGAGTTCTATGGAAGCATTTGTTTTTAACACTGACTGGCTCATCAAATAAACATCCAAACATCCTCAAACATCCAAAGATAAAAAGGTAACCCACTGACGCCATTGTCACAACAGTGTAGAGAATGGCATTTAGGCAAGTCCCAGGCAGGAACATGGAAAAATGAAGCAGCTGACCCATTAAAGCAATTGGCTTGTGGTTGTTTTTTCTTTTTGCTAAACTTTGCTTTATTGTTGTTCTAGTGTTGTTTGTAAAATAAACCTCAGGGAAAGAAATGCTGAGTGTTCAGAGCTGATACAATTTTCTACCTTAGGCTGCTTACTATATTGGTTTAGCTGCTATGACAAATTAACACAAATTTAACTGTGTGCCTCAAATCCACACACATTTATTATCTTACAGTTCTTTAGGTTAGAAGTCCAACTGGGGGTTCACGGGGCTGAAATCAAGGAGCAGGCAGTGTGGGTGTCTATGGGAGAATTTGGTTTTTGCCTTTTTCAGCATCTAGAAGCTGCCTGCATTCCTTGACTCCTGGCCTCTTCTATCTTCAATGCCAGCAACATTGCATTTATCTGATCATTCTTGTGTAGGCACATTTCTTTCTGAGCCAGGAAATGTTCCCTGATTTTGAAAATTTATGTGGTTAGATTGGACCCACCCGGATAATCCAGGCTGCTGTCTCCATCTCAAAGTCCATGCCCGTAATCACATCTGCAAAGTCCATTCTGCTCGGCGTGGTAACATAGTCTCAGGTCCCAGGGATTAAAGTACAGGCAGTTTGGGGCCATTATTCTGCCTACGTACTCTTTCTTTTCTCAGTGGTCTCCCTAAAAGTGCATGTCATATCTTTTGCAGAAAAGAACAATTTCCATTGTTGTAGAAAATATGGCTGAATCAGAATTTTTTCAAAGATTTTAAATCTTTTTTTTTAATTCTGTTTTATATTCTGAGTATCTGTATTCAGAAAAGGGCACAAATTACAAAGTTACAGATGAATTTTCATTGACTGACCACACCCGTGTAATCAGCACACAGATCGAGACACAGAACATGCCCCCTCGCCCCAGAGGTCCCGCTCCTGTCTCCTGTACTCCTCAATGCAATTCAGTATTTGTTGACATTAGAAAATGCTGTGTGCGGGCAATACCTGGAGGATTACTGAAATAAACAGGAGCTAGCACAAGTGATATTCATTTATTCATTCAACAAGTATTTTCTGGCACTTGTCCTGGGCATCAGGGAAAACGGGAGGAGTTGATTCGATGCTGGTCCTGTGGCACAGAACCTACGGAGGAAATGTGGGGCGGGGAAGGAGTTTGTGAAGCAGCAGAACACGATGTGTTGGCCGAGCCTAACCAGGATGCCCAGGGAAAGTGGGCCCCAGCGGTGACAGTGTTGGAACCGAAAGGATTGCAGGCAAGAGGGGCGGCGTGGGCAAAGGCACGGCAGTGGGAACAGGCCGGGGAAGCTGTGGGGTGTGGGAAGACACAGAGGGAGATGACCACTGGACTCGGCAGCGCGGAGGCCCTGCTCACGCTGTCGGATCCGCCATTCCCATTCCCATTTCCCAGACAAATCCCAGCTCTCCACACCCAGAACTGGCGCCGTAACCTTGTACCAGCGTCCTCATTCTACAGAGGGGGACGCAGGCCCACGGGACAGGAGACGCACACCCGTGGCCAGTCACGCTCTTCCCGAGCCCCTCCCTGCTCCTTTCCACGCAGCCCCTCCCGTGCGGGGGGAGAAAACCCGCCTCGGTGGGGGGTCGGACAGTGAGCGGGGCACACGGCTGCGAACCGTGATGTCAGGGGGGCGAGCGTTGCGCTGCGAGGAAGAAGAAAGCCGGGAAGGGTCTCCGAGGCGGTGCCGACTGGGACCGGAAGGAAATGAGGAAGCAAGTTGTGCGAGATCGGGGAGAAGAGGCCTCCAGGCAGAGGGAGGGGCCCAGCCTCGACGGTCTGAGGAAAGGCAGGGGCTGTGTGGTGCAGGGGGTGGAGATTAGACCCCAAAGCACTGGTCTCTCCACCGCCATCGCGCCCTGGCCTTGGCAATGGGCCCCGGGGGGCGGGGTGAGGTGTGGGGACCTGCCGCTGCTTGTCCTGCTCTTCCTCCCTCAGCAGAGGCCAGCACAGGGATGATGCCCGGCCGGGCCTCGGCCCTCCTCAGGAGCACGTGCCCGGCTGACCTCGCACCTTCCCACCCCTGCACCCCCTCATGTCTAGGGGCGTCAAAATAGGGAGAGGCCCCCCATTGTGCAGCTGAGGAAACTGAGGCTCAACACTCTGCACTGTGCCAGGTGCAGAGGGGTCGGTGGGGGCAGGAAGGGCTTTGCCAACGTGCCCCCCAGCAGACCGGGCGGGGGCGTGACCTCTTGCCTGCGGAGGACTTACTGCTGCGGAGGAAGTTCCCAGCAGCCCGCCGGTGCCTCGGTGGCGGGGTGGCGGGTGACGAAGTAAACTCGCGCGGGGCAGCGGGGCTGGTGGGGGGGGGACCGGAAGGGGCAACGGGAGGGGCGTTCGGGACCGCGGGGGCAGGACCTGGAGTAGGTGGGCGCTGGTGGGAGGGGACGGGGAGGGTCGAGGGATAGCTGGCAGGGCGGGGTTAAGAGGCGGATCCCTGAGCCGTTACGTCAGGGAATCGGTGGGCTTCCGAAGGTCGGGGGCGGGCCTCTTGGGAGTGGGCGGGGCTAGGGAACCAGAGTCGAGTCAGGCCCACCCGGGGGCGTGGCCCGGCGGGCCTGGGGGCGTGGCTTGGGGCCCGGGGCGGGGCGGGCGCGCGGGTGGCGGCGGCGGTGGCGCGGAGGTGCGCTCGCCTCAGCTGGGCTTGGCGGCGGCGACGGTGGCCGCGACGGCGACGCGCACAAAAGCGGATTGTGGCTTCACTGGTGCTCGCGGCGGGCGGGGCCGGGGCCGGGGCCGGGGCGGGGGCGGCGGGGCGTGCCGGAGGCCCCCGCGGGCGCGGCGCGGGCGATGAGCCGGGGCCCGGCATGGCCTCCGCGCGGCCGCCGGGCCGGGCCTGCGCCTCGGTGCCCGCGCCCGCGGGGCTCCGGGCCGGGCCGCCCGCCCTCCCTGCCGCGGCCGCCGCCGCCTCCCCGGAGCCTGCAGGCGCCGCCGAGGCCGAGGAGCGCTCGCTGCAGCACATGCTGCGCGCCATAGCCGAGGAGCGCGGCCGCGCCTGCCTGCGCCGCGAGGTCTGCGGCCTCGGTGAGTGGGCCGAGCCGAGCCGAGCCGGGCCGGGCCGGGCCGGACTGGGGGCGGGCGGCGGGGCCGCGAGCGTTGCCGGTGTGCGCGCCTCTGCGCGCGTGTGTGTCCATCGCCCTGTGTTGCTGTCTCTGCGTGTCTCTCTGCGTGCTCGTCTCGGTGTGTATCGCTGTCCCTCCGTATGTCTCTGTCCTGTCCTCCATGCACCTCATGTCCCTGCGTCTGGGTCTTTCGTGTGTCCCTGTGTCTCCGTCTCTGCTTTCGATACCGCGATCGCCCTGCACCCTGTGTCCCTGTGCTTCTTTCTGTTCCCCTGGTCATTCTGTGTCTTTCTCCAGCCGTCCGCGTGTCTGTTTCATCTCCCTCTTTCCTTTCCGTAGCTCTGCGAATCCCCTTCCTTCTCCAGGAAGCGCAGCTGCAGGGAGTGTGGGCGTGGGATTTGGGGAGACCCTTAGCCCAACACGACAGGACCAGTCCCCCGTGGGATCCAGGTGGACCTCCCCGGAGCGTTCCCTGGCCACTGTCCCCAGTTCACGCGGATGGTGGAGGCTCCAGCTTCCTAAAGCCTTTGTCTTTCCGAACCCAGCCTGCCTTCCTATCCGTTAGCTCTAACTAGGGACCTGTTGGGCAGTGGCCCCCTGAACCCACCGTCTTGGCAGAGGGAGCAGGGCCTGCTGCCTCTCTGGACGCGATTCTGGTCTAAGGAGGCCCTAAGTCATCAGTCCGCTGGGTGGGGTAAGGTGAGGGTGCCTCTTATGGTTTGAAAGGGCCTGGGAGTGCAGGTGTGGGTGGGGTCTCCCAGCCTGGCTGGGTGTGAGGTAATCCATTACTGATGATCCAGCTCAGATCTAAGCCAAGGAGGAGCCCCCTCTTTTGTAGTCTCAGGTTTGTCATTTTCTCCATGAAAAGACCCCTCCCTTCTCCATGCAGGGAATGACTTCATACCACATTGTCAGCCACCCCCAACCCCCACCCCCAGTCTGGGCTGGGGATTTCTGAGGGGGTGACAGCATTGCTCAGTAGGGAATGTCAGCCTTCCACATTCTACCAGTGCCCCCTCATTCACCATTGGGGAAACTGAGTCCCAGAGAGCAAAGGCATCCACTCTAAGGTCACACAGCAGCAGGCCCCTCAGCAGCCCACGCCTGGGAGGCTGGGGTGAGGAGAGGAAATACATTGGAATCCTCCCTTTTGTAGGAGACAGGCTTAGCACAAGGCTCTTCTCAGTGAGCAGGTCCCAGCCCAGCCTGCCTGGGAATGCAGCTTTCTTGGGGGAGAGGGTGGGGGTGGTGCTTATGAAGTGGGAGGGACAAGAACATAGGTGTTAAGATTTATTTTTGAGCAGAAATTGGAGAATGCTCATTAATTCCTTTAGCAAACATTCATTGAATACCTACTGTGTGCCAGCCTGGCAGGCCCACCTGCCACCTGGCACAGAATGAGCCGGGGTGGGTTGAGGGACCATCTGCTGCAGGCCCCTTGGCCCTGTTTTCTCAGCAGCTCCAAGCAGTTCCTCGCTGCTCCCCTGTCCACACATGCCTTCTGTCCTCTGACTGCCTTTACCTGTGAGCATCTTCTCTTCTGTTATGCAGTCCCTGCTGCAAGGAGGCCTCAGGGCCATCCCCTAAGAACAGTGATATCGGCACCTAGCATTTACTGAGCACTTACTATGTGCCAGATGCTTTATGCATGCTCTGTCCATTTAATCTGACACAATACCGACTTTGCCAGGTGGCAACATCATGTCCATAGCACCATAAGGAGCCTGAAACTTGCCCAGGGACAGCCAGGGTTTGATGACGCTCACACTATAGCTTTGGCTGCTCTCCTGGCCTCCATTTCTCCCTCCCACACAAGGAATCCCCTCTTACCTGACTCCTGAATTCAGTCCCTGTGGGCTCCAAAGCGCTGTACTTTTACACGGCTGTTTCCTCTGCCTGGATAGCCGCCCCTACACATTTGCCCCATGAGCACCTACAGGTCTTCCTTTAAGTCTCAGTTCCAATGCTGCCACCTGTGAACTCTTTTTAAAAAATTTTTTAAATTTTTTAGACAGAGTCTTGCTCTGTCGCCCAGGCTAGAGTGCTGTGGTATCAGCCTAGCTTACAGCAACCCCAAACTCCTGGGCTCAAGTGATCCTCCTGCCTCAGCCTCCCAAGTAGCTAGGACTACAGGTGTGCACCACCACACCTGGCTATTTTTTTCTATTTTTAGTAGAGGTGGGGTCTCGTTCTTGCTCAGGTTGGTCTTGAACTCCTGGGCTCAAGCAATCCTTCTGCCTTGACCTCCCAGAGTGCTAGGATTACAGGCATGAGCCACCGCACCCGCCAACCCTGGGAACTCTTCTAACTCCCAGGCACACAGTCCTGTTCCACTGCCTGTGTTCTCTTTGTTCTAGGTACATGTCCCTTGGGACAGTCAGGACTATTGTGGCATTGTAATAGGCTATGTGGCTGTCTCCTCAGCAGTGAGTCCTTGAGGGTATTGCATAGTCTCAGCGCCTTCCATGGGGCACATGCAGAACAGGTGCCCAATAACATTTAGCAAACAAATGGAAGCATTACTTTCTGGACTGGCACCTGAAGGGTGTGAGTGGCCAAGGAGACTGGAATCTTCACTCCTTAGAAGGGCTCACGTTGCCCATCTCTTTCATTTTTCAGAGGAGAGATTTGATGTTCAGAGAGAGCGAGCTTGTTAGGAACTTAATGCCCAGAGCAGAGTTAGGACCCAGTGATTGGCCCAAGCACCCAGAACATTTGAACCCAGAACACCGGCCCCAGGGCACTTGTACATCCGCTGAATCGTTAACTTTTTCAACCCGTGGTCAGGATTATGTTTTATTATCTCCATTTTATAGTGCTGACAACCTGTTTATGAATGAATTTTAATCTCTCAGATTTTTGTTGTTGTTGTTTAATTAAAGCTCAGGTGACTCAGAACTGTGCTGTGTCCTCTGAGGTGGTTTTGAAGGTGTGGGGACGCCTCAGGTGGAGGCGCTTGACTTTAGACAAGTTGTTATCTCTGAGTCAGTGTCCGTGGGATGGGACAAAGCTTTCGTCCCTCCCCATGCAGGGATTGTCACCGGGCTCTCGTGATGAAAAGCACTTTCTAGATCCAAACGTGACTTTTGAGTCTCATCTGTGGTGGCCTCTGCAGGAGAAGCACCTTTGAGCACTTGCTCTGTGTTGGGCCTGATCCCTGCCTTGTGGGAGGGCACAGTCGATGGGGGAGAGAAGCCAGGTGCGCAGGTGACTCTTAGCTGAAGTAAAAACCCTGCTGGCAGCAGCCAGGGCTCGGGTCGCCGCCCAAACAGGATTTTGGTGTTGTGTCCACAGGCTTGTGGTTCCAGGTAACAGACGAACCAAGCGGGCTGGCTGAGCTGGCTTCTGTGGGGCTCCAGAATCTCTGAGCTGGGAGGAATCAGGTAGTTCAACGTCCAGGTGTACGGATATCTGGACGGAAGGTGGACAAAGCCTGCCACTTGATCCTGGGCTTGGGCTGTCTCCTGGGCGTTGGATGTCAACCCAAAAGTGCTGTATGGGCAGGTTCCTTTCAACAGGGGCGGCATTGCCCCTGACAGTCAGGTGACGTGGATGTGACTCGGCCCCAGGACCTGGTGTGCATTCCTAGAAATGCCATGACAGGGTGGGGCCTGCATCATGCTTTTGGGTCCTACCATGGCCGAACATTTTTGGAGCTATTCATGCCTGGGCATTTTGGGCTTAACCCCCTTTTAGGAGACCTAGGGGAATTCTTCTTCTCCCTGGAGTGCTACAGGGCAAAAGGAGTGTCCTATGTTCTTTCCTTCCTTTTATCCTTGAAGCGATCCTATGAGGTAGATATTATATTCCTTGTCTTGAAGAGGGAGCACAGGTTTGGAGGGAGGTAATATGCCCCCAGCTGCAAGGCTGTAAAGTGGCAGAGTCTGTCTGAGCCCACGCTCTTAGCTGCTTCACTCTGCGCAGAGGTGAGGCTACCCAGGCATGTCCTGAGGGTCCTGGTGCCCGGCTGACTCAGATCACATGGCTGCCTGGCCAAGGTGGATCGAGGAGGGGCCCCAGTAGAGCTGTGGGCACTCAGCCAGAGAGGCCAAGAGGAGGGAGCCACCAGTGCTGCCCAGGGCAGGGGTTGTAGAGTGCACGGCCTCTGAGCAGGGCTGAGGCTGGGTGGGAGAGGAGAGGCTCAGAGGCTTGAAGGGGGTGTGGGGGTCAAGGCTGGAGCTGTGCCTGGCTGAGAATTCGGTACTTCCTGGTCCTGGCCTCAGGGAGCCTTGCAGGTGTGAATGTGGGGGCCTGCACCCGAGGGCCAGAGTGCTGAGGACCCTGCATGCTGCAGTGTTTCCTTTAGTCCTGCTCCCTGGGGCTAGCTTCTGTCATTACCCCACTTTGCCTGTGAGGAAGCTGAGCTTCAAACAGGAAAGTGACTCACACAAGGTCACTTAGCTGGGAGATGACAGAGTGGGATTCCATCTGAGGTCTGTCACATGCAAATAGCTATCCTGGAGACGGTTCCTGGAATGGGCCAGAGGAAAGAGGGGGAGGCTGCCCTCCCATAGCCTTGCCTATGTGCTGAGCCCCTACTGTGTGCCAGGCCCCCGGTACCTCCCTGTGCATTGGGAAGAGCGCTGCGTGCTCTTGGCACTCTGCGTTTTGCTGGGCCAGGGGTAACTGGGCATAAGTGGCAGAGACTGGGGAGGGGGATTTTAGTGGGAGACATGGCTGGAAAGGAAGACTGTGGGGCCCTGGCTAAGCACTCCAGCCTTTGGGCCTCAGTATCCTCATCTGTAAAGTGGAGACAATAAGCTCTCTAGGGACTTGGGGATTGTATGGGAGAAGTGACAGGTAGTAAGTGAGATGCAGCAGGTACAGGCTAAGCACAGGGTCGGGCACAATCCGGGCTGCTGCTCTTATTGTCCAGGATACAAAATACCTGACCTAGCGCCCGCACATAGAATCACAGTTGTATTCATGCCCTGAAGTTCGGGCTGCTTTGTAGTCACTGGGGCCCATCTCCCGGGGCTCCTGACGTCCTCCCAACCTGAAGGCAGTCAGAGCTGGTTATGGGCCAGCACGGCAGGGAGGAAGTGTGGCCGTTTGGAGTGGTAGCAGGGCCTCTTTCGGTTCCTAGGCCTATTTTAAGGCTTGTGGGTTCCCGCCTCTACCCGTTCCTAGGGCCGGAGCAGCCCAGGAGGCTCTTTCCTGAGGCAGTGACTCGAGTCCTTTCAGGGGAACCAGAGGGGTCTGGACCTCACATTTTAAAGAGGCTGAGGGCCACCTCCGCAGGGACGGCTCTGCCAGCCAGGGTGAGAGCCCTGTGGCCTGGGGCATGTTGGCTCCCGCCTCTGCTTTTCAGCCTTCCGCAGAGGGGCTTCTGCTGCTTGGGCCTCTCCTCGCTGTCCTTGGGTCTCCTGCGTCCTTCATGGAGCCCGGAAGGCTCGTGAATATCAGCCAAGCCACGAGGCTGCTGAAGAGAAGCCCAGAGCAGGACACTTGTTAATAAACATCCTCAAAATCCCAGGACAAATTTTTTCCAATAAAAAAATGTCATATGCATATTATAGAAACTGGAAAATAGAAGAGAGAGGAAAAAGTTATTCCTAGTTCCAGTTACCCAGGGACACACTATTTACTTCTCGAAGTCTCACCCTCTGGTCTTTCCAGAACCTTTTACTTGATACTCTGTACAGAAGATTTTAAAAATCATGTCTTATCACTTAAAATTCCTAAAACATTTTCCATGTTGTTTATAATCTAAGTGTTATTTTAATGACTACACAACAGTTGAGTGGATGCGCCATCATTTATTGAATTGGTCTTGTTGGAAACTTAGCTTGGATCCAGGGTTTCACTGTTATAAATAACTTACAACAAACCTCTTTATATCTGAAAAGTTTTCTGTATTTGGAGTATTTTCTTTTTTCCTTTTTTCTTTTCTTTTTTTTTTTTTTTGAGACAGAGTCTCACTCTGTTGCCAGGGCTAGAGTGCCATGGCGTCAGTCTAGCTCACAGCAACCTCAAACTCCCGGGCTCAAGCAATCCTTCTGCCTCAGCCTCCCGAGTAGCTGGGGCTACAGGCATGCGCCACCATGCCTCGCTAATTTTTTCTATATATATTTTTAGTTGTCCAGATAATTTCTTTCTATTTTTAGTAGAGACGTGGTCTCGCTCTTGCTCAGGTTGGTCTCAAACTCCTGAGCTCAAACGATCCTCCCGCCTCGGCCTCCCAGAGTGCTAGGATTACAGGCATGAGCCACCGTGCCCAGCCTAAGTAGAAAATTTTTAAACAGTTGGTCCACAACAGAAAGAAAGATGAGCTGCATGAGATAGCGATGAGCTTCCCAGCACAAGTGTATGCAAGGAGCTGGGAAAGGATCCAGCATCAGACCAGACTCTGGGCCAGGTGCCCTGCAGGTGTGCGCTTCTCTAGTCTTGTCCTCTCACCCCCAGGTTCTGTGCTGGGGGTTTCAGGCTTGTCTCCCCTGGGCAGGAAGTAGAGGCCCCTTTGTTCTGCAGCCAAGGACGGCGAGGCCTGGGAGCTGAGCCTCTGAGCACAGGCCAGGCTGCCCCCCGCCAGCAGTGGCTGCCCCCCGCCAGCAGTGGCTGCCCCTCTCCCCGTCTCCAGGTCACCCCTCCACTCCAGGCTACTGCAGCCCACCTGGGCCCCAGAGATAACAGACATTGGCCCCCCTGGGTCAGTGCATGTGCCTGGCTGTCTGTGCTGAGGCCCTCTGGGTGCAGTGGCAAGCCCCAGTCCCCGCTGTTCCCACTAGGGGTCCCGGGGGTGTGGTGGGGGAGAGAATTCCCAGAGAGGTGGCAGCAGCCCTTGGTCAGTCCCAGCCCTTCTCTTCTGTGCTCAGGAGAGCCCTTGCTCCTGTCTGGGCCTCAGAGCTCTCACCCACGCAGTGACAGGCTCAGGGGCTCAGCGGCGGGCTTTGTAAACAATACTTCACTTAATTCCTATAACCCCAGCGAGGCAGGAATTGTTATACATATTTTACAGAGAAAAAATGGAGGCTCAAAGAGTTGGGTAGAGCTTCCGGTTGATCTTTTCTGCCAGTTTGGGTCTGGGTGCACTCAGCTTCCTAAGACGGCAGAGCATGCTGCCCATCACCCAAACCCTGCAGTGTCCCTGAGGGGCCGGGCTGGGTCACCCTCACAGCTTCCTGAGAGCGGCTGCAAGGTCCCCTGGTGAGTTGGAGTCCAGTGCAGGTGCCCCCCCAGGGAGGCGGGTGGCCAGGGCGCTTTCACACTGACTTTGGGCATGTTCTGACGAGCTGTGATTTCCCCGCACTGCCCAGGTGATGTCCTGCCTCTGGGCCTTTGCACATGCTGCTCCCCCGTGCCGGAGTGGCCTTTCCCACCTGGTCCTGCAGACTTCTAGGGGGGCTCATGGCTGGGGACTCGGGAAGTCACTGCTCTTGGCCCAGCAGCTGTGTTTACTCGTGTCACTTTGGAACTTCAACCCTGGCTTCCTGGATCACCCCACCTGCCTTAGTCTACCTACTCTATCACACAGAACTATGGGGAACTTTAAAAAACAAAATGCCCGCTCCATCTGGGCATCTAAGGTAAAATCTTCCTGGTGGGGGCCGGGAGTGGATGGTGTTAATACATTCCCTGCATGTTTGGGTGTGTTGGTCATGGTTGGTTAAGTCCAGTTATCACCCCTGCCCCCATTTTATGGATGGGGCCAGTGAGGCTCAGAAGGGGGAGGGGACTGGCTATGATGCCCTCTCCCCCACCCTTCTTGCTGTGACTGACCTGGCCCCACTCCCACTTGCCCATTCTTGGACCTGCCTGGGCCAACTGGCTGAATCCCAGCCAGCATGACCTTTCATGTCCCCGTGAACATTGTGGTAGGGGTGGGCGGGGCCCTTCCCCACCCCAGAGATGTCTGCACGTCAGGGAAATGGAGGTTGAGGTCAAGTACAAACCACCGGCTCAGCTCCAGCACACGGGAAGGCAGTGGGCCAGTCTGCTCAGGAGCCCTGGCCCCATTCTGGAGGCAGGCATTCGGCATTCTGGGAGGAGACCTGCCCCTGGGCTTCCTGTGCCTGACGAGCTCCTGGCAGGCAGGGGGGGCGGCAGCTTACCTCCAGTTTCTTGGTTTTGGCTCAGGCAGCAGCGTGTCCTCTGGGTCACAGCCTGTCCTGGGGGAGCTGGGACCGAGTGTGAAGGACCTCAGAATTCAACCAGCCTAGCCCTGTCACTGGTGCACACGGGGAGGGGGGCTCAAACAGGGAGATGCCTGATCTCACCACTGCCACCTGGAGCCCCCTGCACAGGTGAGGAGACTGAGGCCCGTTAATGGCAGGCAGTGTCCTTATTGCACGTGTGCATTGCCTTTAATGTGAAAGTCCCTTGTGTTTGGATGTGCTTTGAATCTTAAAAAATGCTTTTCACACCTGGGGCAATACTTACAACAGAAAAAGGGAGAAAAGCAGAATACAAAACTACTTTTTATGAAAAGCATTTATTATCTACATAATTAGAAAAGTGCTATCTCCTCCGCACTCGGGTGTCCCCACAGCAGAATGTCCCCATTTACAGAGGGGATCGAGGCTCAGAGTAGCAGGCAGGCCTGGAGTGAGGAGGCAGCCCTGGGCTGGGCTTCTGCCTTCTAGTTCTTTCTACAGCATTGCTTCGTGGGCACCTTTCTAGCAACAGCACTACATAAGACCCTTGTGCCCATTAGTTTCTTACTTTCTGTGCAGTTTCTGCCCCTGGGTATACACTCTCCTGTATTTGCAGTCACTGCTCCCTCACCCGTGGAGGTCCTAGGTATTGAGCCCTGGAAATGTCGAGTGGGATGGGGGTTGGCCCTGCCTTCCCAGGACTCAGCGCTTGCTGGGGGTGAGGGGCGGCTAGCGGGAGCCTGGTAGAGGGTCATCGTTCATGCCTGTGGCTCCCTGCCACTGCCCTGGTGTCCTGTCCATACTTTCACTGGGACCAGCCCAGACACCCCCGGATTTCCAGGCCCCGCTGCCCGTGTAGGGGATGAGAAGTATCTTTCTTCCCATCTTAGGCTCATGGGTGAGGCCCCTTTAACAAAAGATTAACAAGAGGAAGGCATGAGAATTTATTTAGTGTAAGTTTACACAACACAGACCCAAAGAAATGGTGTAAGCCTGTGTAATTTTATGCTAGGGCTGATGAAGAAGGGGACAGTCGTGGAGAAGTATGATTGGATAAAAAAGTATGACCTGATGGTTATCAACTGGGGACTTAGCAAGTGTTGAGGCTCTTCTCTGTGACCCTGTGTCTTCGGAGATGAGGATGCTCGTTCTGGACACAGGGAGGGCTAGTCTC
>CM052440.1:3085399-3108272 GCA_028533085.1 Varecia variegata
GTACCCCCACCTGCCACTCAGCGTGACCATGCCTGTTGCTCCTCTGTGTTCCCTAAGCCGCAGGCTGAGAGCTGGCCCTCCCTCACCACACTCAGCCTGCTGTGGCGGAGTTCTGGGTCGCGTCTGGGCTGTCTCTCTTCCCCACCTGCCTGGTCCAGTCTGTCCCCACTGTGCCCACAGCTGACGGTGTCACACCCTGCTGCTTACACCTTTGAAAACCTCTTGTCTGCCAGGCAGAACATCCAAGACCCTTGGTGACCTGCCCTGCTGACTGCCTGAGCCCAAGCCGTGTGATTCCTTGGAGGGCTTCCCCGAGGGCCCCTCCACACTTTGCCACCCTCTGCCTGGAGTTGCCCTCCTTACTGTTGTTGGGGGAGCCTTGGTTCTCAGCACAAGGGCCCTTCTGTGGCCTCTTCCTGACTCCTTGGTGGAGTGGGCTACCAGCTCCCTTTGTTCTGGATGGCACCTGCCGCCAGCCCCGTGACACTGCACAGCTCCCTCTGTCTCTCACCTACCTCAGCCCTCTCCAGGGCTGTGTCAGCACTGGTCTGTGTCCCCGTCCCAGCTTAGGGTAGATCGATGCCTGAGCGCAGCCCGTGGGAGCAGCCCAGGGAGGTGCCTGGGGGTGCATCTGGGGGGTGGGTGAGTGGAGAGGAATCTGTTGAGTGCAGGAGTTGCTGTCTGTTGGGGAGAAGACCCTTGAGCGGGTCATTCCCTGCAGATGGCCCCACCTGAACAGAGACGGCAGGGAAAACAGAGAAAGTTGCAAAATCGATTTGCTGGGCTGCTTCAGGGGAATCACAGCAGCTCTCTGGGCCTCCGTTTCTCATGGCAGAGTAGGACTGGTTTCTGCTCTGTCTTTACCTGGGGAGGGAGCAGGGGTCATGGAGGCTGCCTGGGACAGTGGGCAGAGCCAAGGGCCTCAGTTTCCTGTCATGCAAATTGGGCAAGGAAGGTTGAGTCGGGTCACCGCTTGCAGCTGAGGTTCTTGGACACAGGTTCAACAGTCCACACTCATAACTGCTTAAAACGGAGTCACTTGTGAAAAGCCCTGTTGACAAGCAGGGCCAGCTGCTCAGGGAGGCCAGTGCCATGTGTGCTTGGGTATAGGGACAACAAAAATGAAGGAAGAAAGACAAATGGGAAGATTCACGTACCCACTCCCGCCCCACAAAATGGAAACACGAACCGTGTCATCCCACCACCCTGCACATTTTGGGCCACATTTTTGAGGTGCTGACCCAGGTCTGCCTGAGACCGCCCCACCTGCCAAGGAAGGCCGAGGTCTAGGATTCCGGATTCCTCCTGACCCAGGCAGGAGTGCGCTGCCCCCTGTGTGCAGCGGGTGCCGGTTAGCTGCAGCTCAGCTCAGGGGTCCTCTGTCCCTGCAGCAAACCCCAGTGAGTCAGCCCCAGCCAGAGCTGCCGCACTGCTGCAGGGTGCAGGGATGAGGTCATCTTCACCCAGAGGCTGTGACGAGAAGGCTCTGCGTCCAGGCGCCTTCCCTGAAGTCCAGCGAGGCCAGCTGTCTCACGAGGGCATTTGGAACCAGAGCAACCTCCATTCCCTTTGCTGAGGGCCTGGTACCGTGTCAGCAGCATTTCGTCTGGAGCAACCTGTGACGAAGGGGATGTCATCCTGTTGGCAGAGAGGTTAAGGTGCTGGTTTGGGGCCACCTAGCAGTAATGGGTTTTGGACCTAATTCTCCCGGACTGGAGGCGGGGGCCTGTCCTCCTCATGTGCAGATGTACCCATTTCTCCAAGGAGAGGAGGCACTTGATGCCCTTTTTTTTCTGAGTGGCCCTGTCCCGGCCTAGTGTGTGAGGAAGAGCCCAGTCCCCTGGTTTCACAGTGAAGGACATCTTACAAGAAGTGAGAGTGGAGGAGGCTTTGAAAGAGGATTCGGGCGTGGGAGGGCGCGTTCCCGAGGAGGAAGTTGCCGAGCAGAGGGTGTGGGACTGAGCAGGGACTGAGACCCCAGGCATGAGAGGGGCCCCCTGGGTGGGGTGGGCCGGGCCGTGTGTGTCGGTCTGGCCTCCAGAGGGAGCAGCCAGGTGGCAGTGAGGGTGGAACAGCTGAAGGCGCCCCGAGTCCTCGCTTTGTGCGGCACGTGGGCCTGCACACTGAGCGCTGGTGTTGGGCACAGGGGCGGACAGCACTCGTGCCCACGGTGGGTGGCTGGGTCTAGCTGTGCGCCTGGCTTCCGGCTGGGAGCCTGGGCAGCGAGTCGGGAGTGAGGAAATGAGTGAGTTCCTCCGGCTGGGTTTTGGCGTCTCCACAGGTGCGGTGACCTGGTTGGAGTAAGTGGGCTCTGAGCATCTCTTCAAAGCTTCCTGGGGTTGGAGGAGTCTGGTGCCGTGTGGCACGCTGGGGCAGAGGCGGGAGGAGGTGGAGTAATGACTGGGCTGTGGCCGGGGCACTGGCCGAGTGGTCTCAAGCCCAGGCTGTTGAGTGGGGCGGGCAGCTGGGGTTGCCGGCTCCTGTCTGGGAGGGGGCTGGTCTTGCAGGAGGCCAGTTTCCGTGGGAGCAAACCCACAGTTAGGAGTTTGAATCAGGCCCCAGTGATGACGAGCCCATGGGACTTTGAATCTGGAGCTACTGTTTTGGCTTGATTGTGCTTAGGACAGATCTGAACTATCTGGAAATAATGCACGGGGCGTGAAGTGGCAGGTGTGGCCACAGGATGGCTGGTGGCTTTGCAGGAATCGCTGCTTTATGGGAACTGCAGTCCGGTGGGCCACTCTGGTGGAGGCCCCCTTTCCTAAGAAAGGGACCTGGGGTCAGGGTTTATTCCTCACTGTACCCGGGGACCCCCTGCAGTGCCTGGCACAGAGCAGGCCAGCATTATGAACTGGGTAACCTGGACTTAAGGCCTCGGTTTCCTTTACTGTAAAATGGGTTATCAGTGAGATCACAGACGGTCTCTGAGGGTTGTGAAAGCACTCTGAGGATTTCACAGCGTTGTGCAAATCTTAGAAGGTGGGATCGTGACTAAGTTCTTGCTGATGGCGGCTTTGGGGTGAGGGAAGAAAGTTGCCCTGGTGTTCTCCGAGTGTGCTGAAAGCTGGGGTCCATCATGTCGTGAACTTACTGGTTCAGCATTCGCTGGCTCCCTGTAGTGGACGCTGCCCCATGCTGGGCACCAGGGCGCCCCCGCCGGCAAGGTGCCCTGTCTTGGTGGGGTGGGGCAGGGCACTCACGGACAGGTAGTCAGGAGCCAGCCCGACCGGACCGTGGCGTAGAGCTGAGAGCGTGTTGCAGGCAGCTCTGGGCTGCGGTCTGGTGACTTCAGATGAAGGACTCAGGCCTTGAACCTCAATTTCCTCATCAGGGAAATGAAGATAGTAATTTTTACCTCATGGGATCTGTGTGAAGGTCAACGAGATGCAGCAGCTCAGCGTGGGCGCTCCCAGGCGGAAGGGGTCAGGTGCTTGGGTACAGGTAGTACGTGGGACACCTTGTGAGGCCCCAGCAGGGTCAGGGAAGGCCCTGTGTGGGGGCGGGCTGGGAAGGAGTGGACCTCTGGCAGGTGACAACTGAGCAGACTCGCACAAGCCTCGTGGTGCAGGCGCAGACCCACTGGAGAGGGAGCGTGGCCTGCCGGGGGTGCGGGACATCAGTCGGGGAAGAAGGGCGCAGGCTGGCTGGAGTGTCAGGGACTGCACGGCAGGCTTTGGGGGCTGTCTGGAGAGACTGGCTCACCTGGGGAAGGAGCGTGGACGTCTTCCTGCAGAAGACTCAGAACCGGGCAGGGCTTTCAGGCTCACATCATCGAAACCAGTGCCTCCCCCAGCGGCCAGGCCCAGCCCACGGGATGGCTCACGTGGGGACCCACTGGCCAGAGCTTCTCCCCCCCAAGTGCCTCCTGCACAGCCCTTTGTCTTTTGTGCCCCGAGGGAGGCCCGGAGAGGCTTCGGGAGGACAGCTGATGAAAGGCCTATTGAGCAGCCACAGAGGCCTCTTCATCCTGCCGGGTGGGGAAGCTTCCAGAGGGCCCGGGGGCACCTTGGACTCTCCCCAAAGAGGCCAGCTGACCCCCCACTTCTGGTTGGTGGCCAGGGCTGAGCAGTCTGCTGCCGAGCCAAGCGAGCTCTCGGGAGGCGCCTCTCCAGGCCCTTGGCCCAGACGGCTGAGGTCAAGCACCCGAATTCTACAGGCAGGGCCCTCCGTCTACCCTCCCCACAGCAGAGATGCCTTCTCAGCCCCTCCCCGCCAAACCCTCCCGCTCTGGTTCTCTCTGGGTCCTGTTCCTTCCCCTGGGGCCTTTCCTCTGTCCTGGCCTCAGTGGCGTTTCCCCCAGACAGGGCAGGGTGCGCAGCCTTCCTCCCCCTGGAGCTCTAGGAGCGTAGGGACCACCTGGGTTCTGCTGCCTCCACACCCCGCACTGAGCCCTCTGAGCCCGGGCCTGCTGACACACCCCAGCCGTGTGCTCCAGACTAAACGGTGGGTGGATGAACCGGTTCCGGCACCGGCTCTAGCTCTACCGAGCAGTGTGAGCGGGCAGCCTCTCCCTGGGCAGCGCCGTCATTTGTAAAACGAAACCTGCTCCATGGAGTTGTGAAATGAAGAATGTAAATGTTCAGCACAGTGCCTGGCACAAGGAAGCCACACTGCAGAATATCTGAAAAACAGGAAGCAGTTGTCATTGCACCACTCTGGACAGTTACCATTGTGGGCATTTGGGTGAACTTCCAGTCTGTCTTCCCAGGCCTTTTTTTAAAAAGACGGTTTCCTTAATTTAAGTATTTAGGTGTGTATAATTTTGTGTCCTGGTTTTTCCCCCCTATTACAAGCATTTTTTTGAGTAACTGCATCGTTATTGAAAATATTTTGGTTACTTTTTGAATAGGTAAACGTGCTTAGGGTACATTAAAAAGGTATGAGAAGATTCATAATGAAAAAACTAAATCTCCTTTCTCTTTCCTAGTTTCTCTCCAGAGGCCACGAGGACACTAGTGATGGTGTAAATAATACTTGGTGACACTGGGTGATCCTTGGTGTTAACACCAGGTGTTCCTCATTGCTATGCCCTTTGCTCCTGGGTGCTGACTCCCATTGTTCCTCATTTGTAGGTCCGGTGCTCTTGGGTGCTTGCCCCAGGTGTTCCTGATTTCTAGGCCCTTTGCTGCTGGGTGGTGACCCTAGGTGTTCCTCATTGCTCGGTCTGGGCTTCCTTGGTGCTCACCCCACGTGTTCCTGATTGTTAGGCCCGCTGCCCCTGGGTGCTGAGCCCAGGTGTTCCTTATTGCTAGGACTGCTGCTCTTGGGTGCTTACCCAACTGTTCCTCATTTGTAGGTCCCGTGGTCCTGGGTGGTTTCCCCAGGTGTTCCTGTTTTCTAGGCCCTTTGCTCCTGGGTGCTGACCCCAGGTGTTCCTCATTGCCAGGCCCAGTGCTCCTGGGTGCTGACTGCAGGTGTTCCTCATTGCTACGCCCAGTGCTACTGGGTGCTTACCCAAGGTGTTCCTCATTGCTAGGCCTCCTGTCTCTGGGTGTTGAGCCCAGGTGTTCCTCATTGCTAGTCCTCGTGCTCCCTCCTGCTGACCGAAGGCATTCCTCATTGCTAAGCCAGGGTGCTCCTGTGTGCTAGCGCAGTTCAAAGGGCTTCACATGGATGGAATATTTTAAACTCTCAGCTACCCGAGGAGGTAGATTCTGTTGTTACCGCCATTTTGCAAATCAGGAAATGGGCATCCAGAGGTTTTCGGATTTGCAGCCAGGACAGCCCCCTACAATCTGCCCGTGCACTCCGGCTTCTTCACTGGGCACCCTCCAGCCTCCCAGCCTGCCCCACCATGCTTCCTGCATGACAGCATTGATGTCATCGTAAATTATTCAGTTCAATAGTGAAAATCTCTATTATTGATCTGTTCCCCACTGTTTTTACTTCATTCACCCTAGAGATCTTTTCTCATTGGTATAGGTAGAGCTGCTTCAGTTCTTTTTAATTTATTGTAATTTATTATTATATTTTTTAGTTTTTTGAGACAGAGTGTTGGTCTGTTTCCCCAGGTAGAGTGCAGTTTTGTCATCATAGCCCACTGCCACCTTAACCTCCTAGGCTCAAGTGAGCCTTCTGCCTCATCCTCCCAAGTAGCTGGGACTACAGGCGCATGCCACCGAGCCCAGCTAATTTTTCTTTTTTTTCAGTAGAGACGGGGTCTTGCTCTTGTTCAGGCTGGTCTTAAACTCCTGAGCTCAAGCAATACCGTCCTCCCCCCACAGTGCTAGGATTACAGGTGTGGCCCCTTTGTATTTCCCTCTGCTTTCCATTCTGTTTTAGTTTTTAATGCATTGTGTGAAACTTAGTATTTATTAAATTAACCCCCATTTAAGAGTTCCAATTATGTTTCCATTGTGGTATTTGTTTTTTACTTTGTTTACGGTATGTGTATGTGGGAGTTTGTTTTTTTCACTGTAGAAATTTTTAATTTTTTTTGGCTTATAAACAACAGAAATTTACTTCTTACAATTCTGAAGGCTTGGAGGTCTAAGATTAAGGTTCCAGGAGATTGGATGTGTGCTGCGGGCCCATTTCCTGGGTTGTAGACGGCACCTTCTTGGTGTGTCCTCACATGGTGGAAAGGGGGAAATTTTTAATTTGTATATAGCTTGATTTATCATTCTTTTCTTTACTAGTTCTTATATCCTACTTAGAAAGGCTTTTCCCTTTCTGAAAGAATAAAAAATTCTCTTATGGTTTATTTCCTTTTCTTGGCCAGGCGTGGTGGCTCACGCCTGTAATCCTAGCACTCTGGAAGCCTGAGGCGGGAGCATCGTTTGAGCACAGCCTGTGCAACAGCGAGACACCCTGTCTCTCCAAAAAGTAGAAAAAATACCTGGGCTTGACGGTGTGTGCCTGTAGTCCCAGCTGCTAGGGAGGCTGAGGCAGGAGGATTGCTTGAGCCCAGGAGTTTGAGGTTGCTGTGAGCTGTGGACTCTAGCTGGGGCAATAGAGTGAGACTTTATCTGAATGAATGAATGAATGAATGAATAAATAAATAAATAAATAAATAAAATAAAAAAACATTCTCTCATGGTTTATTTCCCTTTTTTATGGTTTTACTTTTAGCATTGAAAGTTTTGATCTTTTTGGAATTTATTTTGGCTAGAGCAGGGACCCAGCCTTTTTCTTTGTCCTCAGTTAGCTACTTGTCCCAAGGCCAATTGTTGAAGAATAATCTTCATCCTGTTGATTTGAGATGTTGTCTTTATGAAAACTGAATTATTGTGTGTTTTAGTTCTGTTTTTATGCTTTCTATTTTGTTCCATTGATCTGTCTACACATGTGCTGGTACCATCTTGCTTTCTTTAATGATTTCCTTCAATTTGCAAATATTTACTGTTCTGGGGACTAAGTATATAGCAGTGCACAAAGTGATCAAAGAGAAAAATTACAAATACCTTCATGGAGCTTAAGTTCTAGTGGGGCACCTCTGTTAGAGCATGCATCAGCTGTGGTGGCAGGTGTTGGCAAACTGTGGCTGCAGGTCAGGACCGTTTCTGTAAACAAACAGTGAGAACACAGCCACACCCGTTTCCCTATTCATTGCTGTGGCTGCTTGTATAGTTGGGACAGGACCATGTGGTCTGCAGAGCCTAACACGGTTTCTATCTGGACATTTACAGAGAAAGTCTGCTGACTCTCATACTAGAGAAAGACTGAAAGGAAGCAAAGTAAGTAGGTAAAAGGTGTATTATGATAGTTACAAGTGCTACGGAGAAAAACGAAGCCAGAAGTGGGATAGGGCCTATTGGGGGTGGGGTTTGCAATTTTAAATTGGGTGGTTTGGGAAGACCTGGTAGAGAAGGTGGAATTTCAGTAAAGAGCCTGAGGTGGGGGTGGGGGGAGGTAAGAAATAAGCCTTGTGGGGGATTTGGGCTATTTAATAGGAAGTGACAAGAACCGATTTATGTTTTAACAGTGGGGCAGGGTGGAAACATGGAGACCAGTTAGGAAGCCGCGACAGTAATGCAGGCTGGAGGTGGTGGTGGCTTAGCCCAGGTTGGAAGTAGTATTTTGTGAGAAGTGGTTGGATTCTGCATGAAGATAGAATCAATAAAATAATACTTATAGACAAATCAGAGTTCTGCAGGGGGAAATAAAAGCAGTGGTAGAAAGGAACAAACCTAAGAAGAAGAGGAGGACTGAAATGTCTCCACTGGAGAATGGAGTCAGCTTCTGAGAAGACAATAGAAGGTGATGTGCTGCCAAGATGGGGGCGTTTTTTTTTCTTTTAAGAGACAGGGTCTCAATGTCACCCAGGCTGGAGTACCGTGGTGTGATCATAGCTCTCTGTAACCTTGAACTCCTGCCTCAGCCTCCCAAGTAGCTGGGACTCCCGGTGTGTGCTACCACGCCTGGATGATTTTTCTATTTTTTGTAGACAGGGTCTTGCTGCATTGCTCAGGCTGGTCTTGAACTCCTGGCCTCCAGTGATCCTCCTGCCTCAGCCTCTGCAGTCTCTGGGATTACAGGTGTGAGCAACCACGCCCCAGCCTGGTTTTTCAATTTTTTGTCTTTTTTAAAGTTAAATGAGTCTTGAATTTATCCCTGGAGAAGAACAGGAACACCCGATGCTACGGCCTCAAGTGGCCCCGGCTCTCCCGGCGCAGCTCCCGCTCGGCCGACCTCTTCCAGTGGCAGGACAGGCATCCAGCACGGCCGCTCCCGAGTTGTGTCACAGCATGGAAGGGTCATGGGTAGCTTGGGCTGACAGTGACAGGAAGATTTATAGTGTGCCATCTGATAGGAATCCTTACCTCTTCTGAACTTTCCTGGCTGTTCTGGC
Organism: Varecia variegata; assembly: GCA_028533085.1. Classification (NCBI taxonomy): domain Eukaryota; kingdom Metazoa; phylum Chordata; class Mammalia; order Primates; family Lemuridae; genus Varecia; species Varecia variegata. The sequence goes on from CM052440.1 coordinate 3,094,191, forward strand.
TATTTTAAAAACATTCTCTTGGCATGTTAAATTAATAGATCAAATTAGATAGAATTGCTCCCTTTATGACTTGAGTACTCTTAGCCAAGAATTTGGTCAACCTTTTCATTTATTTGTTCAAGTCTTTTTTCCCCTTAATTCTAAACAGAATACTTCCTCCAATTATATCTCCCAACTAGGAGTATTGGTTTGTATGAAAGCTGTTCGTGTTTGCATGTCCTGGCGATTTTATACCCTGATGCCTTATGGCTTCTGTTGTTTCTATAATTTTTCAATTGATTTTTTTTTGCATTTTCCAGGTCAGATGTGTATGATATCTTCTATAAGTAATATTAATTTTACCTAACCTTTACAATTTCCGTTACTCTTAATACCTTTTTTTGTCTGATTGCAATGTCTAGTACCTTAGAACAATGCTAATAACGGTGGATTGTGATCATACTTAGATTCTAACTTAGTTGAAATACATATCATGTTTAAGGAAGTACCTCTTTATTCCTATCTTATCGAGACTTTTTTTAAAAATCAAGAATGGGTATTGAATTCTATCAAATGCTCTTATAGCATCTGTGGAGATGATCATTGTCTTTTCTCTTTTGAGCTATAAATAGATATGAACATATTAATAGATTTCCTAATATTGGACCATTCTTTATTCCTGATTAAATCCTGCTTGGCCAATGGCATATATTTTTAATGAATTGCTGGATTCTTTTTCGTACTATATTTAAATTTTTGTGTTGGAGTGAGATTAGCCTGTAATTTTCTCTCTCTCTGTGTTGTCTTTGGAATCAGTGCTTTGCCTTCCTGTTAAAAAGAATTTCCAAGTTTCTTAGGCTCGAAAAATGTGTGAGTAGCCCTAGAGATAGCTAGTTGTTTCTTGAAAATCTGGTGGAATTGCCCTCTCAAAAGCATCTCTTGGCCTACTAACTCCCAATGTTCTTTTTGGGGGAGCAGCTCTTGGACATTTTTCTCTATTGTAATACACGACCATCATTTTAAATGGCTGTAAACTATTCTAATTAGGGCTTTACGATGGCTTGCTTAATGGTCTAGAAAAGGATTGGGGTGGGTTTCAAGGAATGCCTCCTAAAGTCCGATTCATGATTGTTCCCAAGGCCTGGTTAATGGAAAATTATTCTAAGTTATTAATAGTAACAACAGTAGCGGTTGTCATTCATAGAGTGTTTATAAGTGCTAGTCCCTCTGCTGAGCTCTTTATATCATCTTATTTGGTCTCCATAGCAACTGTAGGAGGTAGCTGTTCTGCTGATTTTACTGATGAGGAAACTGAAGATCTGAGAGGTTAAGTAACTTACCCAAGTGGGCAAGGGTCAAGAATGTGAGTCAGGTCTACTGTTGAACCCTGGTCTGACAAAGGCTTCCCCCAGCCCCATATTGGGATTGTATTCATGTGAAAAGCCACATAAGATATAAAGTTCCCTTCCTTTTCTGTGTACATGTGAAGAATCATCTCCATGGAAATTTTTTTTTTTTTGTGACAGAGTCTCACTCTGTTGCCCAGGCTAGAGTGCCGTGCCGTCAGCCTAGCTCCCAGCAACCTCAAACTCCTGGGCTCAAGCGATCCTCCTGCTTCAGCCTCCCAAGTAGCTGGGACTACAGGCACGCGCCACCATGCCTGGCTAATTTTTTTCCATATATTTTTAGTTGTCCAGCTAATTTCTTTCTATTTTTTTTAGTAGAGACGGGGTCTCACTCTTGCTCAGGCTGGTCACGAACTCCTGAGCTCAAGCAATCCTCCTGCCTTGCCTCCCAGAGTGCTAGGATTACAGGCGTGAGCCACCACGCCCAGCCAAGAAAATAATTTAATTATGTTAAATTGGCACTGTGTTCAGAAGTGGACCCGATGGTCCCATCCTTGCTGTGCACGAAGCATCTCTTCCTTCCTGGATATCGCAGGACGCCCTGAGGGCACTTTAGGGCTCAGAATGGCCTCTGTGAGCCTGGTCCCCTCCCCTGTCCACCACAAGTCAGGAGTGTATGGGGGGGTTCGGAAGCCTGAGTTGCTTCCCCATCTGTTCACCAGGTGACCCCTGAGTGTCCTCATTTTCCTCATTTATGAAGCAGCTAGAAGAATCCTGGCCCAATGTGTGCTTACATACGGGCTCGGAGAGAATGTCAGCTCCGTTTTGAGGGCTTGGGTTGGAGTCCCAGCTCCTGCCTGTGCCACCCTGTGCCACTGAGCCACTTGATCCCCAAGCTTTGGTTGCCCTATCTTGAAAATGAAAGCTGAGGTTTAAAACTAAACTCAAGTTGTTCCCTCCTCATAAAGTTGTCATGTGGATCTGAAGAGGTAATGGGTGAAAGGGCTTTATAAACTGTAGAGTGCAGGGGACCTGCGAGCTGTCACCACTGCTCTTCATTCCTCAAACCAGTACTGTCGAGCTGTCGGTACTGTCGTGTGCCCGATTCGGTGTCACGCAGAATGAGGCGAGAACCTGTGGCAGCACAGGTGAAGAGTGCTGTCCGGGAGGCACAGGTGTGGTGCTCACCACTCTGGGCACCCTCTCTCCCGCTCTGCCAGGTCTGCAGTTCCAAGAGAGTGACTTGCAAAAGCAGGTCGCTCACCTGAGGCAGGGGAGGCGGCAGGATCCCCACGACCCCATTTGGAGCTGCCTGATGTCAGTTTTCCTGATGCAGTCTGTTCTCGTTACTCATAGAGTCTGTGTTCATGAATGTGCCTACTCACTAAAATTTATCTGTAGCCCCCATATCAGTACTCATGGCACTTGTTGTGGTTAATGACAGGCATTCGGATAATGGTGAAAATTTTGAGTCACCCGACACGCGGGTTCCCTGCGGAGGTCAAACAAGGCTGCTCTGCCTTCGTGTTTTAGTGGTCGTACTATAAATAATTGTCCTTTTCCCAGTCTATTTAGTGCCACGTATTTTGCACTTTTTGTGCTTTTTCTTGGTGATTTAAAATGGCCCCCAAGTGGTCCTGGGCTGAGATTCTATAGTGCCAGGCACAAGAAGGCTGTGGTATGCTGTATAGAGAAAGTATGTGTATTAGATAAGCTTCATTCAGGCACGAATGCTGTTAGCCTTGAGTTCAATATTAGTGGATGAACTGTATGTTAAATAATGTGTCCAAATGGAAACCATACATAAAACAAGGTTATGAATTGCTCAGTCGGTGGAAGTGTGATCAGGGGCTCTCAGGAACCTAGGAGCAGTAGGTCAGTATTTGCTAATTCAGTGTTCATGGGCGACTTGATAGAACATAGGTGACAGGGGTAAGGAGGGTGGATTACAATTGCTGCTCCTTAGGACCCCAGGCTGGGAGGGAAGGCAGGCCCAGGGCACGGAGCTGTCCCTGGTGCTGCCCGCTTGAGTCTGGCCGAGCTCCAGGGCCCTGCGTCTGCTCCCTGAAGTCTCGCCTGTACTCAAGGGCGGGGAAAACCTGCAGCCCCAGCTGGCCAGACTGCAGGGAGACAGCGACGAGAGAGTTCAGGAGGCTGGAAGCTCTCGATGGAGTAGCAGCCCCCAGGGCTTGCTACCGGGGGGTTCTTGTTGGGCAGGCCTTGGGAAAGGATGAAGGAGAAGGGGAGAAAGAGACAGTGGTGATTTCACAGGCCTCATGGGGGCCCGTTGCCCCTTGTGTGATTATCCACGTGGCTGAAGGACAGGAAGGCTTGGGGTCCGGTGGCCTCATCTGAGCACTGGGTTGGTGGGGCCCTCTGCCACGCTGCTGACAGAAACATGCAAAGCAGCAGAGCAGCGGGCCCCCACCAGCCCACACGGGGACAGGACCTGACAGCAGGCAAAGGATGTCACATCAGCCTCTCTCCCAGGTCCTTACTCTTGATTCTGGGAGGAGGGGCCAGTTAGAGACCATCGACAGACGAGTCACTGAGGTTCAGAGAGTGTGAATGAATTGGCCATCTAGGTAGGGAGGGGTAGAGTCAGGCCCTGAACTGGTGTGTGTGTGTGTGTGTGTGTGTGTGTGTGTGTATGTGTGTGTGTGTGTGTGTGTGTGAGTGAGAGAGAGAGAGAGAGAGAGAGAGAGACTGCAGATCCCAACGTTGTACTGTGCTTCGAGTCAGAAGTCTCACTCCAGTGCTGACTTCTGGCTTTGGGTGTGGAATGTGTCTCTGTGTCTGTCTACCTCCTGCCTTCCCTCTGAGCAGAGGGACTCTCAGCCCCTTTCTTTAATGAGCCTTAGGACAGTCAAAGTCATATATTCATGGGGAAAAGTAGTGTAATCTTATTACTGAAAATATTAAGTCAAAAAAAGAAAAAAAATATGCTCTGTTAAATTCAGCAATTCCCGTCATTCTGGTTTATTTACTTCTAGTGTTCCCATGTGGTTTGCACAGTTGTAGTCAGTGTGTCTGCAACGTGGGGTTCTGCTTTTTCACTGAGCAGCACATCACACACATTTCCGTGGATCTACATGTAGTGTTTGTAGCCGTCCTTTTAACAGATTAAAGATTTGGTTTCGTACTTACAGCATAATTTACCTAGATTAAAGGTCTATAATCATAGAATAATATGCTCTTTTCTTTATTCTTCCTTAATGATTATTGTTGTTATATTATTTGCTCTCATTACTAATGCAGGAAACATTTCTATGCCAAAGGCTTTTATTTTTGTGCTTTGCATTTCTCTTCCATAAAGTCGATACACAGAATTAGGAAAATGGTCATTTGCTTTTCACAAAGGGTATAATGATTTTTGTTCTTTAACATATCCAGTTCAGTGCACCGTTGGCAGTATCAGCTATAACTTTTTATCAACTTTATTGGAGTACAACTTATGTGAAATAAACTGCATCCATGTAGAGCACACAGTCTGATGAGTTTTGATGGGTGTGCACCTGTCACGTGTCTTGTAAGAGTGATCATATGGTATATAGCCTTCCAGGCCTGACTTGTTTCACTCGCATGATGGCTCGGAAACTTACTGTGACGTTGTGTGGGTCAGTGGTTTGTCTGCGTTGCTGCGTCGTGCTCCGTCGAATGGCTCTGCCACCTTTCGTGTCCATCCTCCCGGCTTCCAGTGTGGGGCCGTCATGGAAAAGGCTTCTGTGAACACTCCTGTACCCGTCTCTGTGTGGACACATGCTTCGTTTCTCTCGGGTAGGGACCGAGCTGTGGCTGAATGGTTTGGTCAGTGTATGTTTAACCTTATAAGAATCTGACAGTTTTCCTAAGTGCTCTTTTTATAGACCAAATTTGCTCTTTTAAAAAATGACAACTTGGTCTTTAATATGAATTTTTGGTTACTAGTGAGATTAACATTTTCCCACATTTTTGTTAACCATGTGTTTCCTTTTTGGTGTGTTGCCTATTGTGGTTTTTACCTACATATCTATTGGGGTGTTATGTGCCTTTTTTATAACTTGCCGTGATGTGGCCCCATCGTCTGTCACGGACGTCAGCCGTCTGTCGTGGACTCCCTCTTCCAGTGCGTCCTGTTTCTTTCCATTTTGGTTATGCCCTTCTTGGGCATGAAGGAAGGTGTTTTTTGTTTTGTTTTGTTTTGTTTTGTTTTGTTTTTTTCCTAACCACTAAATTACCAGGGAATGAGGGGAGCTTTGAGTGTTTTTAAGAGGGCACTCTTAAACGGCACTCTTGGCCATTTCCTTTGTGATTTCTCTTCTTGCTTTTAAATGTTGAGTGGGTGTGAAGACGTTCTGCGTGCTCTGTCCCTTCAGTGTCTCGGTGTGCTGCACACAGACACACGGTCCCCCCAGCAATATTCTGGCAGTTCCTTCTGCCATGGACGCCTCTCCCCTCCTCAGGGGGAGGGCCTTTTCCGTCGTGTCAGAGGGAGGAGCGTGTGTGTTTCCCCGCAGACTGTGAGTTTCGCCCGGCTGGGTTTGTCACCCTGGTACAAAAGTAGTAACCTTAGTGATGGCGTCTGCGTGGTGTTCTCTAGCTTACAGTGAATCCGTGGGCCCCTTGTGCTTCTCTCACAGCTGGTTGGTGCTGGGTCTTCTGACTCCCAATGTTGGCAGCAGGTGACCAGGAAGGCTAGGGACTGGGATAGCCGTGAGGACTGGCCTGTCCAGACACCCTCCCCTCTTCCCTCCTGTTTGCACCTGCTCAGCACACAGGAGGCCACCACCTCCTGGCAGCCAGCAGCAGTTTTTCACAGTGGAGTCACAGCTCTGGGGCTGGGGAGAGCTAAGCATTGGGGCCTGGCCCCATGTGACAAGTGGGGCTTCTTTGGAAGATGTTAAGTTGGAGGGTCCCCGAGGCTGAAGGAAGTGGCTAGTCCACGCCCTGTGCCCTGTGTGGCAAGCTCAGGCTTCAGGCTGGTGGTTCAGGCTGGGCCCCTTCCCTGCTGTGGGGGCCTGAACACTTTGCCCCACCGTGCTGAGCCTGTTTCCTTTTAAATTGGGGTAATCCACGTATCCAACTTGGTTTGTTGAGTGCCTATAATGCCCTGGCACTGATCTGGGCGCTGGGGTCTAATGGTGACCAAGACAAAGCCCCCACTCTGGGGACAGTGTGGAAACCCAGGTGGTGACAGGGGTTATGATGGCAGCAAATGAAACGACGAGCTAGGGAGGACCCTGGGGAGGAAAAACGCGGGCTCAGGAAAGGCTGTGAGAGTGACGTTGAAACTGAAGCTGGACGGTGGGAGAAGCCGCCTGTGCAGAGAGCCCAGGGAAGGGGCTGGAGGCAGAGGAGGAGCAGGGCGCAGCCCTGAGGTGGGCACGCCCAGCGGTCACGGGGCAGCGGCCAGTGTGGCAGGGGAGGGGGGCAGGGGCAGCGTGCAGCACTTTGTAAGGGCTTTGGATTTTATTCTGAATTCGATGGCAGGGTTCTAAGGGAGGGGGCAGAAAAGAATCTTTTAAATAAAGCTCCTCTGGCTGCAGTGTGGAGGGTGGGCTGTCGGGTGGGTGTGCAGGGTGTGCAGGCCGGCAGCCGGTGTGGATGGGCCTGGCTTGGATGGGGTGGTGGCAGCGGGTGGCACCGTTGGGCTTGCTGACGGTCATGTGGCTGTTGTGCTTTTCGACTGGGAGCACGTGCACGCTGGACCAGCGCTGGGCCTGGCACACTGCACGTGGCCTGTGGCTGTGCCCCTCAACCCCCAGGTGTGGCTCAATCCCCGGGTGTAGTGGCTGGGGGCCCCAGGAGCCCTGCGACGAGCTTCCCTTTTAGGAGTAAGTCCTGGCAGGCAGCCAGCTGCAGTTACCCAGACTGTTGGGGCCCAGAGACGTGACTCACAGCTGAGTGGGGGGAGTGTTTCCTGTTGGGAAGCAGGGAATGGGACCCCTTGCCGGGACCCTGCTGGGCCAGGGGCATAATAGGGAACAAACTGGTCCCCAGCACGTCATCCCATGGCCAGACTCCCAGCCCGCCTCCCCGCTGCTCACTGCGCTCCCAGGGCAGGCCGGCCACCGGCCGAGCAGTTTGTGTGTATCAGCCGTTCCTTGTGTGGGAACCTGGCCGATTTGAGGACTTTGTCTGTTTCTAGCTCTGTGAACTTGGGCACGTTCTTTAACCTCTCGAGAGTCAGTTTTTTCTGTGAAATGGGGCAGCAGTGGTGACTGGGAAGGCCGGGGACTCGACAGCTGTGAGGACTGGCCTGTCCAGACACCCTGTCCTGTCCTCACCTGCTTGCGCTGCTTATAGTGACGGAGCTCGTGAGGCTGTAATGAGACGGTCTGCCTAGAGCACTGTGCTAACAAACGAGTCACAGCTGATGGTATCGTCATTGTCATCGTCGCTGTGGTGAATGCTGTACTGTCTGGGCGCTCTAGTACTACTGCCAGGTTACTTTTATTAAAGCATAAAAAGAGACCCTGAGGAGGGAGTGCTTAACCCAGGGAGTGGCAGACCTTAGCCTCGCTGTGGCAGGTGTGGGACTTGGAGTCATGACCCCCTGCTTGTCATGGCCAGAGTTGCTTCTGTAAGCACCACGGCACCAGGAGGCGGTTGGTGTGGCGGTCTCTGAGACCTTTACTCTAAAGGGTCTCCTGTCGGGCTCCGAGAGGGGACCGCAGTGCAACGGTGTCAGGGGAGGGAAACGGGAGTCGCAGTTTTGCCCAGGAAGAGTCATAGCACTTTTACGCAACTTTGCAGGGCTCCGTGGCCGCGTGACTGGGGCACTGCCTGTGGCACAGATGTGGCAGGACGGGCGCTGTGAGCCTGGGGTTCCGTCAGTCCCGAGGGCTCTCCTGGCCTCCGCCCGCCAGGCCGATGCGCTCGCTGGCCTGGCCCCTCGCTGAGGAAGCCACCTCCTCTCTTCCTCTCTGTCCCTGCCCGAGTGCCCGGGAGCCAGGCAGGGCATGGAGTGCGTGGGCCACACAGTGCAGGGCAGAGGCCTGCGGGGCAGGGGCTGGTGTCGAGCCCTGGTCTTCCTGGTTCTTCAGGTGGGTGCGTCTGCGGTGAACAAAGGCATCTCACTCAGCCCGGCGCTACTCCTGGGAGGAGGGGACGGGGTCCGAGTCAGGAGACCTGGGCGAGTCCTGGTGGCCGGCTGAACAGCCTGCGAGGGCTAGGGAGGCTGCTGCCACAGGCTCCCCTCTCTGAGTGTGGGGGTTGCTCCGGCGCAGAGTGCCAGGCCTGGGTCACAGTGCTAAATGCTGAGCGGGGAGCGAGAAGGAAGCCGGCAGCAATTCGATGTCCTGAGTTGGTGAGATAGCTGGTAGCATGTTTTGAAATTTTGTTGGATCCATCTAGAAAGGGAGGAAGCCTGCCTTTGTGGATTCTGCTGTGTGCCCTGTGGCCTCAGGTAACCTGCACATACTGGCGAGGAACCTGTGGGTCAGAGAGGCCAAGCCCCCCGCCCGTCACCACAGCAAGTGCCAGTGCTGGAATGGACCCATAGCTCCCCTGCAAAGCCTGTGGGCTTTTTCTCCTTGTGCAGGAAAAGATTACAAATACTTAGCATAAAGAAACAAAGCTGGCGTGCTCAGGGCTCCGCGGCACAGGGTGGGGTGTGTGGCTGTCCCCCGGCTGTCCCCGCTTGCTTTCCGCAGCGACGGCTGGCTGGAGGGCGGCTGCTGCTTTAAGCGTTGCTGTAAGTCGGATTCTCCTTCTCCGTGGGGATTGCCGCAGCTGGGGGTGGCGTGGGTGAGGGTGGGGGACGTTGTCGAGAGTGGTGCCTCCCTGCCTGAAGGCTCTCCCCCCCAAAGCCTTCCCGGCTTCCAGCCCAGACAGCCAGCCAGTGACGTTCCGTCTCGTTAGGTTTTTCCTTTTCCACCGAAGCTGCTGATTCATCCACAGGCTGGAGTCGGGCTCGGCCGTGGGGCGGGGAGCCCCGGCTCTCCGGCTGCTGCTGGGGTTGGAATCGGGCCTCTTGGGAGGTGTCCTTGAGCCTCGGTGGATGCCCCCAGGGTGGGGGCCAGGGTCTTTGAGGGAGAAAGGGCAGAGCATCTCAGAGCCCTGTCAGACTTCTGACCAGAGATGCAGGTTGCGGGGGGTTGGCCAAGGTCACACCGAGAGGGCCAGCGCGGCCTGTCCTTTCTCACTCCCCTCTGGGCCCCGTCTGCAGGGTGCTTCAAGGATGACCGCATTGTCTTCTGGACGTGGATGTTCTCCACCTACTTCATGGAGAAATGGGCTCCCCGGCAGGACGACATGCTTTTCTACGTGCGCCGGAAGCTGGCGTACGCTGGCAGCGAGAGCGGCGCCGACGGGAGGAAGGTGAGTGGCCCGCCAGGACCCGCGGGTGTGCCCAGGCGTCCCTGTGAGGTCTGCTCTTGGAGCGCAAGGTGGGCTCCCCTGCAGTCCTCAGGCGGGTCAGGGGGTAAGCAACATTTATTGAGCCCCTACGACATTGCAGGAACCATGTAGACAGTCTTCTGTGCTGATGGTGGGCTGTGCTGGGTGTGCTGTATACGTTGTCATCCATCTTCACCGTGACCCTGCAGGGCAGCGATTGTTATCACCGTTGTAGCTTTGAGGAAACTGAGGCTCAGAGGCCAGCCGACTTGGCCGGCCTCTCATAACTCATAAATAAATGGTAGAGCAAGGGTTTGACCCCAGAGCCCAGGACCCTCCTCTGGCCGTGCGTGGTGACCTGGCTGGGTGGTGATGGTGGTGACGATGAGGGTGATGCCTTCCACACCACCATACCGCAGGCACAGTGCTAACTAAGCTCTCTGCCTCTTGAGCTCACTGTGAACTCCCAGCAACTCGGCAGGGTGGATGTTAGGCCCCCTTTTTACAGATGAGGAAACTGAGGGCTCAGAGATTAAGTGACTCACCTAAGGTTTTTCACCCACTAAATTGAAGTGTGTGGAGGAGTTAATAAAACAAATTTTATAGGTTTCCTTCTCTGTTTTTCATAAGCTTTAGTAGTTTGTAAAATGTTTAAGCAACCTATATGCCAAACATGGAAATGCTTTTGTTGTCCTTTAAAAACAAAAATGAGAGTGCTGTGGAGCCAGGTCTGGACTCGTAGCCTGCCTGGCTCCAGGTCTGGTGCTCTGTGACTCCAGGACGGCGGTTTGTTAGCTGTGGCTCGTGCAGCGAGTGTTTGCAGTCCTTCCCTCGCCATGTGCCTATTCTGAGAACCTGAAGACTTGCAGAATAGGTTTTCTGCAAGTGGAGGGGCCTGGGTGCTGCTGCTAAGGAAACCCCGGTGATGTCCCTGCCAGGCTGGCCCGCCACATGCAGGCCCTGAGCCCTGAGCTAGCCTGACTTTGGAGGGAGCAGCAGGAGACCAGAGACTGGCCCGAGAGGTGGGGGAAAGCCGGGATAGGGAGGGTGGCGAGGGAGGGGAGGGCCTGCAGAAGTGGGGGTGGCCGGTGGGGCACAGTCCCCGCAGGGCCCATTGGATTTGGCAGCAGGAGGGGGAGGCTTTAGCAGGGCAAGGGGTGCCCTCTGAGGGATGAAGAGGTGGCCTGATTGGTAGAGTTGTGGGGGCAGGTGTTGGTGGTGGGGTCTCCGAGGCGAGCGCCTTCTGGAGCCCTGCTGAGGGTTCCTGAGTCCCTGGCCACCAGGCCCTCCCTGTCTCTCTGTGCAGTCAGGAGACCAGCTTTCTAGACCGGCATTGTCTCCCCCTGACTTGCCGGTTGACTTTGTCAAGTCATCTCTCTGGGGCTCAGCCTTTCCTTCTGTATAAGGGATGGGGCAGGTGCTTTGTAAGGTTAGGTCCCTCCCATTGTGCACACCTGGGAGCCTGGCATGCCTGGGGTTGCTGTGATGACGTGAGTACCCTTGGCAGGAAGCTGGCTGGTGTCTAGGGATCCTCCGTGTGCCCGTGACCCCCATGGTGGGCACACCCTCCTCCAGCCTCAGCCCAGCTCGTACCCCACAGTTCAGGAGGTTAAGGCCCTGGGTCTGGCCGAGGGTGAACAGCCAGGAGGTGGCGGTGCTGTGGACTCCAGCCTCTGCCCCAGCCACTCTGGCCTGTGAGCTTCTGCAGGAGTTCAGATTGCAGAGAATCTCTTTTGCAACACGTTGGTCTTTTCCCAAAGACAAAGTCTGTTGTGACCAGAGGCTCTGATGAGGACTGGCACATCTGAGACACTCTCGACTGTACTTTGAATTTCGGGTCCAGGAGAGGTCACAGCTCTGGCCAGGAGGGCAGGCAGAAGGGAGAGCACTGGTGGGGAGAGAAAGGAACGGGCAGGTGATGGCTCCTTCCTGGATGGAAGGGAAGTTAAAGGTGAGAGCCCTTCTCTGAGAAAGAGCAGGCCTGGATCCGGGACTGAGGAATTCGGAGGAGGGGATGGGGCAGTGTCCAAACTCTCCTGAAGATTTGGGGGTGTGGGGGTCAGTGAGGGAAGCCTGAGTCCCATGGGAGTGTGTGGCAATCCAGTTATTCATGTGCTAGAATGTTCCTTCGGACACCCAAGTAAGCCAAGTGCAAATAGCCCCTTCCCCCCTGCTGGGAGTGCAGAAATGACTCAGACTCGCCCCCAGTCCCCAGGGAGCCCCTGGTGTGTTGGGACAGACCGACAGCAAGGCCAGTGGTATGGAGCCCTCAGCGCCGTGATGGTGGGAAGGGGGGTGTTGCAAAGAGAAGGTGACATGTGGCCACGGCAGGGTCATAGGACAGAGGGGGCAGCAGCAGTGGACTGAGGACACTCCACGTGGAGAGACCAGCGCATGCAGAGCAGCACGGCGGGTGTCATGAGCCAGCATAGGCCCTGCAGGGTGGGCGAGGGCGCCCCCCTTGGCGCAGTGTTTGTAGGGCTGGGTGGCCGGGCATCACCCCGACTCGGTCTTCCCAGTTGGCCAGGCGCAGCGCGGAGGGCGGCCTGCAGGGGCGGGCTGGCGGCGCGAGCTGGAGACCCGCCCCGCAAAGGCGGCAAGCCCTGGGCTCCCACCGGAGGCGCCTGCGCACTGCGCGTCCTCTGCGACAAGCCCGCGGCTTCCCGCCCTCCTGCTCGCTTCCCACCCACTTCCTGCCCCCATCCGGTACCTGGTCGCCATGGCAACCACCCGCCTTCCTGGGCCTAGCTGGAGGAGGAGGGATGGGCAGGGGCCGCAGTGTGGGTGGGCACAGGATGCTGGGATCTGTGCACCCTGCTCCAGGCCACCCCCCTGCCCCCCCGGGACCACCTCGGGGATCCCCGGCACTTCCTTTCCCAGGGAGGGACGTCCTGATTCCCTGGCCTCTCTGTTCACTCCACCCCTGCACAAAACACTCACTGTTCCCGGGCAGCCCATTTTGTCTTTGGCAGTGGGGGGAACTGCCATCTGAATGCAGGCCTGCTCTGTGCTGGTTGCATATGCTGTGTGCCACTGTCACTCAGATCGACACCCTCAGCATGCTGGGGTGCAGATAATCTTCTCCCCTACTCACAGAAAAGTAAAGCCCAGAGAGGGGAGGGACCTGCTCTGGCTCACACAGCTTCTGCATGGTGAAGCTCTGCTCCCAGTCTTGCTTGTCCTTTTGTGGAAGATGTTTCTCAATCTAACATCCACATAGAAAAATGCATAGAGAAGCGCACACAGCTTGATGATTTTGCTCAGCATGAACACGTGGCGTCACCAGCCCCTAGATCAAGAGACAGCGTGACCAGACCACCCAAGGCCCCTTGACCGCTCCCGCCCTGACTCTCCTCACGCTTCCCGGGTGGTTTGACCTCGTCCTGCGGCTCACCCGCTGGGCTTGCTCAGCGCCAGCTCTGTCTGGCTTCCTTCTCCTGTTATATTTAGGAGAGTGGTGCCTGTTGTCACAGGTGGTTGTAATCTGTGCCATCGCATTGCTGCGTGATAGCCCATGGAGTATGCGCCACAGTTGCCTGTCCCTTCTGTGCGTGGACAGCGAGCAGCTCCCGGGTACTTCCTTGGACCTGTCCTTTGGTGCACACATGGGCACCTTTCTGATGGGAACCTGCTCTTTCGTCTGTCCAGGGTGCCGCAGTGCTGGCCTGCAGACAGTCTCGCGACTGTGCCCGTGTGCTTTCCCTCTCATTCCCTGGGCTGGCAGAGGCCTGCTGCGTGCAGAGCACACGTGCTGCCTGCCCTGTGGGAGCTGCCGTCTCTTGGAGGAGACCAAGCAAGATGATAGCAGAGAGTGATAAGAACTGGGAGGAAAAATACCCAAATAGGGCAATGAAGTGAGACCAAAAGGAACAACAGTCTTGTGGACAGGAGGACTGTCAGCTCAGGGACGTGGGGTGACTTTGCAAAGCCACACATGCAGTGGGAAGTGGGAGCTTCCACACCTGCAGGACGTTTCCTTCTCACTCCGGGCAAGCTTGGCCTCCTGCACCTCTTTCCAAGGATCCCAGCTCTGCCCCTGGGGTGCACGGCCCACGTGAGGGCTCCGCGTGCCCAGCGGGGTGTGCCAGCCACCCCTCGGAGCCGGAGTCTGTGGACCCGCCTGGGCTTGAACAGGACCCAGGACTGGAGGCCCCGGCCAGGACAGGCTGTATTGGAATCTGCTTTTGGTTTTTCCTTAATGACTCTTCTCCCAGGAGAGGTATAGACAGATGCTCTGTTTTCTCTTTGATTTGTATTTACTATTTGATCTTCAGTAAATTTGGTTCTCAATCTGGTAAAGTGAAGCTCGTAATACCTGCCTTTAGGGTTGTTGTAGAACTAAATACATTAATAATTTGTAAAATGTTTAGCCCAGACTCTGCTGCCCGTCATGAGCTCAATAGGTGTCACTTTTGGTTTTGTTTTTTTTTTTTTTTTT
>CM052440.1:3108772-3174254 GCA_028533085.1 Varecia variegata
TGTTAGGTGGGCTCACATGCACTCTATTAAGTAGGCTGTTAGGTGGGCTCACATGCACTCTATTGAGTAGGTTGCACAGTGGGCTCACATGCACTCTATTGAGTAGGCTGCTCAGTGGGCTCACATGCACTGTATTGAGTAGGCTGTTAGGTGGGCTTACATGCACTCTATTAAGTAGGCTGTTAGGTGGGCTCACATGCACTCTATTGAGTAGGTTGCACAGTGGGCTCACATGCACTCTATTCAGTAGGCTGCTCAGTGGGCTCACATGCACTGTATTGAGTAGGCTGTTTGGTGGGCTCACATGCACTCTATTGAGTAGGCTGTTAGGTGGGCTCACATGCACTCTATTGAGTAGGCTGTTAGGTGGGCTCACATGCACTCTATTGAATAGGCTGCTCAGTGGGCTCACATGCACTCTATTGAGTAGGCTGTTAGGTGGGCTCACATGCACTCTGTTGAGTAGGCTGTTAGGTGGGCTCACATGCACTCTATTGAGTAGGCTGTTAGGTGGGCTCACATGCACTCTATTGAGTAAGCTATTCAGTGGGTTCACATGCACTCTATTATAGAGTAGGCTGTTCAGTGGGTTCACATGCACTCTATTGAGTAGGCTGCTCAGTGGGTTCACATGCACTGTATTGAGTAGGCTGTTAGGTGGGCTCACATGCACTGTATTGAGTAAGCTGTTCAGTGGGTTCACATGCAGTCTATTGAGTAGGATGTTCAGTGGGCTCACATGCTCACGGCTGATCCTCCCAGAGCCTGCTACTTCAAGTGCATCAGAGGTGGAAGCAGCCTGAGTCTCTGTTGGCTCAATGGGCTTTTTCTTTCTAAAGGCAGATGGACATGTTATGTCACAGGTGATGGGTGCAAGGGCTAAGACACAGTCACAGAATGGAGAGTGAGGGCAGAGGGTCTGAGAGGAGCATGTGCACACATTCAGGAATATAGTAAGGGACTGCACACCACTGACACCTCTTGGAAACAGTCACTGCCTTAGAAACACCAGAGTTTTCTGACCCAGCCTCCCCAAGGGCAGCCTGTGGGAAGATGGTGGTTAGGAAGGAGGTGGTCCAGCAGGTGAAGACCTCCCTGCCATGCAGGTCAAACCTCTTTCTTGTTAAATAATTGGGAAATCCTTTTAAAACAGTCACCTGAAAAATGCTTAATAGATATTTGGGGAGAAAGTCTCTACCTCGGAAGCTACCTGCAATAAATCCATTCCTGTTACTTGCCTACTCTTGAAGGCCATTATTGCTGTTTCGGTTCTTTGACGAACTTTTAGGAACTACTTCATGCCCTAGCTTAGAAAAAAAATGTCATACTGGGAGGAGAGGGAATGTAAAGTAACTCAAGCCACACACTAACATACAATTCATTTGTAAATATACATGCTGACTGTGGAAACATGCTGTACTTTGCACTTGAATATCAAAAATGACAAGAACAGCTGGAAAATTTACACGAGGAAGGGAAAATACTTGTTTCTGGGGTTAAAAGAAAGGATCGTGTTGTCGTTCCCCTACAGCTTCATTGCATTGCCTCCTGCCGTAACCTCTATATAAACCAACAGGTTAACAAACTATTCTTTCCGATTGGTGGAGTAAGGTTCTTTCATCTTGAAATCTAATAGAACAACTAGGTGGCTCAGTTTGAAATAACCAGGGTTTTTAGTGAACTTTGATGTTTTGAATAAACAATTTTGCTCAAAAGATTTTAGCCAATTCTAGAAACCAACTAAGTTTAGTCTTTTAATGGGAACATATATATCTGATACCTCAACAAGCCACGTCACCTTAGACATGTTATCTAAACCCCGGGCTTGGGTTTTTCTCAGGTGGAATCACCACTCACGTCCCTGGGATGCAGTCATGTTGAAGTGAGACAAGGCTATGTACACAGGCTGGCACGGTTCCTGGCAATTCTGATAATCACTGTTTCTCCCCAAAATGTGCCCAAAGGGTATTTTTAGTAGGTTATCTTTAAGTAACAGTTGTAGGGAGCACGTGTGCAGGTGGTTCTCCAACCTGAACATGCATGAGCATCACCTATTTGAACCTAGACAGCTGGTGATGAAAAAATACTTTGAAATTAGTGACGATGGTTGCCCAACTCTGAACATACTAAAAGCTACAGAACCGTATCCTTCAAAAGGGTGAATTTTATGTTTCATGTTATATGAACTTTATCTTTAATCTGAGGTTCTGACTCAGCAGGCCCAAGGGTTTGCTGTCTAGTAAGTTCCCGCCAGCCAGCTGAGAACCTACAACAGGGCAGGTGCAGTTTAGGCACAGCCTTATTCTTTAGATAGTGCCTTTTTATTGTCATTTAAATAGTTTCCATCAGATGTTAATAGTTCAGGAAAAATACTTTGATGGATAACAAGTCTTTGCAATTTTTTTTTAACCAGGCAGTACCTCTTATAAATTAGATAAATGTTGAACAACTTAGGAAACTTTAAAAAATGTGAACATGACTCCAAAATACAGCACTATCATAACTGCATTAGAATTTAATGTTAGTGCCTTAATAGTAACGTTCTAAATTGCCAAAAAATTAGTTACATCAAGTCAAAATAGCTATTTCTCTTGATCTTTTTTTTTTGAGACAGAGTCTCACTCCGTTGCCCGGGCTAGAGTGAGTGCCGTGGCGTCAGCCTAGCTCGCAGCAATCTCAAACTCCTGGGCTTAAGCGATCCTACTGCCTCAGCCTCCTGAGTAGCTGGGACTACAGGCATGCGCCACCGTGCCCGGCTAATTTTTTCTATATATATATTTTTAGCTGTCCATATAATTTCTTTCTATTTTTAGTAGAGACGGGGTCTTGCTCTTGCTCAGGCTGGTCTCGAACTCCTGAGCTCAAACGATCCACCCACCTCGGCCTCCCAGAGTGCTCGGATTACAGGTGTGAGCCACCGCGCCCGGCCTCTCTTGATCATTTTGAGCCCTAGTTTTCAAATGTCTTAAGGGAGCTCAGGTCTTTGAGATGGTCCTGCACAGAAATCCCAAGCACATTTACCTTTTCCAGAGAAACACAACCTCTCTAAACTTGTTTCTTTGGAAAACTTGCCCTGGAGCCCATGTCCCAGAGGCTTTGAGGACTGACCAGAACACTTGGAAAGCACCCAATGCTTGCACACTGGCCAACACTCGAGGACCTACTATTCCCATTCTAGTTCGTGGAAACTTTAATCCAACAGAAACCCTGGTCTGATGGCTTGGAAGTGGTCTTACCCTCCACACAAGGAGTCTGATAGTAAGTCGGTCTCTCCCTTACCTCCAGACCCACCTTCCTCTTGTCCAGGGAGGTTTCTGGTTGCTCCTTTTGCATGATTCTTTTCTCTCAGGTCTGTCTGATTTGTTTTAATGCCAAGTGCATCACAGAGGAACATAAAACTGCCAGACACTGATTTTGTTTACTTTCCATTTATTCACATTTCATGGACTGTTACACTTTCTCAGTGGGAGCATTCAAAATCTGATACAAACTGAGATTATACTGTCTGACGCTTCAAGTATTTAGTTTTAGAAAACAATTTCCTATTTAAAATAAAAACAAACAATTCATCCATTTGATTGCTAAGTTTTACAATTGTGTCTGCATCAAACGGAGAGTCCTTAGTCCTCACTGTGATTGCTACTGGCCAAGAACATACAGTGGCCCTGTGTTCAGAACACTGGATTGGAAGAGGCCAGTCTGGGTGAGCTTCTCACTGTCATCTACGCACACCACAGGACAAATCAGTTAGTCCCCACCTCCCAAATGAGAAGACTTGGGTTTGGGAGTTTGCAAAGCCTGATTCAAATCCATCTTGCCTGCATTTTAAGTCTTCTGAAATATCAGAATAAATGACAAATGCTCAAAAACAAACAAACTTGTTTAATTTACCAAAAAGACTCTCAGTGAAAACTGGATTTGAACTCTAATAGTAAGGTAGCATATTAGTTTTTTTTCCTCTACCCTAGAAGAGGTAGACTTTTTGGCATGCAGCATATTAAAATGTAATTTAGAATTGAAATTGTAAAACAGAACAATCCTCTTAAAGAACAATCAGTCCCTGAATGGTCAGACTTGTCCTTCCGTGGGAAACACAACCTAAACTTTAAAAACTGGACATGTTTTCAGTCTGTAATTCTAATAATGAAGACGGCACAACAAATTTTTTGCTTACTGGGAATGCACATAAGGATGAGATGGACACATCAGTTTAAAAAAAGGCCACTGGGATACTTAGTATTTGTCAAGATGCAAAGCAATTTTAGAATTAACAAAAAAAATACACATCTTACTTTAGGCCACATGTATGATACAATTTATGGATTCTCAAACTAAAGATGAAAATTTCAGTCCACATTAAACATTTTTAAGCCTGATTTCTAATATTTTGTTAAAAACAAATCAAACTAAAATAACCCACAGGTCAGAATTAGCTGTTAACACAGTGGGGAAACATAGGTAAGCCCTCCAGGGGCCCCTTGCCCCAGGTAACAGACAAGGAGTTAGATTTTACAATAAAATCCACATATACTTAGGCTCTTTTATACTAATACATAATTAAAATGGAGACCAACAAGTTCCTAAAGCATAAAAGAGTGATTTTAAGAAAATATCACATTTTGAGTTATAGTATACATATCACATTTCCCCTGTAATTTTCACTTTAACAGTGATAGTCTTAGCAGCAAAATTTGCTGGGAATGTTAGAAAAAAAAGAAAGCCACACATATCCACTAATTTAAAAATATATAAACTATTTTTATGGGAAGGGCAGCTAAAAGGTAATCCAATCATGATCTCTTCATGCCATTTTTTGTAAACATTCCACTACACATGCAGACGCTAACAAAAATACTGCATCAACACTGAAGCATTCCTAAAGATGCCTGGGGCTTACAATTCCAAGCTGGTACCTGGGAGCATGTGTGGCTACGCTGCAATGTGCTGGAATTTGTTCCCCTTATTTCCTCTTCACCTTTTTAAAAGTTGGATAAACCTAATGTGAACTGGGCACAAGCACATGCTTACCATAAATCATCTGTAATAAAAACTCACAAACACTCTCAATTCTAAAAAGTGAACATGAAAATAATTATCACTTCCTCCCTAGGCCGCATAGTATAGCTACAAGTTTGACCACATCCCACAATAGTGCAAGCACATCTCTCTCTGCATGCATTTACACTGGGCCAAATTCTCACTGGAATCAAAAAACTGAAAGTAGAACAAGAATCTCACGAGAAACGCTGGCCCAAATACCACACCCCATGTACTTAAGAGTTAACCATATTTGACCATAAAACTGACCCCCATTATACACCTAAAGATTGTAGTTTTAAAAAAGCAACTGTACCATCCACAATGATTCTGACTACTCTTTTCTAAGTCAGAACACATCACGCATGGAAGATCGGAATATGCAAGTGTGAGCCCTCGGGCCCCGAACCTGAGCCTTTAAGTAAGATAAGCTAGTTACCAGTTTTAGATGATTCGTGAGAAATGAAAGTAGAAATTTAAACATTAAATTCTGCATCTGATTCACGTGCCCAGAGTCTTCAAAGAATGCTAGTGGTAGTTACCTGACAGCTCTGGAGAAGTGACAGGGATACCCCCTTGTGCATCACCACGGCTTCCTTCCAAATGGACATAGTGAATATCTTACTTGTAAAAGAGTAAATGGATATTGCAGATATCAAATGTATAATATACTGCTGTCTAAAGTTAAAGGCAACATTCACACACTCAATTTTCTCTTCCATCAATCACCTTATTACACGTTTCCTAGTGAACTCACACGGCTCGTGTGTAATCAAAGTTCCTATGTACTCCACTTAACAGGCAGCTTTTATATCCACAGGGGCCACCATGGTACAAAGGACTATAAGCATCATTATCTTCCTTTTCTAATATGCTTTCACTTTGACTTAACTTTCTTTTCATAAGGGTTTACTGTCCATGGTCTAAAAATGGTAAGCTACCAAATTTGTGCTTTTAAAACCCATTCCTGGCAAGCCCCCCTCTATCTTAATTTTGCCTTTAGGGGGATAAAGAAGTAACAGCACCTCATGAATAAAACTACAAACCCAAATCCACAAAACTAAGAAACTCCTCAACAAGCTATGAAAAAGCAGTTCCTGAATTATAGTAAAGCAGCCCACAGGGGGAAAGGCCAATGTCTGGAATAATAGACTCGTGACTCGAATGCTGAAGGTGAACATCTCCTACTCACATTTCAGCTGAAAAATAAAACCTAACAAAGCAAACACACACACCTCTGTCACAGCACGGCAGCACGCTTCATTTGGTTTAGAGTGCTCGTCTCACAAATCAGTCAAGCCCACAGGAGAGGGTAAGAACCATCCAGGCAAGTTTCTTTCTGGACACAGCTTGAACGTGGCCATTGGAAAGCCTCGCCCGCGGCGGCAACAGACCGGAACACCCATGGGTCGGAAGAGCCTTTGGGAAAGCTAATCGATACCCTGATTTCAGTCCTTTAAGAAATCACTTATGGTTAGTTTAATAAACAAATGAACATTTAAAAAGCCTTCCAAAAATTTCATTGAAATGTATTTTACACATTAGACAGTTCTTAAGAAGGGAGAATACAGTTTCTTGACACTTAATATTTAAAGGTTTTATTGGCCATATTCTTCCTCACAAAAGTTTTAAGTTATCTATAAGTTCTTAGAATGTCAAAGAAGAGAAGAAAAACTGACTGAGTTTAAGGGGCGGTGGGGGAGCAGCAACTTGGCAACAATTCCTCAGTTGACGTCACGTGTTCAGGCATCTTTTTTCTCCAGTAAAATCTTGTGCAACTCATCTGCATCCTCGCTAGTTTTTACCCGAATTAACATGGTAACTGGGCTAGTGGCATTCTTCTCATCAACAGGTGGGTTTGGAACACAGACAATAAGGACGTTATTTTTCCCTGTTCGGGTACATGGCATATTGGGTGGAATCAGAACATTCAGCAATATGTTGCCTGCATTTAAACAAAGGAAAAAATACATCAAAGTTATATGAACTCTAGCTCCATGGAAGGAGTCTATGATACGCTAAACACTAAATATTGAAGCAACTTACGCTTAATGGATCTAAAATTGGGAGCCACAAGGAATATCACAAAATCAGGCACTGTTTCCCAACAGATGCCAGCAGGGTCCCTGACGGAGGACCGTGAGACCTCTGCCCTTCTTCCTGCCCTCACACCGCCCCCTCGGAACCGCCAGCCCTCTGACCACTGTATGTTCTTGCACCGAACAGAGAACACATTGGCGCAACCACACGAACCCCGAACCTCCGAACCTCCGTCACAGAGGCAAGCATGGCTCACTGGGAAAAAGTAACTTTACTGTGATACTATTGCAAACTAGTCAAGCCCACGGGGGAAAAAAACATCTCCCAGGAGCTTCTTTCTGCAAGCCAGCCTGCTGCAGTCCACCACTACTGACCACTTCGCCTTAGGCCTGCCCTCCTCACCCTCCGGCCACTAGTCTCCTTTCACTGGACTGTCTTAAGGGCAACACTGGGGGTGGGGCTGGGCAGCAACACCTTAGTGATTACTTGCTATATAAAAAAGGATTCCTTTAGGCTGGTCTGATGGTGGTGGGTTATGAGAACTTACTAACATTAGTGTCACTAAAGTTGGTATACAATCCCCCACTGCTAAATTTGACTGGCTAATAAAAAATAAAAAAAGATTCCTTTAAATGGTTAATTCCCCTTGGGCATTTGTTAAACCATCCAATTAATCTATCGCTTCTTAGTCACATTTTTATTATAAAAGAAAATGAAAAAGATTTTGGTTATAGCTTTTAATACATCTACATTTTCTTACTATTTTCCTGGTACTCGAAACTAAATCTATAATCAGTAAATATAAGATGAATCTGGCCCGAATGATCTCGGTTCCATTCCAAAATCTCAATGACTGAGTCAGCAAGATAATCACATCGCATGCAAAAGCCTTTATGATCACTTTGTGCCACTTGAAAACAGGGTACCCACCTAAATTGGTGTCTGCCCGTACCAAAAGCTGTGTCTTCTGGTTTGCTGTAGGTTTCAAATGCAGAGTACCTACACCTTTCTCTTTAAATTCATTGTCTTTCTTGTAAAATAGTTTACACCTGTGGCAAAAAATAATAGGTATGATCAGGCATTCAATGACAAATCAAGTCACACAGTTTCCTAACTACTCTCACACTTGTGTGGAAAATTTGCATTAAATGAGAACACAGGAAGCTTCAGGATAAATCTTTTATTGATCCAAATTGACTGGGTCGGCCGGGCGCGGTGGCTCACGCCTGTAATCCTAGCACTTGGGAGGCCGAGGCAGGCGGATTGTTTGAGCTCAGGAGTTCAAGACCAGCCTGAGCAAGAGCGAGACCCCGTCTCTACTAAAAATAGAAAGAAATTATCTGGCCAACTAAAAAAATATATATAGAAAAAATTAGCCAGGCATGGTGGCGCATGCCTGTAGTCCCAGCTACTCAGGAGGCTGAGGCAGTAGGATCGCTTAAGCCCAGGAGTTTGAGGTTGCTGTGAGCTAGGCTGACGCCACGGCACTCACTCTAGCCCGGGCAACAAAGCGAGACTCTGTCTCAAAAAAAAAAAAAAAATTGACTGGGTCTGGGCAAAAACAAGAATAAGAAAATCTGCTTATACATTCTAGAATCCCTCCCCATTTTTTCAAATTAAACAGTTGGCTCTATGACACTTTTTATAATGCTTTCTGAAACAGTGTTTTCTTGAGTGAGTCAAAAATGACAGCTGAAAATCTCTGCTTCCCTGCTCTGCTCCTGTGCCCTGAGCTTAAGGAGCCGATCTGGTCCCCTAAGGATAGAACAAATACAGGGTAAACACTGTACTGCACCTCCCCCACCTCAATGTTTTCCCTATTTCTTATTTTGAAAATTCTCCTAAAGGCTTCTTCAATTTTTGATTGCCCAAGATGTTGAAATAAATTTGGAAAACATTCTTAGGCAGGGCCTAACTAAAGCTAAAGTAATTAAATGTCTTCCCAGCCTCCATGCTATACAATCTTAGGTTATTAATAATACAAAACCACTGTCTGCTCATCTGATTTATTCTAACTAGAAAAAAACTCGTCAAGTCAGAGTCACTCCTTTATATCATCTAAGTCATTCAATTTAAAAACAAGCAAAAGGAATTGTTGGCCTCTTTTATTTATTTATTTTTTTGAGATGGAGTCTCACTCTATCACCTGGGCTAGAGTGCTGTGGCATCAGCTTAGCTCACAGCAACCTCAAACTCCTGGGCTCAAGTGATCTCCTGCCTCAGCCTCCCAAGTAGCTGGGATTACAGGCATGTACCATCAAGCCTGGCTCATTTTTTAGTTTTAATAGAGACAGGGTCTCACTCTTGCTCAGGCTGGTCTCAAACTCCTGAGCTCAAGTGATCCTCCCACCTCAGCCTCCCAGAGTGCTAGGATTATGGCATGAGCCACCACGCCCGGCCTGTTGGCCCCTTTGAAAAGTTCTCAAAAAATAAAATAGCACCAGGATGTAGTGACTTGTTATATTTAAAACTGCTGACTCATTATTCTGAATGAAATTTTTATATTAAAAAAAATCTTGAAAGCTTCTGAAATGGCACAGATATTTTTCACTAAATATCTTTGTAAAATGTAATCTCCTTCAATAGAGAGACAGAAAATGCAAGTTTTCCTTTGCCCTTTCTTCTGAAAGAAGCAGTTCTCATTTAAAAACAAATACAGAACAAAAACCAAAACAAAAGCTCTTATTACTAGAGGAAAGAGTTTTTATACATCCTTAGCAGGAAGGGATGGTTACTATGTATAACTTCTTGGTTATGAGAAAATCTAGAAAGGCCAACCAAGTCTCCAGGAAGGGATCAGAGATGCTCCCAGATTATGAGAAGTAAAACAAAACCTGAAATCAGCAACTAAGAGATTTTCTTTGTGGGGGAAGGATGAGGGAAGAGAAGGAAGGAGAAAAAGAAAGGAAGAGAACTATAAGATGAGGTCAGGAAAATCACAGAAAAGCCTGTCCCTAAAGCACTTTAAAAAAGCTAAAATCACAGAAAAGACTAAGATATACCCAGCAGGAATTTCTAGAATTGGGTTTTAAATAAGCAGGCCAAGACTTCTTCCTGTTCCATTTCAGAGCAGGCACAGCTTGACCCCAGGACTGGATGCTCAAGTAAGGTTCCATGAGGGGTCGGGCGCGGTGGCTCACGCCCGTAATCCTAGAACTCTGGGAGGACGAGGCAGGGCGGATTGTTTGAGCTTGGGAGTTCGAGACCAGCCTGAGTGAGAGCGAGACCCCGTCTCTACTAAAAATAGAAAGAAATGATCTGGAGAGCTAAAATAAATAAATAAATATGTATATATATATATTACATAAAAAAAATTAGCCGGGCATGGTGGCGCATGCCTGTAGTCCCAGCTACTCGGGAGGCTGAGGCAGAAGGATCCCTTGAGCCCAGGAGTTTGAGGTTGCTGTGAGCTAGGCTGACGCCACGGCACTCACTCTAGCCCGGGCAAGATAGTGAGACTCTCTCTCAAAAAATAAATAAATAAATAAAATAAAATTCCATGAGGACAATGTTAACCCCACATTCTCCAGGCCAGAAGCATACATTTCAGGAATTATTACTTACTTTTTGGAGTAAAAAGCATCTTCTTCTTTTACTTCAGTAACTTCTACTTTGGGTGGTTCCTCATTCTCTTCTTCATCTCCACCTTGTACAAAAATGACACCAACTCAGTAAGATTCAAATCAAGAGCCTGAAAAAGTGATCGTTGTTACCTACCATCCTAAACCTCAACCTGAACATTCCATGTAAGTGGATACAGAGACTAAAAACGCATACCTAATTTTGGTAAGCTGGGGGAATACCTGCTGGATTTTAATTATTTTGCAAAAAATAAATTTTTGATGGGAACTTATTTCTCAATTCTAAAATAACTTCCAATTTATAGAAAGCCTTAGAATGAAAAATTATACTCACTTATGATATTTACAAAAAATAATCATTCCACACTCAATTATTTATATTCAGATTACCCACTGGAAATGAAACCTCAGAAGGGCTTCTAATACCTTTATCCCCAAATGTTCCTATGACCATATCCACAACATCTCAAGGAATAACCGATATCAGCAATGCCCAAAGATGGGAAAAAATAAATGTTTTTTACAGGGCAAGCTGTTAGAGAAATCATCCCAAAGTCACGTGTAAATAACTTAAGCTTTGTTATGAATTTCCACAAAGCTCACCACTCCGAAACCAAAGGTACCCCACTGACCCACTGACCCTCGCAGTGCCCAAACACAAGGGGGAGATCTAGGACACTATTTAAATGCAAATATAAGGGATCCTCTTAAAGAGAAAGCAACATAAAACTCACTGAAAAGCACTTCTGATGAGAAAAACAATTCTGGAGTTCAACCAATTAGGTCACATTTAAATTGTAAGATGGTACCCTATTCAGGCCAATGTGCCCTAGAATGTCCTCAGGAGTTTTTAAGAAATGAAGCTCCCAGGATTCCTGAGTTAGGCTCTCCAGGGTGGGCCCCAGACATTGGTTATTTTAACAAGCTCCCAAGTCTTTCTGATGCATGAAATGTGGTGACCTTGAGATAAATAACCGTTGTTCATTGAGAAGCATCCTGCATCCATTGGGGCTCAATTCAAACGCAATGTCACTGTGACAGCCTTAGGATCATGAAAGACTCCATTTGTCTAATCTAGGGGGGCAGAGAAGAAATAAAAGGGGATACTCTTATCCTACCCTTTGCCCTTGAGGGCCCCAGCCTGAGGACAGACTTGAAGGTGGGGCCAGAAAGAGCAGTAAGGGAAGTCAAACTGCAGTTTTCTTTCCTGAGGATCAGTATGGTAATTCTTCTTGAGTAGTGCACTTTGAACTGCTTGTAAGTAGGTATCTTTACAGACATCATTTGTTCACAACCACCAAGTGGTGAAGAGGCATTATGACTTTACCCCACTTCTAGAGCCAAGAACAAAGGGAGTGGAGGGGCTGGGACTGAGGCCCAGATGTTTTGTCTGGCCTGGGGCACTGACATGTCACTCAAGACACCACTGCTGTCCTCCTGGAAAGGTGGTACACCAGACCCAAAGGGGAAACACTGTTCCTTATGGCTATGAAGAGTCTTTTAAATTTATAGTCAAATATTGTTTGGCCACATGACTTTATTTATAACCAAATCCCCTAAATATAAATCAATTCAGGGGACATTCATATTGAACTTTCCTAAAACCCAATTTTCAAAAAAATTATTTTTATTATTATTTTTTTAGACAGAATCTCACTGTTGCCCAGGCTGGAGTGCAGCGGTGTCATCATAGCTCACTGCAGCCTCGAACTCCTGGACTCAAGTGACCCTCCTGCCTCAGCCTCCCGAGTAGCTGGGACTACAGGTATGCGCCACCATGCCCAGCTAACTTTTTATTTTTTTTTAAGAGATAGGGTCTTCCTATCTTGCCCAGGCTGGTCTCGAACTCTACCTATCAAGCAACAATCCTCCCGCATCGGCCTCCCAGAGTGCTGGGATTAAAGGCGTGGGCCACTACCACTGCCCCATCCAATCTCAAAAAATGTTTTTAATTCGCTACTTTTAATGTACCAAAGCCATGTGTTTGATACTTTTCAAAAAAAAACTGTAAGATGTTTCCATATTCTTCATTTTATGTTTAATATTCTTAATTCTTATAACAACCCTACAAAATAGTCTTATTCCATTTTATGAATAAGGAAACTGAGACTCAGAGAAGCTAATCAGCTTCATCCTGGATCACACACTGAGGGAATGATGGAGTCACAATGTGAATCAAGATTCACCCAAAATCAAGTCTAGCTTTCTCCACTATACACAAAACTTACACAAATCTAAAACAGTATTTACCTTTGCATTCATTACTGCCACCTTCTGCTTGGCTCTCCAGTGTTTTAGTGGACAATGGTGGAGAAACTGGTTTACTCTGGGTAGTATCTTTGCTAAATAAACTGGAGTTTCCAGAGGAAAATGAAAATCCAGCCAGGGGGCCAGAGCTTAGTGAGCCCAAAACAGAGCTATCAATTTTCTTGCCAAAATTAAACGAGGCACTTGTTGCTCCTAGTGATGGGTCCGTTTTCTTTTCAGACACAACTTCAGTCTCCTTTTCAGATGTATCTTCAGTTTTGTTGCCAGGGAACAAAAATGCTGACTCTTGCTGTAATTCTGTTGAGCCAAATAGGGAAGGAGACTGCGTTTCAACCGTCGTCTTGTTAGTTTCACTTTGAGAATCATTACTGACACTGTTTCCGTGTTGCTGTTCAATGTTTGCTAAGTATTTCTCATAGTCTTTAAAGATGGGTGTCAGGTCACAGAGCGGGTTTGCATTCACGTGCTTCACTATCCAGTCCCGGACAGAGCAGTTCAAGGCAGCCAACTGCTTGTTATAGGTGTTACTGGCATAGGCTTTGCTAGAAGCAAGGCCAGAGCAGGAAGGCTCCTGACTGTCACCATTAGTTTTGGGATTTGAAATCTTTTTATCAACCAAGGTGGTAGGGCCATTTGCAGCAATAGAACCTATAGGAAATTAAAGATTGAAGAATTATCTACAGAAGTTGATTTGATTAAACTGTCTAGATTTTTATACCACTGTCTTCCTATTTTCTGCTTTTACTGTATCCTAGTTTTTGATAGCTCAAAAAGTATGTGTTTAAGAAATAATCTTTTCCTTCAAAAAGATGACTATTTCAAACAGAACTGTCAGAATATTAGGTTAAGCATAAGACTTAATACCCAAAGTTGTTGGGATGAACAGTATCAAAGTACAGTCAACCCTCCCTAACTGCAGGTTCATCTGTGGATTCAATCAGCTGTGGATCTAAAACACAGTGTTGACGGGACGCAGAACCAGGGATACAGAATGCTGACTTCTCCTATCTGGGTGTTCTGCTGAGCCAAC
Source organism: Varecia variegata (assembly GCA_028533085.1). Taxonomy (NCBI): domain Eukaryota; kingdom Metazoa; phylum Chordata; class Mammalia; order Primates; family Lemuridae; genus Varecia; species Varecia variegata. The sequence goes on from CM052440.1 coordinate 3,122,729, forward strand.
TGCAGGAACTGAGCATTGGAAAGGGTCCCGGAACTAGTTCCCAAGGATACCAAGAGACAACTATAATTAAAACCTTAACAGAAAATGCTAACACTCTGCCGAATTAAAATCCAATAATATACTCTTTTCAGAATAATGAGCTAAATACAATCCAACCAGTCAGGATCATTTCCAAGATTTTAATCCATGATCCTATTCTCTGTTGCTAATTCCAAGAGCTTCTGACTAACTCCCGCAATCCAGGATCGGGCAATCAACACATCCTGTGTCAAAACAAAGCTAGCCTGGAAGGTCGATGACCAGGGACAATGTCATCTGAGTCCCCAGCACGCATTTTTGTGTAAGGTGCACAGAAAGCCCTTGGTACACGCATAATGAATGAGTGGGCAGGAAGAGAAGCCTTCAAAGAGGGTGTACGCAGTGCTTCCTCTTCTCCTTTGACTTTCAGGTCAATTCTGAGGGTCATTCTTTTTCACAGTTGAAGATTTTGAAGCTTAGAGGTTAAGGAATTTCACGACTGTCACACAACTGATAACTGGCAGAGCTGAGAACAAAGCCCAGGTCTCTTTCGGCTCAAAAGCCTGTGCTCTACTCACTCTGGGACAGCCAACATCCCCTCAAAGTTCACCCTTTTCATTATTACCCTGTTCTTGCTCACACAGTCCCAGGACTCAGGGTAAGTTCAAGAAAAACCTCTTTGCAAAGTTATTTTTCATAGATTATACTTAAAATAGATGTGACTGGGAGAGGGGAACCTACTTACCAAAGGCTGCCTTGGTCTCTGTTGCCACTCTTGCACTGGTGAAGGGAGGGGTGATAGTTGTGCTGTTTCCATTTGACAGTCCTTCTAGAGGCTTCCCTCCAGTGCTACTACCAAATCCAGAAAACCCTCCTCCTCCAGAAGGTACAACCAAACCTTTAAATCCTTTAAAGGCTCCTCCACTATCAGACTGAAATATGAAGAGAGATTACACATTAGGCAAGTATACTTTCTGTCACCAAATAAGCAAGCAAGCGACACCATCATTTTGGCTAAATAGTACCCAGATTCCGAATGCAATTAGCATTTTAGAAACTGCTGGCACAAGCAGAAATAGAAAGTGAGATAGAAAGACACTGTTCATGAGAATAGCTCTACAACCCAAAACTGCCTTCCTGAAATAGCAAGGATAGTTGTAATCTATGGCAAATGTATTTTAAAAAATGTACTACGTGTATTTAGGACATAAAAGGTAACAAAGACTAATGTAATAAATTTATGTACCCACCACTGAGTCTCAGAATAACTGAAAACATTCTCAATAACTTAACCCCAGTCAAAGACCATTTGCATAAAGAAGTTGTAGAAATATCAAGTTAGGTTAACTAAAAATATTTTACCCACTTACCTAATTTCCTAAGAACTTCTGCAGCTTTCAGCCTATAGAAACTTAAGATGATCAAGTCTCAAATCTAGATCTTCCAAGAGAGTTCATAAATCTGAAGTTTCCACATAAATGGGTCATAACCATGACCTCACCAAAAAATTACTTAAATTGGAACTTCTTCATTTCCTAAATAAGCCAGTTAGCCTAAATATTATTGTATCTTTTTCCACAGAAGTTTCAATCACATCTACAGAAAATTTCAGATGTTTACTGACCACTTACACAGCTTAGATTCTGATGCTCTAAATGATTTTTCATCATTCAATATCCAACATACACCAAACTGATAGCTATCATTTTAAAACAATGATTCATGGACAAGCTGTAAAGCTGCAAGTGGCTCTTCAGCCACATGGTATTTACAGGTATTTTGGAAATTGCTGACAGTAAATTGGCTCTAGAATCTTAACAAAATTCAAGAACCACTAGTTAAAACAAAAACTAAAAAAAGACATTCAGAAAAATGACAGTAAAAGTTGAATGAGAAGATATCCATTTCGGCTCCACAGGTTGTCCCCTTGTCCCATGTATCTTCTTAGGGAACGAGCCATCCAACACCAGCTCAACCTCTATATCCACCAACTAGTCACCAGTCTTAAAGCGATAATGAAATTAACCAGAAAAAAAAATTGGAATTAAAAAAAAAATGATGTTCAAGTGATGCATTACACAACATGATGACTATAGTTAATAACAATGTATTGTATACTTGAAAATTGCTGGGAGTAGATTTTTAAGTGTTCTCACCACAAAAAAGTGAGGCAATGCATATGTTAATTAGCTCAATTTAGCCACAACGTATACAAATTTCAAAACATTATACTGTACACCATAGACAACAATTTTTATTAATTAAAACATAAGTAAAAATCTTTAAGCAAAACATAAATAAATTAATTAATTTAAAAACAGAAATCCTGGCCAGGCGCGGTGGCTCACGCCTGTAATCCTAGCACTCTGGGAGGCCGAGGCGGGTGGATCGTTTGAGCTCAGGAGTTCGAGACCAGCCTGAGCAAGAGCGAGACCCCGTCTCTACTAAAAATAGAAAGAAATTATCTGGCCAACTAAAATATATATAGAAAAAAATTAGCTGGGCATGGTGGCGCATGCCTGTAGTCCCAGCTACTCGGGAGGCTGAGGCAGGAGGATTGCTTGAGCCCAGGAGTTTGAGGTTGCTGTGAGCTAGGCTGACGCCACGGCACTCACTCTGTCTCAAAAAAAAAAAAAACAAACAAACCAGAAATCCTAATCTCTAGAGTTACTTCTCAGATCTCCTTTCTTGGCAGTGCACCCTGAGTTAACGTGATGTTCTACATGAAAGAGCTCTTACAGCGCCAGGAAATAATGTCACTCTAAAGCATGCAATGGAACAAAGAATGTGTATTTATTACATTAGCCATTACATTCTAAATAACGTCTAGGTGACTACAGGGAACCACTTGAGAATTAATTTGCTATGTGACTGTGTATCTCTGCCTTGAATTACATATATATATATATATCGCCTAGGAAAATTGTAAATACATTTTATTTTTGTAATTAGAATTGTTTTCCTATTAACATACACCATAATTTGTAAGATGCTCTGAGCAACGCCGTTTGTTACAGCAACTCTAGCAGTAAATTTCTAACTGTGTTGCCTCCCCACATCCCCCACCTATCTGTTCCCTTCCTTATATATCTTCAAACTTAAATCTGAAATCCAAAATGCTCCAATGAGCATTTCCTTTGAGTGCCATATCAGCGCTCAAAAAGCTTCAGATTTTGGAGTACTTTGGATTTTCAGATTAAGTATACTCAACCTGTTAAGAATATATTTCACCCTTAATAAAAAAAAAAATTGAACACTGCAAAATGTGTGGTTGAGCAGTTTGTTCCAAAGCTGCCACCCAGTATGTTCAAAGTGGCTTCTCCTGCCTGACAACAGTCGTTCAGGCCACGAAGACCACACTTTATGGGTCTGGAATGTATCTGAGGGGTGAGGACTACACTGGGGACGAGCTGTTAAATGTTGAGTGATCCCTAAACACTGGCTGCATGATTTCAACTCAAGAGTTACAACTCATCTTTTATCTTTTTGAGCATAGGAATGAAACATCTTAATATACTATACTGTCACACTAGAAAGAAAACCGACACATGAAATGCTTCTAGCATGGTGAAAGGGCTCCCCCTACCCAGGCCTTGATCCCAGGGAGCAGGTAAGATTCTGAGTACACTTACGTTTTCCCCATCTGATACCACTTCTCCTATCTTTTATATTGCTATATTTGTTTTTTCTCTTCATATTGTCACTCAACTTGAATTTTTTAATATTTATCTTATTTCCTCAACTGGATAAGCTCCCTTTATTAAGGTACAGACTTCATTATTATTTTTTCTATCGCCCATGACCTACACTAAGAAGTAAGCCATTTTAAAAAAGCATTTTTTGATGTGATTGCTCCCAGAGGTGGGCTCTGCAACTCAGAAATCAAATTAGTATTTAATACCAGAAGCTGTAAGAAAGAGTGCTCACTTACTTCAAATCCAACATTTCTACGCTTTGCTTTCTTTATGGCTCTATTCTTCAGGACTTCCTCACTGGCCACTGAGAATGTTCCCACCTGCAGAAGTGTACAAATTAAACAGCAGTAAGATAGGGCCCAAAAGGAGATAAAATGCTGAGCAAAAAAGCTACAACAAACTTATCTATATCTGACTTTAAAATATTGTTAATACCGGCAATGTGAATTACAGAGAGGGAATGTTAAGAAAAAGTTTATGTCTATTCTCTCTTTTGTGTATTCCAATTCCAGTTAGGCAAATCATGAATCTTCTAGAATCTACAAATCCAGGCTTCAAAGCCCAATCCAGAGAGAGGAAGGTATGAACAAAAAGTTTTGAAAAGACTAAGATCATTAAAACTTTGGTGCAAAAATATTCATGACCAATTCTTCAAATATTTCTGATATATATTCTAAGATATTAATAAAGTACAGAATAAAATCTGTTTTCTTTATGAAGTAAAAGCTATTATCTAAAAGCTGAAAGGTACCTTAAAGATCATGAACAGCTGACAGTGGAGCCTGTTCTGAAACCCAGGTACCTGAACTCAGTCTTACTACTGCGGCTTTCAAAATTAAATTTTGTATTTATTACACACACATTACTTTTAAGAAGAGTCCTGCCCAACTTGCCTATTGTACAAAAGGCCACTGAGGCACCTGAAACTCTAAGTCACTCTCCTGAAAAACCACTACCTTTCCACAATCCACTAAAAGTGCTATGTCCACAATCAGAAATTTGCTGAAGAGATGATCTTTGGCTTTATTTTAACCCTTCATTCTGGCCCATGTAGGGCCAGAATAAAATATTTCCTATGTAAAAACTCTCATCTACAGGCTGGGTGTGGTGGCTCACGCCTGTAATTCTAGCACTATGGGAGGCCGAGGCAGGAGGATCACTTGTCAAGAGTTTGAGACCAGCCTGAGCAAGAGCAAGACCCTGTCTCTACTAAAATAGAAAAAATTAGCCGGGCATGGTGGCGTGTGCCTGTAGTCCCAGCTACTTGGGAGGCTGAGGAAGGAGGATCATTTGAGCCCAGGAGTTTGAGGTTGCTGTGAGGTAGGCTAACACCATAGCCCTCTAGCCCAGGCAACAGAGTCAGACTCTGTATCAAAAAAACAAAACCAAAAAAAATTCTCATCTACAGTTATTTCAGATCATGTTAAACTTTAACGGGATCCCTACATCCATAGACAGGACCATACGGCTGCACTTGCCCCTAGTTAAATGTAATTAAATGTAATCCTTCCACATTCATTTCATTAGAACATATTAAAATGGGAACTCTTTTATTCCTGAATATTTTAATGTCAAAGCAAATTGTTCTGTGATAGTCCAGATCTTACTATAGCACAGAATCTAACTGTGCTGAAGAGCCAAAGAAAAATTCATGATCAAAGACTTAGTTAAAAAGTATATTTGTGATTTCGGTTTCCCTAAACATATCACAGTACATGTATGTGTAAAGGAAAAAAATAGTACTAGAAAGATTCAGAAAGAAGGAAGTTACCAGTCTAAGAATGAGCTTGGAAACACTTTTGCAGGGTCTTCAATTTTTTTTTTTTTATCTTAGCACTATGCCATTAACCCGAAAAGCTAATTTGGTTAAAGATTTCCTTAGCCAACTAACTGGTCTGGCAATATCAAAATGCTGGTAAGGCACTAGAAATACAGCTGTGTTCTATTCTTTACAAGAGAAAAAGAACATTTCCTCAGGGATGACCCATTACATTTTGCTGGCAAGGAAACTAGGCCAATCTAAATTCTGTTCCTATTAATGCAATTGTTAGGAGTCTCAGAGCTATTATAAAAACAGGAAATAAAGCAGGCCTCCAAAAAGCAGTCAAGGAAGGCATTACAGCAGACTGAGATGGTGGTGATATACCACTTTTCACCTTTGAGCACAGCCACTAGTGCCAAGTTGTGCCAAGTTCATGACTAGCTCAACTTAACTCACCTTTTAGTCATGACTAAAATAACTTACTCAAATCCATGGATTTAGAATGCTGCAAGTATATGGAATTCAGGAGGAAGGTGCTTCCACAAAGCAGAGTATTTAAGGAGCAGGTGCTAGTAGAAAAGCACACCCAAAAGTACATAATAAACTTCTACACTAATGGGTTACAAGGAACCATAATATCTCCCATTCAGGATGTTCTTAACAATGTCTTTTAATCCTATCACAAATCTTCACGAGGAACCTCCAAAATGAATTTACATGTATTAATAGAAGAAGCAGAAACTTATTCTTAAGGAAACTACTTTTTACCTCTTCAGCTTCATCTTCTTGATCCCAGTTCCTGTCTGTCAATTCCTTCTCAGCAATTCTTTTGGCCATTTTTTTGAACCTAAGTTATAGAAAATAGAAGTAAAAAGTTTACTTTTCTACACCACGATATAACTCTATTAATAATTTAAAAAGTTCACTCTAGCACGAAATGAGATAAAAAGGTTCCTGATGCCAGTAGAAACTGCTTTAATGAGAACTTTACGAGGGTGTTGTTAGGCTTCCAGTGTTACAAATCCAATAAAAGATTATTTAAGGAGACAGTCGACGACTCCTAAGGAACACTAGCACTCTTTCTAAACACTAAGCTAAGTCCACTCGGAAAAATTAAAACGAAATATCAACTGAGTTTTTTAAAATCTAGAATCCTAAGTACTGTATATACAATCAAAATGTCCTTAACTAACTTATTCTATGCAAATTACACTTCCAGTCTTGCCACGGGCAAAACTATTTTATTTTTAATTTTTATTTATTTATATATTTTGAGACAGAATCTCGCTCTGCTGCCTTGGCTAGAGTGCCGTGGTGTCAGCCTAGCTTACAGCAACTGCAAACTCCTGGGCTCAAGTGATCGTTCTGCCTCTCAAGAAGCTGGGACTACAAGGTGCACGCCACCACACCCAGCTAACTTCTATTTTTAGTAGAGATGGGGTCTCACTCTTGCCCAGGCTGGTCTCAAACTCCTGACCTCAAGCGATCCTCCTGTCTCGGACTCCCAGAGTGCCAAGATTACAGGTGTGAGCCACCATGCCCAGCCTAGCAAAACTATTTTAATATTGAAAAGTCTCTTAAAGATGAGTCATTAAAGAAGTTTATCCTTAGGTAAGAATTTTAATAAGACAATGGAAATATTAATACCTTCACAACGTGAGTACTTTTCTTCAGGATACGGTTGATAGAAATACATGTTTCCCAAGATTGAACATTTAGTTGTCCCAAATTGTATACTGCTAAGAAATCATTTCAAACTTCAAAATATGATTAACGTGGATGTGTTAACATTCTGAGACCTTACAACCCTTCAAAAACAAACCATCAGCTTAACTGTTCTAATACCATAGCATTAGGGGACAGGGTAGGAGTTGAAGGACTGACAGTATTATCTCTGGACTGGATTTAAGCACCTATCCAAACAGGATGTTTGTGTCCATCCCTTAAAATTTGTAATTTGTTTTCTGATTCTAATGTCATATCCTTTGCTATTGAAACAACAACAATAAACAAAAAAACTAGAACCAACTGAGAGCTCCACTGTATTGTGCTGCCTTCTCTGCTAACTCACCTGCTGGATAATAAAAAAAAAACACCTTTCCATTTCCTCTGCTACCTATCTCACCCAGGAACTTATCAATCAGCTTTGGGAAGCTGCCAGGGCTTGTTAAATATGCCTAGACTACTTTCTGATAGTCTTTCCCCCCTCTCATTTGCCCTCAACACCACAACCCCCAAGAGTAAGCTTCCTAGAACTTCATGGTCATTAAGACACAAACTTACATTATCACCCACTGCTCTCTTTTATCTACTTTGGTAATCCAAAGCCCTCCAAAATCTGATGCCCTATACGGCAATTACATAGGGACTTTCAGCTTTTAATACATCCTAATAATCTTTAAAATTTCTTCTGTAAGTATGTACTTTTTCTGATTATAGAACAAATGATTTTAAAGTCCAAGATTCTAAAATATAAAGTATGAGATTTAATAAACACATTTCCATTTGTTTATTAAATGGAAGGTATTAAATGGGAGGTATTAAAAAGACTGGAAAGCCACTCTTTTTAATACCTCCCCAAAAATCCTTGGTCAAGTTTTGCTATTAATTTTTGTTATACAAACAAAAACAAATACAGAAATAGATATAACTTATTAAACTGCTCAGAGGCAAGGTCTCTGTGTGGATTCTTCTAGCAATTTTCATACTCATTAAATAATATCTCCACCAGAGGGTAGAAGAGGTGAGAAGATGGAATGGATATATTTGCTACTTAAGATTAACTGTGGGGAGGGAAAAAAAAGGTCAAGCTGAATGTGCAAAAACTGTAATAAAATTTTAACATCTAACCCACACTCACAACTGAAGAGATAACTGGCCTAGTAAAATAATCTAAGTTAATTATGCTTCCATTTCCTAACATTTATCAAAACCATGTATAATCGAAAGGTAGGGACCTTTGTTTTGTTTACTGATATACTCCAAATGCCCCAAACTTGCCCAGTTCATCATTGGTGCTCTGTTGTTGAACCAGTGACCTGGAGTACTGCATACAGTATTTGAGAAAATATTGCAAGATGCTGGCATCCCAGTTTTGCCACCTTCTAGCCGTGAGAACTTGGGCAAGTTATTTAATTTCTGTGCCTCAGTTTCTTCACCTGTGGAACAGGGAGTGTTATGAAAATTAAATGAAGTAAACAAAAAGCTTAGTTTATAACAGTGCTGTAACAGAGGAAGGGCTTGATAAATATTAATTTAAAGAAACAAATTTTGTTAGATGCAACAGCTATAAAACACGATTTTCGGCTGGGTGTGGTGGCTCATGCCTGTAACCCTAACACTCTGGGAGGCTGAGGCGGGAGGATCACTTGAGGTTAAGAGTCTGAGACTAGCCTGAGCAAAAGTGAGACCCCGTCTCTACTGTAACTAGAAAAATTAGCCAGGCGTGGTGGCGCACACCTGTAGTCCCAGCTATGGGGAAGGGCGAGGCAGAAGGATCGCTTTAGCCTAGGAGTTTGCGGGTTGGCATAAGCGAGGCTGATGCCCTGGCACTCTACCCGGGGTGACCTAGTGAGAGACTGTCTCAAACCAAACCAAAAAACAAAACAAAACAAAACAAAACAAAAAAACCCCACGATTTTCCCTCCAGAACTTAAAAGTTGTAGCATAGAAAAAGAGTAACATGAATAAGCCAGACTTTAAAAAATATTTTACCAAATCCCTATTTTATTCGAAAGTATGATAAGATACTTCAGACAATAAATTTTCTTTTTATGCAAGAAGAGGAAAAAACAAAAACAAAAAACCTTTGTAAAGTACTTAGAGCAAGGCCTGGCACCTAGAAAAACTAAAGGGCCAGCTAGACTTATTATGAAAATGAGTTTAAAAAACGTTTGCACTTGTGGGTAAAAAGGCACCAAGTTTTGACATGATTCCTAGGCATGAAGCAATGTGACAGGAAATTCAAAGTCTAGGTAATTGTAAAAGACATTATTTGTGCCTGAAATAGTTATGTGGTCTCTGCCACCTGGCGCAGCCCTGCCCTTGGAGTTGAACTTTAGCCAACATCAGCTTACTCCAAGACGAAAACAGATGTGGCTATACCTGATAGTGAAACGAAAGAGAACGAGGAGGGGCCGACCACGGAGACCGAAACGCCACAGAAAAACCAGATTACCAAACTGCTTCTAAACAGAACCGCGAAAAAGGGTGATCAATGAATGGCACGAGGACGCAGTAAGAAGGTGAAGCCAGGCCAAAGCGGTAAAGGACAAGGAGAACAGAAAGGTGGGACCGCCATGGGGGAAAGGGGAGAGAAGAACCGCCAGGAGGTAAACCGGGAAGACCGCGCCAGGACATCCCCCGCCCGCCCGGCCTCCTACCTACGCCGAGGCCGCAGGGGCCCCGCGCCCGGGCGAGCCTTACTCAAGCCGGACGCCGCAGCACCGAGGCCGGCTCCGGGCCCGGCTTCACAAACAGCCCCGCCTGCGTCTCCGCTGTCATCCCGCCCCACCCTCCGCCTACCCGCTTCCCCGCCGCCCGCGTGCTCCCTCCCTGGGCCCGGCCGGCGCTCCCGATCCCCGGCTCCCCTCCGCAGGGTCCTGCACCTGGCCCCGCACCCGGACTCCCCGCCTTCCCGGCCCCGGGCTCTCCACCCCGACTCCCGCCCTCGGCCCCTTCCCCTCCCGCACTGGCCGCCGCCTCTCACCTCCCCGGCGACCGCCACAGTCCTCGCGGGGTCGTGGGCGCGGCGGCGAGCGGGGCCGAGGCCGCGGTGCTCGTGTTGGAGGCGGCTGCTGGTCGCCCGGCTGCGCGCGCTCGGTCGCTTCCGGCGCGCCGAGAGCCTGGAAGGACTTGGTGCTCAGCAAGCCTGGAGTCCCAAACACCATATCCCCCGGGGGCTCGTCTCTGTGTTCGGCGGCGAGGTGGAGAGCTGAACGCTCAACCCAAGACGGCTGGGACAACGGCGCGGAGCACACCCCAGGCCGCCATTTTATAACTCGAATCTACCCCCAAAACGAATTCGGAAAAAAAGGGAGGAAAGAAACGCCCGCGTTCAGTTACTGCGCAAGCGCACGGAAGCTGTCGGCAGCAGCACCTTCTTCCGCTGGCCCTGGGGCGTCAAGAGGCGCATGCGCCTAGCTCCCTGGAACCCGGCGCCGGGTGGCGTGCACGCGTCCTACGCATGCGCTCAAGTGCGCACGCGCGCGCCGGTCTCCGTCGGGAAGCCGTAGCCCGCGGCTGGGGCTTTCGCGCTTTGCTCAGTTGGCGGCTGCTGTGGGTGCGGTTCGCGCGCGAGTTGCTGCTGAGGGGCCGGCGGGGCTGGGGTGTTTGAGGAGCTCGGGAGGGGATGGTCAGTCAGTGGGCGTGACCGAGGCTCTCGGAGTTCCCGTTGGGGGCGAGGGGGTGCTGCAGTGCTGAGGAGAGACTGGCCGCCACTCCGGAAACAAGTGAGGTGAGGTCGGGGTCACGTCGGTGGCCTCGCGCCACCGGGCTCCCTCGGGACGCACCCAGGTGGCCCTGCTGGCGTTACCTGGAGCTTGCCTGGCTGGTGGTGGCTCTGGAAGGTCTGGGATTTCGGACCTAGGAGGAACTGTATAGATCACCTGCTGCAGCTGCTTCCTTCGTGGGTGGGAAAACGGACCCCTCCGTCATTCAGCAGTTTTATATCTGTTTCCTGCGTTGGCTGCCGCGGAGGTGGAGTGACTTGCCCAGAATTACACGACTAGTTAGGATCGACAAAGATGAAGTATGCAAAAGCGTTTCAACACTGTGGGACTGATAACGTGTGTTCCGTTTCATGACCTGTGTTTTTGTGCCCTTATTTGAATACTGCATTTTCAAACAGGGTACTAACGGGTTCAGCTGTACAGAGCAATAGTGTTTTGTCCAACTCTTCTCGCCTAATGGTTAGAATATTAACCATAAGACCCTGGGGATTGGACCACTTATTAACTAATTACTAAACTGGCTTCAGAAAAGGAACATTCTTAGAGCACTGAACACTAAAGTTAACTTTGTGGAAGCAGGTGTGGATATACTTTGAAAATCTAAAGAAAGTTTGTGCATACATGCATGAAGAAAACCAATCTGTGTATGATCTCAGGGTGTTTGAGCCCTCCCTAAAAGCTCCAGGACCCCTTGTTACGATCTCCTTATGGAGAGACTAGATTGCACATACAAGGGTTAAAAAAAGAAAAAGCAGGACATTTAAGATAAATTCAGATTTGTTTCCTGCCAATACATTTACTTCCCTGAAGACAAGAAATCCAAAACATAGATGTTGCCAGATACATGTTGTTTTCCTGAGGCTAGATGTGAACAGAAATATGCAGCCAGGGAGCTGTATTAGATTTTGTACATCTTCACTTCAACAAATCTTTCACACCGTCCTTATGAGTTGGATGGAACAATATGAACTGTGTGCACAACTAGTGGAAAAACCATCATCAGGGAATGTTGATTAACAGTGTATTTCAAAGAGAGGTCTTCAGTGGCGTGCTCTTCAATGTTTTTGTTTTAATCTACCAAAAGAGAACTTACAGTACAAACCCTTTCAGGATGGTATGTGACTTGCCAAGAGCCATCCAGTTGTTTAGTGTCAGAGTTCGGGCCAGAACCCAGTTCTCACTTCCAGCCCAACATCCCTTTCCACATGCTCTTTCAACATTGAGTATGAAGTGTTGGGGGCTCCGCATATTTATAGTGCAGAGCCACACAGCTGGGCCCTCCTCTCTTCCAGCTGTTACGTGTACTTCACAATGACTATTCTAAACCCTCATCACTAATCCTTTCTAGCTACCTCCCTCCCTGTTCCACCTCCCAACCCCCAGCCTCAACTCTTCACAGAAAAGAGGCAGTCTTGCTTATCTCTGTCCTCACCCAATTTTATTTTCTTCCCTTAGATCTGGTAAAGTAGTCCCACTTTCTCCAGAATTTTTCTTTATTATCTCTTCTTTCTCCGTTTTTTCTTTTTTTCAGTACAGTATATGACTTTCAATCTGTATTTTCAACCACTAAGATCACAAGAACCTAGCACTATCCTTGGTATATGATAGGTATTCAACTATTTACCGAATGAATAAACCCTTTTTCTTCATTGAGAGAAACATCCCAGACAATTTATGAGTTTCTTTCTAACAGCTTGCTGGGCTGGTGGTGGCTCTTCATATTTGATTCTGTATGAAGCTCATTTATTCCCAGCTGTTTCTAGTGCCTTCTTATAAATCAAATAGTGATTTTTTTTTGTTTTTTTTTGTTTTTTGTTTTTTTTGAGACAGACTCTCACTCTGTTGCCCAGGCTAGAGTGCCGTGGCGTCAGCCTAGCTCACAGCAACCTCAAACTCCTGTGCTCAAGCAATCCTCCTGCTTCAGCCTCCTGAGTAACTGGGACTACAGATATGCGCCACCATGCCCGGCTAATTTTTTCTCTATATATTTTTAGTTGTCCATATAATTTCTCTCTATTTTCTAGTAGAGACGGGGTCTCGCCCTTGCTCAGGCTGGTCTTGAACTCCTGAGCTCAAATGATCCACCTGCCTCGGCCTCCCAGAGTTGCTAGGATTACAGGCGTGCACCACTGCGCCTGGCCCCGAAAAGTTTATGGTGATGTGATCCTGCCTTCCTTTCTGCTAATAGAGTTCTGTGACAGGAACCACCATTGTGTCAGTTTGGCCCCTGTGATCAAATCATACATGTCTCAGATAATTTAGCCTAGCAAAGGAAATTGCAAGATAATATTGTTGAAATTCGGCTGTGTTCTGGTCTTTGTATTATGTAGGCTTGAGCCTGGAGATGGAGTCATTCTTTATTTGGATTTACCAGAAAACATCCAACATTAGGAAGCCTATAGGACCACACTTTGCTCATAATGTGAAGGAATTGAAACAGGAAATGTTCTACCATCAGCCCTGGCAGTGGGGCTTCAGAGTTAATCACCCAGAGTTTGATTCTTGACCGTACCAGCTACCAGCTGGGCAGCCTTGGACAAACTATTAAACTCTTAAGAGCTCAGTTTCCTCATCTGTAAAATGAGTATAATAATGGTACCTTCATTTAGTGTGGGGATTAAATGTGAACACTATTTAAAGCACATAGTAAGGGCTCAGTAAATGGACTGCTACTATTAAGACAATATCCCCTGTTTTTAAGTTTCTTGGGACTTTTTTCCCCTAAACACCTCAAAAAGTTTTCATTTTTTCTAATGTTAATGTTTTTCTAATTCTTGTTTTAAAATATTTTGTTATAAAATATTTATGACATGCTAATTCAGTTTCCCTTTTTTACTAATCAAAAATGTAACCGGCATTCAGAGGTGTTGGCTTCTGTACCATCACAAATATCATTGCACTGAGTTCCTGTAATCCTGGCTAAAAGCAAAGAGCTGTGATGTTTTAGCCAGAGCAGTTTTATTGTGAGTTAGATTTATGATTTCCAGTAGGCTTTTTGAAATGTCGCCCAGGGGTCAGGGACTCCCTGTCCTCATTCCTAGATTCTAGACTGGATTTTTTTCAACCTGAACACATTTGGCTCTGTTACAAAGAATTATTAAGCTGTGATTCAACTACATTTTCTAGATCTTGAGACTTTGGGCAGAGCATGACTTATTTTGTCCTAGAGAATCCAATTCATTGAGCACTAAGAAACTTTCAGAACTTGTATTTTTCATATTTTAGGCTTCATTGCAAAAGGATTAAGGCTAAATTTTCTAGTGCTGTTACTTGTTTTTTTCTTGAGGTTTTATAGTCACTAAAATAGTAACAATGTATAATATGTAAAAAAAACTAAAGATACTGTGAATTACAAAGCATGTTATATCATTTTTCTGGGAACAAAATTAGCTGATTAAATAATAAAACCATCAAGAGACATCACAGGCCAATTATGGCAGAGGGAAAAATTGTTCCGAGTTCCCAGGAGGGAGAAATCACTGCAAGCAGAAGTGATCAAGGAAACATTCATGTCTTGGAGCTAAATGACCTCTGAGGGTGGATTGGTTTTGTGGAGGTGGAAAGGTGAAGTAGGGTGGTAACATTACCAGGGGATGGAATGGTGTGAACAGAGGGCATAGAGGTATAGAGTGTTGGAGAAGAAGGTATAGAAACTATACAAGAGCAGATTTACCATATCTTTAAACAGATCCAACTTGTTCTTCCATTCCCCTTCATGTCAAAAGCATTTGGACGATGGCTTTTTTATTCTGTAACTATAGATGTTTCCTGTTGATGAGACTTGATCAATATTTTGTCTTTGATTTTGAAAAATGGAAAAATGAGAAAGTTATAAGTTAATAAATGCAGTTTGGCAGATGAAATCTTTAAAAACTTGTGAGTCCATTGGGGAACAAGTAAAAAAGTTGTGCAAGAAGAATCAGTTCCCTAGAGGGCAATGTCTTAAACTTATTTATATTATGCATATGGTATTTGTTGTGGGCTGAGTTGTGTTCCCCCCCAAAATTCATCTGAAATCCTAACGCCCATAACCTCAGAATGTAGATGCATCTGGAGATAGGCACTTTAAAGAGGTTATTATGTTAAAGTGAAGTCATTAGGGTGAGCTCTAATCCAGTATGAATGATACCTTTGGAAGAAGAAACCTTAGCTAGAGGGTGATGTGGGGCCAAGGGTTTTTTTGTTGTTGTTTTTTAAGACGGGTCTCACTGTCACCAAGGCTCCTGGGCTCAAGCGACCCTCCTACCTCAGCATCCCGAGTAGCTGGGACTACAGGTGCACACCACCATGCCTAGCTAATTTTTAAAATTTTTGTAGAGATGGTGTCTCGCTATGTTGCCCAGGCTGATATTGCTCAAGCAGTCCTCCTGCCTTGATCTCCCAAAGTGTTGGGATTATAGGTGTGAGCCACTGTGCTCACCAGAAGAGCAAATTTGGGTGTGGATGCATGCACAGAGGGAAGACCATCTACAAGCCAAGGAGACAAGCCTCAGAAGGAACCAATTCTGCTGACACTTTGATCTTGGACTTCTCACCACCAGGACTGTGAGAAAATAAATTTCTGCTGTTTAAGCTATCCAGTGTATGGTAGTTGTTATGGCAGCCCTAGTAAACTATTAATCATATATTGTTCAATAAATATTTTCTTACATTGAAACTTGAGTTCTTTGGTATTGGCACTCAGGGACCTTCATGAACATCCCAGTCCATTTATTCAGCCTCTTCTTCTGACCCTCCCTGTAATGCCCTCTATGCCCTTTAGCCTCTCGGTGTTCACCAGGTACATCCTGCCTTTGAGTGCCTCTGAGTCCTTGCTGGGATTCTCTCTGCCTGGATTGTTGTTTCGTCTAATTGGACCTCGTTGGAAACCTTGTTCAAATGTGTATTCTATGGCTGAGTTACAAGTACTTATGGCATGTATTTTCATAAAATCTCTCTTCTCATTAGACGCTGTACTCCCAAAGTGTAGGACTTACTTCTGATTCATTTTTGTACCTCTGGAGCCAAACATGGTGTATTAGTTTGGCTAGGCTGCCAAACATGGTGTATTAGTCTGCTCAGGCTGCTGTACTGAAGGCTGAACACAGTATCACAGGCTGAGTGACTTAAACAACAGACATTTATTTTCTCACAATTCTGGAGGTTTGGAGGCTGGAAGTCCCAGATCAAGGTCCATCAAGTGGTTTCTAGTGCGAGGCCTCTTTCTGGCTTGTAGAGAACCACGTTCTAACCATGTTCTCACATGGTGTTTTCCATTGAGGAAATGTCTCAATAGGACACTTCCAGTGCGTGCATGGAGGAAGGAAGGGGAAAGAGAGAATGGGCACGAGTACACCAGTGTGCTCTCTGTCCTTACAAGGACAGAAGTCCTATCGGTAAGCAAAGCCCTACCTTTATAACCTCATTTAATCTTAATTACTTCCTTACAGGTCCTATCTCCAAGTAAAGTCACATTGAGGATTAGGAGTTCAACATGAATTTTAAGGGTCAGGGGACAAAATTCAGTCCATAACACATGGTCAATCAGGGCTTAAAGTGATTTAGAAAAAAATTAAACCTCAAAGAATTGTCAGTGAACACCAGTCTATCTAGACATGAGCTATAGGCAAATAATTGTATTTGAATAAAAAGAACATTTTGAATTAAAAGGAGAAATCAAACATTGAAAACCATGATCACAAGTGGGATAAGAAAATGTGGAATTATACATCTATTAATACACACTTATATATGCAGAATACTTGCACCAAGTTGTATTAGGAAGAATACTACAATCACCCTAATTGGAATTTTCCAGAAGAACATGTTGCCTTTAGATGTCTATAATAGCAATAAGCCACTCAGTGTATGACTCAGCTTAGTTATTTCCATAGTTGTTTTGCATGTTAGGCTCAGATTTTTTTGCCAGGAAAACTCACACTTGGCATAAATTGCTGAATGCAAAATAAATTTTTAGTATTTACAGTTGGATAAATGATACGAAAAGAACATCTCAGAGTATGTTATAAAGACAGAGACTAAGGGGGATAAGCTACTGGGTAAAATTCTATGTTATAGAATTTAATGAAATCCCTGTTTACTATTTCACTTTTAGTTTTTTTGTAGCAAAAAAGCAACCTTGTGAGAGAGTAGTAATGGAGAGGTGTGCAGTTAAGAAACTAAAATAATCTAAGTGAAATATCTAATACGTAAAGGCAGGTACACGTGCTCCTCAGCTTACGATGGGGTTATGTCCCAATAAAGCCGTTGTAAGTTGAAAACATTGTTTAAGTCAAAAATGCATTTAATCACTTAACCTACTGAACATCACAGCTTAGCCTCGCCTACCTTAAACATACTCAGAACACTTACAATAGCCTTCAGTTGGGCAAAATCATGTAACACAAAGTATGTTATATAATAAAGTGTTGAATATCTCTTGTAATTTATTGAATACCGTACTGAAAGTGAAAAACAGTGGTTGTATGGATACTTGAAGTATGGTTTCTACTGAAGGAGTATCGCTTTCACATCATTGTAAAGTCGAAAAATCTGAAGCCGAACCATTGTAAGTTGGGGGCTGTTTGTACTGAGAATTTAGAGAATGTGAGTATAGTGAGATAAAGTAGGTTGGAGTCTACATAGATTCGAGATGGATATAAAGTCATGACAGCTGTATAGTTTGATGATTATGATTTTCAGATGAAATATATAGCATTGTGAAATATGTAAAGTTTGAGGATATTGGAGATATGGTATGTAGGCTTACTATACAAGAAAATTGAAGAGGGCATTAGGAGTCGGTACATTAGTTTTTATCTTCAACTTTATCATAATCCTCATATAGGTCATCGCATGGTAAGATCTGTTAAATGATAACTGGAGAAAATAAGTATGATCGTTGTAAACTGTACGAACCCTGATATTTTGGCCTAGAAGCTACTTACAGAACAAGATTGATTCTAACTGAAAAGCTTATACATTCCTTAAGCTCTAAATAAGATATCAAGAGCGATGCACTTCTGGAATGGTGGCGTAAATACCTTAGAAAATCAACTCTTCCATAGTTTTCATTATACCTATTCCTCTATTTCTTCCTCACCCACAGATTTGAAGTTTTCTATTTGCATATTTAACATTCATATTTGACTTACCTGAAATTAATCACTATCCTCTGGCCTTGGATAATACCAAGAGCTTAAAATAAGCTCTAATCCAAACACCCTTTGCTATCCTATATGTCATTATTGTTCATTACTTTACTTCCACCTCATTTTTATATTCTTCAAATTAGTTACTGTTGCTGTTGTTTTTATACAGTCAATGCTCATTTAGATTTGCCTGTGTAGTTACCAATTATCGTTCACCATTGTTTCTTACATTTTTCTCTTTCAAATTTTTTTTCTGAAATAAATCCTGTAGTATTTCTTTCAGTGGGAATCTTTATAGTGGCATTCTTTCTTTTAGTCCTATAAGGAAAAAAAAACAAAAAACTCTTCCTCATTCTTTTATTGACATTTAGCTGGGATGGGAATTCTAGGAGGGCATTTATCTCTTGTCAGCATACAACTGTAACTATATTTCTTTTTAGAGAGGTTACATTGTGCCACAGCTGGTTGGTGGAGGAACTCAGGCCCATCTAACACCAGAGCTGAAGTTGTTAGCCAAATCTTTCGTATTTGTATTCACTAAATAATATAATATTTGAACAATAACAAAGTCTACAGTATCTACATCATGACAACACATGGGCAAGTTTTAAAATACAATATTCAATTCAGTTCAGCAAGCATTTTTGCAAACAACAAGGAGGAAAGGGTATTATTCTTTGACAGAACTGCAATCCCATTAGGGAAGTGAGAAGTATTCAACCAGCATTTATTGTTACGCTCTGGCCTCCTGGCTACTGTTCTGGGTCTCACGATGCTTGGAAATAGAAACACACAGTGCTCCCTTTGAGCTAGGAATACACTTGTGTAGTGACTGCCCTCGGTGGCACACACACAAGCCTGAGACAAGGGCTTGCACATAGCTAGTTTATTTTGGGAAGCAAGTGATCACAGAGACCAGGGAGAGTTTAACAGGGAATCCAAAACGTGGATTCTCTGCTCTGACAGGGAGAAAGCCACGCCAAAGGTGCTGCTGTGGTCACTGATGTTCTGTGTGAGTCAGGGTTCTCCAGAGAAACAAAACCAAGAGGATGTGTGTGTGTGTGTGTGTGTGTGTGTGTGTGTGCGCGCGCGCGCGCACCAGCATTAGAAAGAATTGACTCATGAGATTATGGAGGCTGGCAAGTTCAAAATCTGCAGTTGAGGCTGGCAGGCGGGAGACCCAGGAGAGCCGATGGTGCAGATGAAGTCCAGAGGCAGTGTGCTGCAAAATTCCTTCTTGCTGTGGAAGGCCAACTGCAGTAGTCAGGGTTCTCCAGAGAGAGAGAGCCAATAGGATATATACAGGTATAGATATATGAGAGGGAATTTATTAGGGGAACTGGTGCACAGGATTGTGGAGCCTAAGGAGCCCCACAATAGGCCGTCTGCAACCTGGGGAACCAGGGAAGCTGGTAGGGTGGATCAGTCCAAGTCTGGGGAGAACCAGGAAACTGACAGTGTCATCCCCAGTTTAAGGCAGAAGGCCCGAGAGCCAGGGCGGTGGGGCCACTGGTGTGAGTCCTGGAGTCCAAAAGCTGGAGAACCTGGACTTGCAACATCCAAGGGCAGAAGGGCATCCCAGCTCTGTGGGGAAGAGAGCAAGAATTCGCCCTTCTGCATTTTTGGTCCATCTGGGCCTCCAGCCGGTTGGACGACGCCTGCCCACGTTGAGAGTGGATCTTCCTCACCCAGTCCACAAACTTACACCCCAGTCTCCTTGGAAACACCCTCATAGATGCACCCAGAAACAATCCTTTACTATCTAGGTGTCCCGTAATCCAGTCAAGTTAACACCTAAAATTAACCATCACACTGGTCTTTTTGTTCTATTCAGGCTTCAACTGATTGGATGAGGCCCATTCACGTTATGGAGGGAAACGTGCTTTACCTGAAGTTCACTGATATAAATGTAAATCTCACCCAAGCCCCCCTCCGAGCTGACACATAAAATTAAGCACCACAGGCTTGACCCCCCTGGTACCTCGGGAGTGTATCGAATGTGTCAACGGTGACAGAGAAGGAGGCAGTTACCCACTGGCGTCACCTCCCAGGAGTCCAGGCTTGGTCTATGGGATGTTAATTCACTTCTTGGTTGCAGCTGCATGAATGTTGGGCTTCCCTTATTGTGGGCTTTGTCAGATCTTTCTGTGACATGACATTTATTAACCAGAGTTTACCTAAAAATTGGAGCTGAGGAAGTTTTCCTGGAGTGGAAAAAGCCCAACGCACTGGAAAAAGGCAGACGTAGCTAAGCTCAAATTACAATTTTATTACTTAGCAGTGAAGTTATTTCATCTTCCTGAGTCCTTTATTATTATTTTCCATCTGTTAAATGGGGACCCTGCCACCTACCTCTAAGGGTTGCTGGGAACATCATATATTGAGACAGAAGTGTATTCCTGGGCATTTTGTACACAATCAACAAATACTAATTTCTTTTTTCCTTCTTGTTTGCTCACAAAAAATTGGGGGAAGGCTTTATTTAAAATTTTTGCTTGAATTACTTTATATTATACTTTTGGGAAATATTTGAGACTCCCTCTAAAAATGTGTGTGATTTACAAATAAAGTTTACAAATGTTTTTACACTCCTTTTAGGCTACATTACTTCATTCTTCTGACCCTAAGAGGGGTACGTGTGTGTAGATTTAACTCATTATAAAAGAGAAGGTGTTAAAAGACAGCCCTTCTTAGGATGTGAAAACAAAACCGACATTGGTGGAAGAGAGGTGAGAAGAATGGAAGGTACTAGGTAATTCTGCCTCAAGGGCAGGCAAATGAAAGCCAGCTTGGAAAAGCCACCATCAGTTGTGAGCACGTCAGCAGCTTTAAGGCCCAGGAGGTCTGCCAGGATGAGGGTGTCATGGGCACATCTTGAAGCCTCCATGTGTGGAGCTGGAGGCGGGCATCGAGGGGTAGGTACTTTGTGTTTCCCTCACATCTTCTCCCCTTCCCTCCCTTCTCCCTTCTCCCCTGCCTGCCTCCCCCAATCTCTGGGCTGTCAGACACACACACACACACACACACACATTTGTATTCAAAGCAAGGTTTAATTAATGTGCTCACTAAACACGTGATGCATAATAAGTGTGTCAAGTTCCAAGCAAAGGACAGCATCACCTTATTAAGGGGTTGCACAAGTGCCCCTTGACCTCCGAAGAGCAGTGTTACCAGGCACCACAGACCTGAAGAAGTGGGCGGACCCACCTCCTGCTCCCACCCACTGTGGCAGGGAGCCAGACCCCCAACAGCCGCCGGGGTGGTTCGGTGCCCGGAGAGCAGCTGTCTGAGCGAGGAGTGAGCGGTGCTGGGGAAAGAGGCCCAGTAGTGTCCCACCAATTAGCAGAGGGAGCCGTGAGTGACGGGGTGGAGGGCAGGCAGGGTCCTCTACCACCCCCTCCTGGGGACAGTGGAAATCTCTGGACCTGTGAGGAGGAGGCTGGGAGGATACGAGGCTGGTTCCTCTAACGGGAACTTTGAGGGAGACTTTTACGGGTTGAATTGTCTCCTCAAAATTCACATGTTGAAATCTTAACAGCCAGCAACTCAGAATGTGACCTTATTTGGAATAGGTTGTTGACGATGTAATTAGTGAAGATGAGGTCACATTGGAGTCGGGTGGGCCCCTGTCCCAGTGTGACTGGTGTCCTTATAACAGGAGGAAATTTGAACACACACACACACAGAGAAAAGGCCGTGCGAAGGTGGAGGCAGAGGTTGAGGTGCCGTGTCTACGAGCCCAGGGTGGCAAAAGTCGCCGGCAAACGCCAGGGGTTGGGAGGGAGGCTGGAGCAGGTCCTCCCTCACGGCCGCAGGAG
Organism: Varecia variegata; assembly: GCA_028533085.1. Classification (NCBI taxonomy): domain Eukaryota; kingdom Metazoa; phylum Chordata; class Mammalia; order Primates; family Lemuridae; genus Varecia; species Varecia variegata. The sequence goes on from CM052440.1 coordinate 3,144,602, forward strand.
GAACCAACCAGACCGAGGCCTTGATCTTGGACTCTGGACCCCAGAACTGTAGACAGGGGGTTTCTGTTGCTGAAGCCGCCCCAGGATACGGATGTGGAGACCACGGAAGGGGAACAGTCCCGAGGGGAGGACTCAAAGGTGGCGCAGAGTCTCTGGGGCTTGGACAGAGCTGGGAAGGTAAGTGTGCTGGCTCGTTGGGGCCACCTGCTTCTCCCAGTGCGGCTGGGAGTCTGACGCCTGGAGCTCGTCCTTCCACGTCCCGGACTCCAGGGAGGCCCTGCCGTCGGGAGGAAAGAGCAGCAACTTGGGTCTCTTCCTTTGCCAGAGTTCCCAGGAGGCCAGCTCAGGGACTATGTCCCCTTCCCCAGGGCCGCACTGTGCAATGCGTGGGGCACTGTCCACTTGGGACCCCAGTGTGGACTTGCTAACTGCCTCGCACGCGCGGAGCCGACGCAGAACGAGCTGGCAGCCCGTCTGCAAACCACCATGGACACTTGCTCTGGTCCGAACTGACACTCTTCGTCCAACCACCGTGGACACTTGCGCTGGTCCGAACTGACACTCTTCGTACGAGCTCTCCTTTCCCTCGAGAGTCTGTGAGAAATGTCCAGGATTCCACCACAGACGGGACGTGTTAGCGAGTCTGATCCCTGCCTGATGGAGCGCCCAGAGCACCTCGGATTTCAGTGCAGTTGGCCTTTGCCTTCTTCATGGCCGCAGCGGTTCTCCCCAGCTCTGCGGGAGGCACGGTCCTGTTCGTTCAGGTGACGAGGCCCTTAAGTACATGCTCGCCTTGCTTAGTTCTGTTTGCTGCAGTAACTACCCAAGTGAACTTTTCCAAAATGTGTGAATTAAAAAGCACTGGGCTGGGGTCCAGGCTCGGCTTCCCGAGTCTCGGCAGATCTCTCTTGTGAAGCCTCTCCCCAGCCTCCCCTTCTCCACCCCTCTGCACCCTCAGCTCCCAACGCAGGGTAACAGCTCCTTCCTCTCCTGCTTTGTGTCGTGCCTGGCCTGCGGCAGACCGGCAGCATCAAAGGCTGAGGGCCACTGCACGGGGACAGCCTTCACACACCCACCACCCGCTGAGTGGCCAAAGACTCGAGACGTCCTCCCCTGCTTGCCCTGACCCGTGCCTCTTCTATGAGCTACTTGAGTCCAGGGAATTAATTTCCCCACCATCTGGCTTAGTGCCTGGCACCTAATGTTCAATGAGCATTCAGTGATTTGAACCAACCTTGTGAGGTGGGTCAAACCATTTTACATCCCTGGGCTTCCCTCCATTGCCTTCTCTTCCAAGGCTCCCTTTAAGGTGCCTTTCAGCTCTAAAGTTTCTCTATTAGACATGTCAATGGCACTTTCTAAATGCTTCTAACCACTCACTACTCTTTCCACCCACCAGCCCCCAACCAAAGCATAGCCGAGGCTTTTGGGATACTCACCTAGTCCTATAAGAAACCAAAAGGATTCCTCCCATTTTTTTCACATCTGAGACTAAAATCATGCTTCTTAGCAATGGATTATTGCTGATGTGCCTGAGGTCCCCAAGATCACCTTCAGGTCCATCGATTTCCTAGACAGACTCACAGAATTCAGAACAGCTGTTATACTCGTGATAGGATAGAGATTATAATCAGCGGAGGTAATAGTGCACAGGGCAGAGGCCAGGAGAGACCAGGCATGGAGCTGCCAGCTGTCCTGTCCCAGTGAAGCTGCGTAGACAATGCTTAATTCTCTCCACAATGGCAATGGGGGGGGGGACTTGGTAGATATTTGATCTGACTTGAGGGGGCAGAATTGACGAAACTTGGGGATTGATTTGATTATAGGGGTTGGGAGACAGGAAAGTCAAGGATGACTCCCGTTTCCTGCTTATGAGAGGGGACCCGTAGGGGCTGGGCCTAGAAGAAAGGATGGATGGATGGATGGGAAGAACATGAGCAGGTGAATGAAGGGTCAGGCAAAAACACCTGCCTGAAGCTGCTTGTTTGCTGAGTGCAGAGGTCAGCTGAAAACAGCTCACCTGTAGGGACGTTGTTAAAGAAATTAGCAAACGGCCTGAACCTTTGCACGTGTCCTTGGAAGTAAATACGGGAGGAACTTAGCAGAGAGGGTTGTTTTCTCCTTCACACTTTAGCCTCTCCTCTTCTCTCTGAACACTATGTGTTTCCTACGCGTTTGGAGTAATTATTCCTTCCTTCGCTACCGAGCTCAGGAGCAAAAAGCAGCCGCAGCAGCGACCTTGAAAGAAGTGAGGGCCTGGGGACAGGAGTGGAGACGGTGAGTTCAGTTTTGAACATCTTGGTCTGAAGTTTAAACAGGAAGTTTGAGCTGGGAGTCGTAAGTGTTCAAAGCGGCCAGGCGTGGTGGCTCACACCTATAATCTCAGCACTATGGGAGGCCAGGAGTTTGAGACCAACCTGGGCAACATAGCATAGACCCTGTCTCCACAAAAAATTAAAAAAATTATCTGGGCGTGGTGGTGCATGCCTGTCGTCCCAGCTACTCAGGAGGCTGAGGCAGGGAGATCTCTTGGGCCCAGGAGTTTGAGGTTACAGTGAACCATGACCAGGCCACTGTACCCCACCCTGGGCAACAGAGCGAGATCCTGTCCCTGAAAAAAAATAGTGTTTGCAGAGTAAGCTATGCCACGCGAGTGGATGAAATTGCCTAGGGGTGGAATTTCACGTTCTTGAGGACGTCCTCGGCACTTAATCATCCCTGGAGGAGGGTAAACCAGCCAGGGAGGCTGGGGACGGCCAGCCAGATGCAAGAGGAGGAACAGGAGAAGTGTTCCAAGGAAGAGGGGATGGTTAGGGGTCTCAAACATTGTTGAAAGGGCGAGTGAGATGAGGATCATACAACATCTACTGGATTCAGCAAGATCACTGGTCTCTGGTGGCCCTGGAGAAAGCCGTTTTGGAGAAGGGAGTGTTGGGCAGAAGCCCTGTGCCTGGGTAATGAGGACGGGGGTGCGGCGGGCACGTGTGGACAGCTCTGCAGAAGTCTGGTGAGAACAGAAGTTTAGAGACGGGGGAGGTAGGGTGGGAGAGTGGGTTGTTTTTGTTTTTTATGTGGGAGAACTCTGAGTGTATGAAAATGAAAGGGGAAAAATCCAAGGAGAGGTTGAAAATAAAGAAAAGGGAGGCACAGAAGTGCGGCTCTCGAGAAGGAGGGAGTGGCTGAAGCCGGGGCACGAGCGAGGCGTTAGCCGGGGGGAGCGGGGCGAAGGTGCTCACAGGTGCACGGCGGTGAAGAGCACCATTGCTTTCCTCAGTGCCGCGGGCTGTTGCCACCTTTCTGTTCAATTCATCTCAGCAGACACGTGCTGATGGCTCACTTGCTGCAGACCCTGTGCTGTAAGCTGGTGCCACAAGTGAGAATGAACCTAAAGCTCTTATGGGGTCAGAGAGAAACGGGGGAGACAGAGAACTGTGGTCAGAGCTAACGTTTATGGGGTGCAGACTCGGGGCCACGCAATCGAGAACCTAGTTCTGGCCAGAGCCCCAGGAAGTGGGCAGCAGTGTGATTCTATCTTAATAACAGATGAAGGGGGGCACAGAGAAATGAAATCGCCGTCCTAGGTTAGAAGGAACCGTGGGACTGGCATGAGCACTCAGCAAAAGGGCTCTGGGGCTGTGCCCTTCCTGGTGCCTCGCTCTCTCACTCCTGTTCCCCGACGGCAACTCATTGGCTTCCCTCCCGGCGTCTCTGCAGCGGAGCCTCCCGCTCAACCTGAGCCCAGCCTGCGTTGGCCTCCATCCCCTCCGCAGAGCCTGTGCTTTAATCCTGCTGGGTTTTAATTATGGTTATTTTCCACATACCAAACTGGGGCACGAAGGATTTGTTTTAATTTAGGAATTGTGTGGGAGCCCTTACAAAAGGCTCACAGAGAAGATATAAGCGTCTCATCTCCAGCCCGAACCTCTCTCCTGGACTCCAGATCCGTACATCCCGTTGTGTCTGTGTTGATGTCTAACAGATGTCTCAAACTCCAGTGAACCCCGACCTCCGTCTTTGCCTCTGCCCACCACTTGGCTGCTTTCCCTGCCGTCTCTCCCCATCTTGGTTAAGGTATCTCCATAATTCCAGGCGCTTGGAGACGGAACCCCTCCTCTGAGATGCCTACGTGTAATCGGTCCATGTGCCCTGTTGACTCTCCCTCCAAGTTATGCATGTTCATAATGCAGCCACATCGTGGTCATTTTTTTGTTTTCTGAGACAGGGTCTTGCTCTGCTGCCCAGGCTGGAGTGCTGCGGTGTGATCCTGGCTCACTGTAACCTCCAACTCCTGGGCTCAAGCAATCCTCCTGCCTCAGCCTCCGGAGCAGCTGCGAGTATAGAAATGTACCACCACACCTGGCTCATGTCTAACCAGCTGTTTTAACATATTCATAGAGCTCCTGAGAGCAAGTTTTACGCTTTTATTTCTAGAAGTTTTAATTGATTCTTTTTCAAATCTGCCTGGTCTTTTTCTTTATAACGTTTTTGTTTTTTACTCATGTTTTCAATTCCTTTTTATTTAAATATGTTAGATATACTTATTTTACCTTCTGTATCTGATAATTTTAAAAATCTGATGCCTTTGCTCATCTGCTATGTGGTGAATCTGCTCACTCGCAGTCATGGAGACATTTCTTCATGTGTAAGTGCTTTTGACTGAAAGTTCAAGCTCCTTGAAGCTTTCTCAACGGGAATTCTCTGAGGACCTGCTTGAGGGTGAAGATTTTAGTTTTCTGTTGTCAGGCTCCTGGGGATACCACCAACCTGGAAATACTTTGGATCAAATACTCAGTTGGAAGTTTCTCGGGTCATGCAGGTGGTGTTAACTGAAGCCACAAACCTGTTTGAGGACTGGCTTGTGGTTAAGAGCTTTCCGGGGGGCCTTTTCCCGCTCCACCCAGAGTTAAAGCTGAGACAGACTCATTTCCTTGCTGACTCTTTCGCAGGTAGGACATTTTCTAGCCCACTGTTTCAGGGTTCCTGGTGGCAATGCCGGTCTTGTGTGCGTGCTGGCCTCGTGTCCTAATGCTGAGGTTCGTTTCCCACAGTTGGCAGAGCCCACTCGAGAGCCGCTGGCCTCAGGGCATTCTTCCCTCCCATCGCTCCTGCTCTGGCTTTGTTTGTGGCATCTTAGAATTCCCTTTTCTTTTTCACAAGCCTAGCCATGCATTTAAAAGGATACTTCTTATATTTAATATAGAAAATTAGGTGTTTTTCATGGGAGAGTGTCGGGACAACTTGATCACCAATTTGCAGGACCAGAAACCTCTTGCAAAGCTCCTTGGCTCTCTTTGCTGTAAGGAGGCACACCTGCTTTTATGACCATCCCCTCACTCCAACAAACAACCGTTCCTTTCCATGCAATTTACACATCAAGGAAATGGAAAAAGGAACCAATGTTTTCTCCTCCCCTTTGCTAACTTGGAATATAAGCACTTCCAGGGTGGACGCTTTCATAGGAATGCATACACAATAAGTTACTGCTCTTAACCCTGGCTCTCATTGGTTTCCACAGCTCTGTATGATGAATTGGATGTTTACTACTTGATTGTGCTTCAGGTGGGTTGGGGAGCGGAACTGGCTGTAGATAGGCATTTTTTTCCTTTTCTTTTTTTTTTTAATTTTATTTAAAAAATTTTTTTTTTTTTTTTTTTTTGAGACAGTCTCACTCTGTTGCCCTGGCTAGAGTGCCATGGTGTCAGCCTAGCTCACAGCAACCTCAAACTCCTTGGCTCAAGTGATCCTTCTGCCTCAGCCTCCCGAGTAGCTGGGACTACAGGCATGCGCCACCATGCCTGGCTAATTTTTTCTGTATATATTTTTAGTTTTCCATATAATTTCTTTCTATTTTTAGTAGAGATGGGGCCTCGCTCTTGCTCAGGCTGGTCTCGAACTCCTGACCTCAAGCGATCCTCCCGCCTCAGCCTCCCAGAGTGCTAGGATTACAGGCATGAACCACTGCGCCCGGCTGGCATTTTTTTTCTTGAGACAGGATCTTACTCTGTCACCCAGGCTGGAGGCTGGAGTGCAGTGGCATGACCATAGCTCACAGTAGCCAAAACTTCGAACTCCTGGGCTCAAGTGATCTTCCTGCCTCAGCCTCCCGAGTCACTGGGATTACAGGTGTGAACCACTGTGTCTGGCTAAAAGCATCTTTTATTGACTTGTTTTTTATTAAAGGACATGTTTTTGCTGAGTAAAAGTGCAATGGACTGAATGTGTGCAGCCCAAATTCATATGTTGAAACCCTAATCCCCAACACGATGGTATTAGGGCATTTGGGAGGTAATTACGCCATGAAGGTGGAACCATCAGGATGGAATTAGTGCCTTTATAACAAGAGACAGGAGGGAGTTTGCTCTTTCTCTCTCCATATGAGGACGTGGCAAGAATGTGCTGTCTACAAACCAGGAAGCAGCCCTCGCCAGACACCACATCTGTTGGCATCTTGATCTTGGACTTTCCAGCCTCCAGAACTGTAAGAAATGTTTAAGCCAGTCTGTGGTGCTCTGTTATAGCAGCCCACGTTGACTAAGACAACACGTTTCACAGATCATAAGGAATTTTGCTTCAGGTGGGATGCTCTTGGAATAGCCCAGCTGCATACAGGTTTAACCAGTAGTATTTTGGGGAGGCCTCTGTCATTATCTTATTGGTCAAAGCAACGGCTCTGTCATAATTTGTGTATGTAATAGTAACCCAGCATCCGCCGCCCAAATGAGGGGGTTGATAAAATTACGTTTCATGACGTTGGAGAAGCTGCTCCTCACCTGCTGCCTTTCAGCCCGAATGGGCTGCCGACCACGTAGGCTCGCTGGCCAGCAGGAGGACGCCTCTGCAAAGTCTAGTGTCGTCTAGGGGGGATGAGGGGCAGTTGGCACGCCTCGTCATCTTTAAGAGAACGGCGGTTTATCACTCCTGGTTATCTCCAGGAATAGTTGCCCTCCCGTTTCCGTAAGTAACTAAGGGAATGCTGTCAGCGTGGAAGGTGTCCGGGCAGCTTTTGGCATCTCACTGCATCAGCCTTCTGGAAAGCACCACTGGCCTTCAGTTCGTTCCTCCTACAGCAAGGATGCTCATTTGGAGAGAGCAAGGCACTGCTTCCTTAAGGGCCTTGTACATGCAGTGCGTAGATCCCCCCTCAGATGATGCGGGAACCCCGGGGGTCCCGTGGACGGCGGGCCACAGAATCACCTGGGGGACTAGGAGTTGGGATGACGCCAGGGTTCCCAAGGCTTTGCGGATCACTCTCACGAACCTACAAAGGGCAGCTGAAAAGCTTCAGAACGAGAAAGTAGGAAAGAGTAAAGAAAGAGGTCAGAGTGAATGGGAGTGATCGCGGCAGCCTGTCGTTTTCTGGAATCCTTTAAAGCTGCTCATTGTCTTTGTCAGAACCAAGGATTTCGAGAAAGGTGCCCAGGGCCACTTGTGCTAAGATGTCTAAAAAATGGTTCTTATGCTTCAAGTTTTTAACAAAAGGCTCAGGAGAGTTATGATTTTGTTCCATCTTTGTTATTTCTGAAAATCCAAGACCGTTTAGACGCCCTTGCAAGCATGGCAGTTTTCGCAGTAACGTCTTCCTCAGTGGAGCCAGTGGTGAGAACGGTGGCGAGGCTGTCACCTTCCACCGATCCACGTGACGGGCTTCGACAGCGCAGCTCCTTAGCTGTGCGACTCGCCCGTACATGTCACTTCTTCTGCCCCCTTGGAGCATCTGCATGTTAAAAGCACCCTGAAGCTGCCTTTTCAATGCACGGCGATTTCTGCCTTAATTAATGTGCCCCGTGTCTGTCAGGAAGCACAGCGTCCCATGGCGTGTCGCAACACTGATACGGGTCACAGTCTAATTTCAAGCAGTTTAATGTCAGGAAGGCAGAGGTCACCCATTTTTGGACCTTGACTTTGAAGACCGGTCTTGTTGCTAGGCTTCCTGGCTTCTCTTCCTGCTCCCCACGGATCTAATAGAAAACATCCCACGGCTGGAAGAAGTCTTAGCACCTCACAGCAGTCTTCTTTTGCTTCCCTGGGCCATGGAAGAAAGTAGATATTACAGGCTGTTTCCAAGGAAGCAGCTCTTTCTAGGTAGAGAAAACTATGAAAAGGTGTCATTTGAAGCAGACCTTGAAATAGGAGTAAACATCAGATACAAAGAGGAATATTTTCAGGGGTTTCCACTTCTGGCTATGCCAAGTACCTTGTAGTAGACCAATATTCCTCCTGAGAGCCGCACACAGCTGGATAATACACCAAAGTCACTGCTCGAAGGCACTGGGACCAACCAGAGCAGCCGGGATGTCAGCATTGCTCTTCCCTTCGGGGCCTTTGCTGATCCGTGCACAGAGCCCAGAGGCAGACGGAAGTGCTGCCCAGAGCTTTGGGCAGCCTCACGGCGCTGGGGACAACACTGGAGTTTACGTCACCAAAGCAGGCAGGACATGTTAAAAGGATTGTAATGAGCACGTGTTTTAGGATTCCAGTTTATCAATTAACAAAGACGGAGAAGTACAACTGTTCAGTAGAGTAAAACACCTGGTCGGCGGACCATGCCTCTCCCCTCTGGACCAGCAAACCACCCTCCGAGGGAAATCAAGTTCTAATCAGAAAGTTGCCCAATAAGCGGGGAATCAGGTTGTGGGTGTAGAGTCGAAGTTTGCAGTCCGAGGCGGCCAGCTGGAATGGGGGCTGCCCCCAGGGGTCAAGGAGCAGGGCACCCTCTTCCTGGGCTGTGCCCACACAGCACCGTGGAGGTGGCTCCTTTTCCCTTTTGTCTTTTCCACGGATCACCATTCCTTTAGTTTGCACAGATTTCCTCAAATGAGGTAAGGAATGATTGATTGGGTTTCTGCTTACTAATTGACACATTCTAGTCCCATCTCTCTAGGACGCAGGGACGTGCTGGAGGTGGCCCACGCGACTTGGGAGAACTGACTATGCATCTCTCCCCTACTCTTCGTTCAAGCGAATTGTTTACTTGAATTGGCCACAGTGGGAGTATTTACACCATGGAAACTGGCAAACACTATGAATTAGGACTTCTTCCTCAGAGAGCCCGTTGTTCAACATCTACCAGCACACCACCAATCCTACTTCTTGATTGCAGTGTGGGGAGGGGGAGGGGAGATATTCCAAACTCTTGGATCTCACATTTATAGAAATTCCCTGATCACCCCTGCAAATATTTAATGTTATCATTGTCCAAGAATTCTAGAGTACATCTTGGAAAGTGACCTAATTTCCCCTATGTCTAGGTTCCTTGGGGGAACATTTCACTCTTGCCCCTATACCAGCTAAAGGCCAGACTGTGAACGGGCTTGAAGAGCAGTCTAAGAAAAGTGACCAGGGGCCGGACGCCGTGGCTCACGCCTGTAATCCTAGCACTCTGGGAGGCCGAGGCGGGTGGATCGCTTGAGGTCAGGAGTTCGAGACCAGCCTGAGCAAGACTGAGACCCCCGTCTCTACTAAAAATAGAAAGAGATTATATGGACAACTAAAAATATATGTATAGAAAAATTAGCCGGGCATGGTGGCGCATGCCTGTAGTCCCAGCTACTCGGGAGGCTGAGGCAGTAGGATCACTTAAGCCCAGGAGTTTGAGGTTGCTGTGAGCTAGGCTGATGCCACGGCACTCTAGCCCGGGCAACAGAGCAAGACTCTGCCTCAAAAGAAAAAAAAAAAAAAAAAGTGACCAGGGGAGATGAGTTAGGAAGCCATTGCACCGTTCGGCCGAAAGGTGACAGAGGCGTGAATGTGGCCGTCATCGACGTCTGTGGCGCACACCCCTCCACCGCCGGGACCGCGCTTCCCTTTGAGAGCAGCATCGCGCTCTGCCTCTCTCGGAAACGCCCCACAGAATACCCAGGCAGTCGGGGATTCTCGGAAGGCCACTGTACGTCACTTCGTGATTCATCTCTTTCCACATCTGTCTTTCAACTGGTTGCCCTTCTCGGGGCTCCTGAATCCCAGGAGACAGACACCTTCAGAAGCAGACCCCAGGTTTGTGCCAAAACTAGGCAGCATCACCATTCAGAAGACTGCAAGTCTGTGGTCACGGAATGACAGCTCTTGCTGAGAGATGAATTTATCGTATCCATTTACACACAGGCATCTCACGTGTCCATTCTCGTTAATATACACTACAGAGCTACTATGGCTAACCTGAGATTTTGACCTAAGTCCTATAATGACTGTGTCCTGAACAAGTAAGTTTTTTTTGTTCCATAGCCCAAAGTTCTACCAGAACTTGCAAACAGGATGTTCCTCACGTAATCATCTTAGCAATTGCTGGTGTGTTGTGGTTTACCTTAAAAAAAACGAAAATCTCCCTTTGGAGATAGTCTCTCCGTGTTTTCCATTAAATCATGAAGATCAATCCCAAGAATGAAGTTTAATACTTACTCATTATACAGGAGGATTTGATGGCAGGAAAGAGAGCTAAGAAAAGTGTGGACATCAGCACAGAAGAGCCTCGTTAAATCATCTGACGTGAGTTTGTAGCTTTGTGTATTCGCGGTAACATGACAGAGATAAATCAGCATTCTTCGAGAAGACCAGATTGTGCAAAGAAATGGGTTTTTTACAAAGGAAGGGTGGTTAAATCTAACTGTCCCCTTTGCGTTGCCACCTGAGTGGGAGAAGAAACAACACTTGGACCCCCTAAAATTTAATTTTTAATTAAATTTAAAAACAGTTTTATTGAGATATAATTCACATGTCATAAAATTCACCAATTTAAATTGTACAATTCAATGGCTTTTGGTATATTCACAGAGCTGTGTAACCATCCTCACACAATTTCATAACATTTTCGTCACCCTGAAAAGAAACCCTGCACCCGTGAGCAGTGAGTCACTCCTCCTTCCTCCCCCAGCCTGGCGGTGACTGGTCTGTTCTCCGTCTCAGCAGTTTCCCCACTTGTGGACATTTTGTATAAACGGAATCGAGTAATGTGTGGCCTTGTGTGACAGGCTTCCTTCACCGAGCATCTTCCGGAGTTCCGGCCACGTTGCAGCATGTGTCATTACTTCGTTCCTTTTCATGGCTGAATAATATTCCATTGTATGGATAGACCACGTTTTGCTTATGGTTATCAGTTGATGAACATTGCGCTGTTTCCACTTTTTGGCTATTATGAATCATGCTGCTATGAACGTTTGTGTAAAAGTGTTTGTGTGAACATGTGTTTTTAATTCTCCTGGCTATATACTTAGGAGTGGAGTCACTGGGACATATGGTATCTCCGTGTTTAACATTGTGAGGAGCTGCCAAACTGCTTTCCAAAGCTACTCCAAAGCAAGACCCTTTTACGTTCCAAGCAGCCACATGTGTGTGTTTCAATTTCCCCACGTCCTCCCTCGCTCGTTACTGTCCTTTCTTTTGGTCATAGCTATGCTGACAGATGTGAAGTCTTAGCTCATTGTGCTTCTGGTTAGCATTTCCCTGATGACTAATGATGTTGGACAAGTTTTCATGTGTTTCTTGGCCATTTGTATATCTTGTTTGGATAAATATTTATTCAAATGCTGTGCTCATTTGAAAACTTGGGCTGTCTTTTTTGTTGAGTTGTTAAAGTTCTTTACATATCCTGGATAGGGGATTAACAAATCTTTTCTCCCATTCTGTGGATTGCATTTTCACTTTCTTGATGGTTTCCTGTGAAACACAAAAGTAGTTCGTAATTTTGTTGAAGTCCAGTTGATCTATTTTTCCTTTTGTTTGTGCTTATGATGTCATATCTAAGATGTCATTGTCTAATTCAAGGTTACAAAGATTTATACCTATGTATTCTTATGAAGGTTTTACAGTTTTAGCTATTTTAGACCTTTAATCAATTTTTTCTGTATTTTCTTTTTTCTTTTTAAAAATTGTGATGACACATAATATAAAATTTACTATCTTAATCATTCTTAAACTTATAGTTCAGTGGCATTAAGTACATTCACTTTGTTGTGCAATAACCAACACCATCAATCCACAGAACTCATCTCATCTTGCAAAACTGAGACTCTGTATCTGTCAGACAACAACTTCCGCCTCCCCCCAGCCCCTGGAGACCACCCTTCTACTTTCTGTCTCTGTGAATTTCAATACTCTAGGTACTGCCCGTAAGTGGAGTCACACGATATTTGTCTTTCTGTGACTGGCTTATTTAACTTAGCACAATGTCCTCAAGCTTCCCTTTGTTGTAGCATGTGTCAGAATTTCCTCCCTTTTTAAGGCTGGTTAACAAATGATTTATCCATCCATCCCGGACACCTGATTTGCTTCCATCTTTTGGCTGTTGTAAATAATGCTGTTATGAACGTGGGTGTGCAAATATCTGTTCAAGACTCTGCTTTCAGTTCTTCTGGGTATATGCCCAGAAGTGGAATTGCTGGATCATATGGTGATTCTACGTTTAATTTTTTGAGGAACTGCCATACTGCTTCCCATAGCCACTACGCCATTTTACATTCCCACCAACACTGTGCAAGGGTTCCAGTTTCTGTGCATTCTTGCCAAGACTTGTTATTTTTTATTTTTTTGATAGTAGTCATCCTAATGGATGTGAGGTGGTATCGCATTGTGGTTTTGATTTGAATTTCCCTAATGAGCATTTTTCATGTAATTATTGGCCATCTGTGTATCTTCTTTGGAGAAATGTCAATTCCATTGAAATTGAAATATCTATTTTGCCCATTTTTAAAAATTGAGGTTTTTTTGGTTGTTGAATTGTAGGAGTTCTTTATATACTGTGGATATTAACCCCTTATCAGATATATGATTTGCAAACATTTTCTTTTGTTTGGGGGTTGCCTTTTCACTATGTGGATTATGTCCTTTCATGCACAGAGGTTTTTAATTTTGATGTAGTCCAGTTTATCTAATTTGTATTTTATTGCCTGTGCCTTTGGTGTCATATCCAAGAAATCATGCCACATCCAATGCCATGAAGTTGTTTTCCTATATTTTCTCCTAAGAATTTTGTAGTTTTAGGTCTTCTGTTTAGGTCTTTGATCCATTTTGAATTACTTTTTGTTTATGGTGTACGGTGGGGCTTTGATCCATTTTGAGTTACTTTTTTGCATATGGTGTAAGGTAGTAGTTCAATTTCATTCTTTTGTGTGTGGATATCGACTTGTCCCAGCACCAATTGTTGAAAAGACTCTTTTTCCCCCATTGAATGGTCTTGGCACACTTGTCAAAATTGACTATGAATGTGAATTTCTGGACTCTTGATTGTATTCCATTGAAGTTTGTATCTATTCTTATGAATCAGTACCATACTGTCTGGGTTACTGTAGCTTTGTAGTACATTTTCAAATCAGAAAATGTGGATATTCCAAGTTTGTTCTTCTTTTTCAAGATGGTTTTGGCTATTCTAGGTCCCTTGCATTTCCATATGAATTGTAGGACCACCTTGTCAATTTCTGCAAAAAAGCAGCTGGAGTTTTCATAGGGATTTCATCGAATGTATAGATGAATTTGGGGAGTATTGCTGTTCTAACAATATCAAGTTTTCTAATCCGTGAACATGGGTATCTTTCAATTTATTTAGATCTTCTTTAATTTTTTCCAACAATGTTTTATAGTTTCCAGTGTACAAGTCTTACACTTCTCTTGTTAAATGAGTTTCTAAGTATTTTATTTTTATTGATGCTATTGTAAATGGACTTCTTTGTTTCATTTTCAGATGTATCACTGCGAATATATAGCGATATAATCAATTTTTGATACTGATCTTGTACCCTGTAACTTTGCTGAACTTGTTTATTTAGTTCTAATAGTTTTTGTGAATTTCTTAGGATTTTCTATATACAAGGTCATGTCATCTATGAATAGAAATAGTTTTACCCCTTTCTTTCTAATTTGGATGCTTTTTGTTTCTTTTTATTGCCTAATTGGCCTGGCTAGAACCTCCAGTAATAAGTCGGATGGAAGTGGTGAGGACGGACATCCTTGTCTTGCTGTTAGTCTTGGGGGAAGCATTTAGCCTCTCATGGAGTGCGATGAGACTGCGGGTTTTCACAGATAATCTTTCTCAGGTTGAGGAAGTTCCTTTCTATTTCTAGTCTGCTGAATTGTTTTACAAACAGGTTTTAGATTTTGTTAAATGTCTTTTCTGTGTCTCCTGAGACGATCATGTGATTCTTGTCCTTTATTCTATTGATACGATATATTACATTAATTGATTTTTGGAGGCTGAACCAAACTGGCATTGCTGGTGTAAGAACCTATTTGATTCCCGGGATAGATCTCACTTGGTCATGGTGTATAATCCTTTTCGTATGTTTCTGGATTTGCTTGTATTTTTTTGAGGATTTTTGTGTTATATTCAAAAGATATTGGTCTATGTTTTTCTTGTGATGTCTTTGCCTGGTTTTGGTATCGGGGTGACACTAGCCTCATGGAATGAGTTGACAGCCTGTCCATACACTGTATTTAAGTGTGTTAAATGTAAGTGTAGAATTCAGAAGCATTAAGGACATTCACAATGTTGTGCCACCATCACTGCTGTTCATTTCCAGAACTTTTTCATTATCCCAAATAGAAGCTCTGCACCCACTAAATGATAACTTGCCATTCCACCCTCCCTCAGCCCTGGCAACCTCTGTTATCCCTTCTGTCTCTAGGAATTTGCCTATTATCAATACCTATGTAAGTGGAATCACATAGTATTTGCTATTTTGTGTCTGGCTTATTTCTATATATTCTTTCATATTTTTCCATACTTGTAAGGTTTCATTTGAAAGTTAATTATTTAACCTGCACACGGTGTAATATTACACCTTTGAACAAATTTAGTTGAAGATACTTTTGAAACTACTTTATCTTGTCTTTAAGAATTTTGAGGGTTACTTAATTGTAAAATGTATTTTGTCTTATAGGGGTCTCTTAATATGACATTTTTTTCTTTTTGAGACAGGGTCTTGCTCTGTCACCCAGGCTACAGTGCAGTGGCATCATCATAGCTCACTATAATTGCCAACTCCTGGACTCAAGTGATCCTCCTGCCTTAGCCTCCCAAGTAGCTGGAACTGCAGGCCTGAGCCACCACACTTGGCTAATTCTTCTATTTTTTGTAGAGACGGGTCTTGCTATGTTGCTCAGGCTGGTCTCAAACTCCTGGCCTCAAGCCATCCTCCTGCCTCAGCCTCCCAGAGTGCTTAGCATTTCAAGTGTAAGCCACCATCCCTGGCCTTAACATTACATTTTTTAAAAAGAAGACATTTTATCATTGCAAATTAGATGCATGGCAAAGTCTTTAATATGAAAAATGTATGCAACTTTTATCAGTCATTTTTCTTTTCTTTGTGGCCCTAGTATGGGTTTAACTTTTATTTTGAAAATATTTTCTCCCACTCCCACCACCACCAGATTTTCCCTCTTCTTCCACCTTTCCCCTGCTTTCCAATCTCAGCCAATCAGAGCTTACACTTTATGCCAGAAAAATCCCCCGTCAGCCGGGCATTGGTGCACTGGGTTGGCTGCAGCTGGAGGAGGGCGAGAGGCCTTGGGGACAGGGAGGTGCTCGTCCTGGGCTCAGCAAATGCCTCATGGACACCGAGAAGCCTGTTCCTGAGCCGCCTCTCCCTGCACTCCAGCCCCGAAGACCAAAAACAGCTGGTCTCCTGATTTGCTCTCTCCCAGATAAAAATCAGAATAGTCTCCCACACCTCTCGTCCAGGATTATAGGAAATCGCCTTCCACTTCCCATCTTAAAGTCAGCTGGAACTCAGTGGTCAGACGCTGCTTCTGGACGCGTCCTTCTTTATCTGCCTGCCGTACTGCCAGTCCGGGGGTTACCAGCATACAGGTCTGTGCCATCATCCTGAGGAGGAGGAGGAAGAGGATGATAACTAGCTAGGATTTATGCTGCTCTCTCCACATGCACATGGTTTTTATTTGTTTGTTTGTTTGTTTGTTTTGAGACAGAATCTCACTCTGTTGCCTGGACTAGAGTGCCATGGCATCAGCCTAGCTCACAGCAACCTCAAACTCCTGGGCTCAAGCATCCTCCTGTCTCAACTTCCTGAGTAGCTGGGACTACAGGTGCGTGCCACTGTGCCCGGTTAATTTTTTCTATTTTTAGTTGCCCAGCTAATTTCTTTCTATTTTTAGTGGACAACAGGGGTCTCACTCTTGCTGAGGCTGGTCTCGAACTCCTGACCTCAAGCGATCTTCCCACCTCCCAGGCCTCCCAGGGTGCTAGGATTATAGGCGTGAGCCACTGTGCCCAGCCACCACCTGAACATGTTAGCTCATTTAATCTTCACAACAACCCTAAAAGGTTAAGGAAACTGAGGCATGAGAGGCTGAGCAGGTTGCCCAGGTCACAAAGCTGGCACACATCTGAGGCGGTGTTTGAGCTGCCAGAGCCTGCACTCTGAGAACACTGTAAGATCTCTTTGGGGCTCGTCCACAGTCTAGCACTAAATCTTTGCTTAATGGATGTCAGAGCCAAAGTCCTTAACTATAACTCTCTTTTTGGGAAAGAAAGGAGCCACTTGGGCCATTTAAACATTAGCATGTTTGCAACCATGTCAAATAATAAGAAATAGATCTCTTTCATAGTTACAGCAATTTTTACATGATCAGTCCACATTGCTCCCCATGAACCTGAAATCAATAAATTTAATGTATCCAAATATAGTGTGAATAAACACAATGTATCCAAACAACACTTTAAAATGAACACAATGTATTTATACAAACGAACACAATGACCCTGGGATCCTAAGTGGACACTTAACCTGGTTCCAGAGGATGCTCTAGTTTCTGCACTTTCCTGGCAGAAAGTCTGAGAGCGAGGGAGCCAACATAATGTCTTTGTATTCCAGTTACTTGCACACTTTCCCTGTGCTTCCAAGAAATTTTCTGAACTTCTCAGGCCCCCTCTTCTTCCCTGTTGCATTGGCAGTGTTTAGGAGCCGACTTCGTTCCTCCCATTCCCTGTGCTGGGCATGGAAGGGCTGGCCTGGTCTTTGATGCATGCGTCTGTCCTTCCTCCTTTCCGCCCACCAGCCTTCCCTTCCCCAGACAGAGGCTGGCACCATGTCTTGCCCATGGTAAGTGCCCAGTGCATGTCTGATGGATGAGTGAATGAGCACATCCTCCCAGTAGGACATTGCCTGGTGAAAGAGAACCACGTCCACCCACCCAGGCTGTTCTCTTGGCCAAACGAGGATCGCTCAGGAATTCTCCACTGAACTTTTATTGTACTGAGAAGGGCTAGAGCCAGGAGGCAAAGCATTTACTTCCAGAAGAGCCCAAATGAGACTAGTAAAGTTGTACAGATACTTGAAAGAAGATGTTTAATTTGGACAAGAAAGATGCGGCTCCCATCTTCATCACCACCCTCACTCGCTGCGTCGCTGTGGGTTCCAGACCTCAGCGACCCTGAGGTCATCTCTGGGGTCTTCTCTTCCTGCCCCCGTCTCTGTCACCTGGTAGTTTTGGGTCCTGTAGCCTCGGCTCTGAAAGACCTGGAGCGTGTGATACGCAGGCTCCCACTTGAGTGTATTTTCTGCAGGAAGGTAATAAAGGAGTAACAATTTCTTTAGGCAATTTTATTTGAAATTAGGACTCAAATCTGGGAGTGGGGGGAATGACTACATTCTCCACCCTCAAGTTTATTATCTCCCTGGGAATAGTTCACAAATGACAGTAGACGTTAAACAGCAGTGTGAGTTTAACAGTGGTAGACGGCAATAAGACAGGCTGCGTCCTGAACAGGACGTGGTGAACTTATGCATGACAGGCCCTAGAATTCGGTGAGTGGGGAAGGGACTCTGGGCTGAGCTGGTCTGGGAAGGCCTCACCCGGGAGAGGGTGGTCTGTGCCGCCCTGTTGGCAGCGTGCGGAGTGCGCCTCGCTCGCCCAGGGGCAGCCAGGCCCCGGTCAGCGCAGACCGCAGGGGCACCCTGAGCCTGGCAGCCAGACTGGCACAGCCTTGGTGGGAATCATCGCGTGGAATGATTCCCCCAAACCAATTTCTTTCTATTTCTTATGACTTGATGAATCTATGTACTAATTAATAACTATTACTTCATTCTCAGAAGCTTAACCTGCTGCTGAAAATTATGACAGGGCTGAAAGTGAACAGTTGCCAAGACTCACTAATTACGTCTCCAGGGAAGCGCTGGGATACTTAGACATGTCCTTTCTCCATCATCACCTTCCCCCGGTGGTTAGGTTTGCTCTAATCACTTTTGAAGAAAGCAAGCTACACTGTAGTTTTAGTGCCTTGGGGTTTGTGGGTGTCGGAGCTGACGGTAGGATTGGATTTTGTTAGCAGAGTGTGGTGGTCTTTGAAATGAGGTGGGCCAGGGCCAGACTCGTCAGGGAGATGCCGTCTGACACTGGAATGGCGGTGGGACTGGCACGCACATTCCGACCCCTGACACGAGGCGTTGGCTCTTTCAGCTCAACAGGAGGAGGGGGAGGCAGTGGGAGCAGCCCGCGTGCCAACAGGAGCTCGGAGGGCACTGCCCTTGGTGCGTGGCTGGCCAGCCTGTCCCAGGACCTCGCTGCATCGGTCTCGCCAGACTTCACACCGTACCAGTGGCCGCGCTTTAACATTCTGAGGTCATAGTTCAGGATTAAAACCCTTGGGTGGAACATAAGTGGATCCAACTTCTCATATTTTTATTTGGCTTTGCTGTAAAGAGAATTAGCCTGGGTTTGTTGGCGTGTGTGGCTGGCACGGTTGGCATCCTGCCCCTGCCCTCTGCCTTTGTTTGGACACACGGAGAGCTACTTAGTGCAAGCACCTGTGGCTCTCGTGCTGTGGCCTTTCTCATGGCTCCGAGCCATGAGCCTGTGCCAGGCTGGGCGTCGGGCAAGCTGAGTCGGAAGCACGGGAGAGTGACGGGTGTGCAGGAGTGAGGAGCCTGGCTTCCCTGCCCGCGCTGGCTGCAGTGACTGAGACCTGTCTCCAGCGGGACTGGGGAGCTCCCGGGGGTGACTTGCTCCAGAACATTCCACATCGGTTCCTCCCTTCCCTGCCTCATGTCCCCCACACTCCCCAGTGGGGTCCCTCTTATCAGGGGCTGAACTGTGTCCCATGAAGTCTTAACTCCTGGTACCTGTGAGTGTGACCTTACTTGGAAATAGTCTTTCCAAATGTAACCGAGTTAAGACGAGGTCATCCTGGGGAGGGTGGGCCCTAATCCAATATGACTGGTGTCCTCATGAGAAGAGGACAAACAGGGACAGACACAGAGGGCAGTCCCTGTGAAGATGGAGGCCAAGGTCAGAGTGATGTGTCTACAAGCCGGGGATCACCCAGGACTGCTGCAGCCACCAATAAGCCGGGAGAAAGGCATGGAAGAGACCTGCCCCAGAGCCTTCAGGGCGAGCGCAGCACCGCTGACACCTTGATCTCAGAGCTCTAGTTCTCGCCAGAACCCTGAGAGAGCAAACGTCTGTCATGAGCCTCCGAGGCTGCGGCGGTTTGTTACGGCAGCCGGAGGACACCAGTATCCTCCCAGACAAACTTGCTCACACTCAAACCCTTAACTGAGAATCTGCTGCTCGGAGGTGCTAAGCCAAGACGAGGTGCACCAGAAAGAATGTGACGATTGAGTGTCGACTGTTGGGTATCTCCACGACCCTGTCGTGCCATGAATAGTGAGAGGCACTTTCCATTAACAGGCTAAAATAAACAGAATTCCACTCCACAGGGGAACAAATGTCAGAAAAAGCACATACAATGTTTGTGGGAGAATTTGTACGGCATAAATAGGGGAAAAGTAGGGAATCATCCAGTTAAGTGGTTTCCTGTCGTCCAGAGGGCCCAGAAACACGCCGCTGCGATTCTCTGCACTTGCATTCTTTGCAGCTGGTCGTCCGGGCTGTCAGTGCCACTGTTTGCAGATGTAAGATTGGAGAACACGGTGTCTGGACCCGGGTTTTTCTGTCTCATAGTTGCACAGTAACACAGGGTGGCCGAGCAGTTAGTTTAGATACAATATCTTGTTAAAATAGAAATTTCAAGGCTGATGCCAATGTAAAATAGATGTGAAATTCCAAAATCAGATCTCACTCTGAAGAATTTACAAGGATAATGTCAGGGACTATTTTCATGGCTCTTGGACCCTCAACCCAAGGCATTAAGAATGGGATCAAAGAAAGAAGAGGGAGGATTTGCTGGAATTTTCTTTGGAGAGAGCTGCTGTCATCCTACGATCCCATGCAGAAAGCTGAGGTGTGGCCCTGCAGCAAGAAAGCCCTGTCCCACAGCCACTTTGAGTCCTGCCAAGGGGATGAGGTGACCTGGGCAGTGAGAGTCAGGCGGGGTGGACAAGAGCCTTGGTTCCAACCCCAGTCATTTCTCGCCTGGGTTACCACAGCGGTCCTGCCCCTGACTCCCAGCCCTGTGGCTTCATCCGCCTCCATCTCCAAAGTAAAATACGCACAACAGACACCTGACCACGGCGATCCCTCAGGACAAATACTTAGTAGAGTAGGGTAATAGTTTTGTTTGTATTCGTTCTAGTACGTTATTGGTTCAACTCTTTACCTGCAATTTATTTTATTATTTTAAATAACTTTATTGAGATGTCATTCACATACCATGAAATTCACCTTTTTATGCGTACAATTCAGGGATTTTAGTGTACACACAGAACTGTACAATCGCCACCACTATCTGACTTTGGGATGTCTTCGTCACCCCAAAGAGAAACATCATACCCATCAGCAGTCACTCCTCGTCATGCGCCCCACCCCCCCTCGGCCGTCACTAGGTGACTTTCCAGCTCTTTGGGTTTGCTTATTCTGGACTTTTCGTGTCAGTGGGCTCATACAACGCATGGTCTTCTGTGACCGGCTCTTTCCCCTTGGCATAAGGTGCTCACAGTCTGCCCGCGCTGTGGTGCTCACCTCACTCCTCTTTGCTGCCGGTACCACCCAGCGCAGGGCAGGGCACAGCTCGCTCGTCCCTTGCCACGCTGCCGGGCACGGGGCTCCCACCGCCCGGCTCCTAGGAGTAAAGCAGCTGCGGCTGTGCCCGCGCGGGTGTTTGCGTGGACGCGTGTTTCCAGGGCTCCTGCGGTGAGAGAACTATTGAACTACTGAGTCAGTGTCTTTCTCTCTCCCCAGTTCCCTTCGTTTGCTCTCGTTTCTTGTCAAGAAACCAGACCATGTGCAGGACCACCAGGAATGGTGCCTTGTTTTCCTTCCTGCAGCCAAGGGTGGCACCTGACTTCAGTTTGTCACAGCACTGACGACGTTCACTTTGGTCTTTTGAGGAATGTGGCATCCGCCCGTCTTCTCTCTTACAGAGAAATTCCTTTTCCATGTTTTCTGCCATGTTGTGGGGAGGTACTTTGAAACCCTGCAACTATCTCCATTCCCATCAAATTCTCAATGTGCTCATTTATTTATTTATGACTGTATGGATTCATGGTTTCCTGTTACATTCAATGGATCATTGTTTATGAATGCAAGTTACGTTTATGCGCAAATCGGCCTGGATTTGGCCAGTGGCAGCCTTTCAGAGGCAGCGTCTGTGGTTTCTGATGCGCCCCTATCGTGTTTTGAGCACTGCCTCATTCTCCGACCCTTCTCTCCACGCAGACAAAGTGCCCCCAAGCCCGTGTTCCTTACGTGCTGCTGCCTCTTTGGCTAAGGCAAGTCACGTGGCTCCGTGTCTTTGCTCTGTTTTCTCATTTGCTGGCTTAATTCTCAGACCAACTTTCTCTAAACCGCCACAACAATGGCAGTGCCGGGATTCCATGACTCTCAGAGCTCGAGTGCCCCAAAGAGAGAAATTCTCTTTGTCCGAGTGTCCAGCTTCACCCACTGACGTGCGCCTCCCCGACCCCATCAGGCACAACACCTGCGCTCTGGCCAGGCTGCTCGTGACCTGGGAGAATCGGGAACATCCACTGTTACCAAAGGGAAAGGGAAGGACTCTGAGCAGGAAGAAACAAGTGTCAGCTGTGGGAGAGGAGGCCCACTCCTGCCTGCAGCTAAGGGACGTGAGGGCTGAGGGTCCAGGGCAGCAGGTGCTGCCTTAGCGCTCACCGGGGCGTGAGCTCCGGTCTCTTTCTACTTCTGCACTCTGCGCTCTGCGCTCTGCGCTCGGCAGTAAGAGCTCCTGGTGCCGTGAGAGCCCAGTCCCGCTGGGGACCGGTCACGGCATTCTCTGCACATGAGTCTTGTTGCCAGAGCTGGGACACAAGATCAGAGTGGAACCTCGAGATTTGTTTGTCAAGATCTTGTGGTACTATTATCACCTGCATGTTCATTGCAGAAAATTTTAGAAAGTGCAAAAAATTAGAAAAAACCTTATTCATAATCCCAGTCTCTGAAAGGTAGCCACAGCTGAGAGTTTGGCGTATTTCTTTCTTTATACCTGGGTGAGCTTATGCAGTAGGTACAATTTTGTACCCGCTTTTTTCACTAAAAGTTCCTCAAGTCACCATCTTGATGATCTGCCCGGGGTTCCCCAAAGTCTTCTGCCTCAGGACAGGATGGACCAGGCCCAGGGGACCCTGGGGACTGTTCCGTGGGGAATGCAGAGATTGGAGCAAGAAGCCAGGCTGGTCCTGAAACACTTTGAAGCAACCCAACCGTTGCAACTCAGCACTTTTCTTCAAGACCACAATCCTGTGACTTGGTCAACACGCAGCGGAATACAGATGACTTCTATCTGGTGTTGGAGTTTACGGCTCTCAACACACCGGCACTTTGCCACGTGAGGGAGGTGGAAGCAGCAAGGGCACGTGGTCCTCTGGCTGGCCGCTGTCCCTTTCTCCTTGTGCCAGCTGGTGGCAGGAGCAGGACGTCAGCAGCCTCTTAGCTGGGTAGGTGCGTGACCGCTGGAGCCCCTGCCCCACCGTGGGAGCTGGTGGAGACAGTTCCTGGGCGTTGCAGGCTGACGGCGGGGGTCCCGCGCAGTGCATAGCGCCAAGCGGGTCCCAGGGGGCTGTTTTCCTCCATTGTGTAAATTCAAGCTTAGAGAAGTTTAGCGCATACAGATTATGCACTCAGCCAACTGAAATGATTTCCCGGTGCTATTACAGCCGATGGGGAAAACCACACACGCCACTTTGTAAAGTAAATTATTTTTTCACCTGATGGATCATAATAGCTCTCCAGAGCTGTTACGGCCTGAACAGCCCATGGAGAGCTTGGGAGGTGGGAGGTGGGGGGGTAGGGGTAGAGGGAGTGCGTGGGGGCAAGAGGGGGGGCTCAGCGTTCCAGAAAGCCCAGCACAATCAAAATTGGCCTGTGCTCTTGCTGGAAGGCCAGTTCTTAACGACTTCTGCACTTATGGGCTTGTGAATACCACCGAGTCCTTTCTGGGCTCCACGCACAACTTTCTGTCTGGCTGACACCCAGCTGTTACTTTTTCTCAGGGAGCCCCTGGCAGGCGTGTGAAGAACACAGGAGGGGCCACGAGGTGTCTGTTGTTATCACAGGTATACAGCAGGCCCCACTCTGCTTTGAGGTTTAGCTCAAGACACACCTCTTGGTGAAATATGCCCCTCATAGCCTGTTTCCTCTGAATCCTGACAATGGTGACAATGACAACAATGACAGTGAAGATGATGACAACACCGATTGGGCACTGCTTGTGGGCCTAGCCCCACCCCGTTCAAAACCCTGCTCTAACTCCTTATTTGTGTTAGTCAATTAAATACCAATGTGCCAAGGGAAGCCAGCTAGTGCTATCCTTGCTATACAAATTGGGAGCAGAGGCAGGACAGGCTAAGTGACCTGCCCCATCCACACGGCTAGTCGGAGGCAGAGCAAGGGTCTGGACTCAGTATCCCTGCGGGAGCTATCAGCTAACTGCCTCCACTCGTAAGCCTTCTCTGAGTCTCAAAGCTAAGTGGCATCGCTTGTCCCCAAAATGTACACAGTAAGTGCTCAGTTAACATCAACCAGCTGGCAAAGACCCTGCCAGGCAGATCATGAGATGCTTTCATTTCCTAGTAACAGGCCCTTGTTTGGCTCCACACTTAAGGGGAGTCTGCGGCCACATGCCAGGTCCTGGGAACCTGGAGATTTCTGATTGGGAGGAACAGGGACGAGGCACACTTCCAGGGGGAGAGCTCTGGGGTGGGAAAGGGCCAGACCCGGCTTCCAGACCCCGGGGTGGGAGCTGAGGGGCTGGAAGGACCACAACGGAGTGTGGTGCTGGGTCAGCCGGCTGGGGCTATTGGGCGGACTTCCCCTTGTGTGCCAGCAGCTTGGAGGGCAGGAGGAGCACTGGCCCTGGTGGACGGGCCCCAGGCAGCAGCCAGGAAACCAACAAGCTTTTTAGAAGGAGTATGTGGGCCGGGTGCAGTGGCTCGCACCTGTAATCCCAGCACTTTGGGAGGCCCAGGTGGGAAGATCACTTGAGGCCAGGAGTTTGAGACCAGCCTGAGCAAGAGCAAGACCCCCTCTCTACTAAAAATAGAAAGAAATTATCTGGACAACTGAAAATATATATAGAAAAAATTAGCCGGGCATGGTGGTGCATGCCTATAGTCCCAGCTACTCAAGAGGCTGAGGCAGGAGGATTGCCTGAGCCCAGGAGTTTGAGGTTGCCACTGTACTCTCTAGCCCAGGTGAGAGTGAGACTCTGTGTCAGGGGGAAAAAAGGAGCATGTAGCACCTTACAGGGCACAGAAGTGCTTTGAAACTTCTGTCTTTGGTGGGACACAGGCAATTAATTCTGAATCCGTGAGGCTTCAGAAGGGAGAGGTAGGGCCCAGCCTCTGCCCTGTGCTGTAGGAGGCAGCTATTGTGAAGTGTCTGACGCACAGGAGGTGCCCAAGCCTTCCTGAATGAATGTGTAAATGAACGGGCATTCAGAGCGGTTACAGTGGGACAGAGCCAGAAGGCATTCGTGATGCACCGAGCAATTCCACACCAGCATCCCGAGCCTGGGGACAGGTAGGATTCCCCCAGGTAGGGGAGCGTCTTAGTCTGTTTAGGGTTGCTATAAAGGAACACCTGAGGCTGGGCAATTTATAAAGAAAAGAGGTTTATTTGGCTTATGGTTCTGCAGGCTGTACAAGAAGTGTGGTACCAGCATCTGCTTCTGGGGGCGGATCTCAGGCTGCTCCCACTCATGGTGGAAGGTGAAGGGGAGCTGGTGTGTGCAGAGATCACAGGGCGAGAGAGGAAGGAAGAGCGGGTGAGGAGATGCCAGGCTCTTTTTAATACCCAGCTCTTGTGGGAACTAGTGGAGAACCCAGTCACTAATCTATTCACGAGGGATCCACCCCCAGGACGCAGACACCTGCCATTAGGCCCCACCTCCAACATTAGGGATCAAATTTCAAAATGAGGCTTAGGAGGACAGACAGCCAAATTATAGCAGAGAGCTTGGGGTTTCCTGACCTCACGTGAATTGGTCAATTGCCTGCAACAGAACAGGGAGTCCCGGAGGGTCTTTCTCAAAGGGTAGCTGCCCCAGGCCAACCACATCTGAACATGGGGAGGGGCCCAGGAATCTGCATTGTAACAAACTCTGTGGGTGAGTCTTGTGCAGAAGATGGAGCCTATTTCTATTAAGAGAAAAAGTGAAAGTGCATTTCTCGACCACTTTATCACTCAAGCTTGTATCCCTGGACACTACAGGTTACTTTTGCCTACTTAAAATTTTTAATGTGTTTTAAAATTTCTTTTAATCTACAAGTTTCCCTCCATTCTTTAAAAAAGGTTTTTCCCTTTATGATTTGTCTGCAGAGGACTGGGGGGTCTGACCCATAGAGATTTCTGCTGCCTGAGTTTTGCGAATCACGCCCTCGTGGTGCTGTTCAGCATGTTCCTCTGTCTGCCGTGTTTCCTGCACGTTGGCAGGAGGGCCTGGGCCTCTCTAGCACCTCTGGCAAGGCTCCCAGTGCTGTTGCCTTTTTTAAAATCAGAATTCATAATATCTGGATGTTTCTCTCTTGGTGGTACTAGCAGGTGTTGATTGATACTGAGATGATACTGAGTGCATTGGGTGTTACAAAATGGTGATACTGTATCATTCCTTTTATTGGTTAGAATACTTCCCTGCGTCTTATTTGGTTACTGGTGTACAGTTCCCGTAGGAAATACTTGGTTCTTTCCTTCTGTTTACCAGTCTTCAAGATAATGAATTTGTCCTCTTTCATCCTCCAAAGGTAACCAAATAGTTTCTTTTAAATGTCACTATGAGTTCATGGATTTAAGCATATTTGATAGGTTTCAATCTATTGTATTAAAGAATTATTATCTTTTGTTGGACTTCATATTTCCCATTTTGGGCCAGTAGGAAAATCAAGGTGGCTCCTGAGTCCTTCTAGCATGGCCTTCATGGTCATTTCACAGTTCCTTTCTCTCTGGTGTGACAAGATGCTCCGGGCTCGTCTGTGCGATGTTTTTGTCCCGCATCTAGAATTGGCCATTTCCCCCAGAATCCCTGCATTATTTTTTAAGTGGGAAATGAATTTCGAGACCACTGTCAGGGCACTGGAGATGTTCTGCTCCTGGGTTGGTCAGTCGGTCAACGTCTGTGAGACTTCTCAACAGACAGAGCTGGGCAGTGCCCGCATCCACCCCACGGGTCGGCTCAGCCTCTTCCAGATGCCACGTGCTTGCCTGTCTTGCTCTCCTTCCACCCCCAGGTGCTTGACCTCCGGCTCCTCGTGGATTTCTCTTCATCGCCCAACCCCTGGGAGCCGCGGGCCCGGGGCTCAGGCCTCGCCGTCTGCGGTCACCCCCAGTGTGGCCCCATCGGTCTCACCATGGCTTCAGCCCTTTCCCTCTTGCCGACTTCTCCCCAAAGCCCCACTCGCGTGTCTCCTCCACGGCTCCCCTGGGCCGGCTCACAGCCACCCCAGACTCGGTGTGTCCAAAAGTGCACTTTGCCGCTTCCCTCCCCACACCTGCTCCTCTCTGTCCCCCTCATCTCAGTCAATGACAACCCCTCCCTCCACGTTCTCAGAAGCCAAACGCTCTGGAGCCTCCTCAACCCCCCACTCTCTCGCCCGCACCCAGCCACCGGGAAGCCCCGTGGCTCTTCCTTTGACCAGACCCAGAGTTGCCCACTCCTCACCGGCCGCCCCCACCCCGCAGCTTCCCTCACCTCCTGCCTGGATTCGGATGAGGGCCTCCCCGCTGTCTTCCTGCTGCCACCCGTGTCCCCTCGAGTCCCTTCTCTCACAGCAGCCGGGACGAGCCTGTTACATCCTAAGTCTGACCATGCCCCGCCTCTGCTGGAGCCCCCCAGGGCCCCAGCCCACTCGTGGGGAAGCCGTAGTCCTCACAGCGGACGGCACCCCACTCCGGCGCCCCAGGGCCTGTGCACTTGGGGGTCCGTCTGCCTGGACACTCTTCCCCAACACCCGGGGGCTCGCTCCCTCCCTGGCTTCGGGGTCCTTTGTCAAAGGTCGCCTGTCAGCCCTTCCCTTCCTTCCTATGTAAAATGACAGTCCCCACCCCCTGCCCCACTAGGTGTTGCCATCTGTCATGCTCGGTATCAACTTGCTCGGCTAGGTTTGTCGTTGGACTGTGGGCTCCGCCAGGGCAAGGAGTTTTGCCTGTTTGGTTTGGTGTCAGACTCCGGTGCCTAGAAAGTCCCTGGCATGCGATGGTGTCAGCATTTGCTGGCGCATGAGTGAAGAATGAGCGACCCCCACATTCTGGGGAGCAATACTCAGTTCAGCCCCACTCCGCGCTTCGGGCCTTACACCTAACTCGCTTCCTCTTTCTGTTGTGTGAAATAGACATAACATAGAACTCACCATTTTAACCATTTTCCAGTGTACAGTTGAGTGACATAAATACATTCACACTGCTGTGCCACCGTCACCACCCTCCATCTCCAGAACTGCTTCATCTTCCCAAACTGAAGCTCTGTTTGATGAAACATGCCCCACAATTCCTCTCCCCCAGCCTCGGTGGTCCTTTCTAGCACCAGAAAATATGAATTTGACTTTTCTGGGGACTTCACGTCTTAGCCCATTTGTGCTGCTATAACAGAATATGCGGCTAGCATGGGGGGAGGGCCTCATTTCTACGTCACCCCGTGGTGGGGGGAGGGCTGGAGGGTGGGAGGGGGTGGGTGGGGGGAGACAGAGCTGAAGCCCAACTCATCCTTCTAAAAGGAACCCATTCGCAAGACAGCGACATCACCCATTCGTGCGGGTGGAACCCTCTGGTTCAGTCAGTCAGTCCCTGGTCTCCACCTCCCAGCACCGTTGTTGTATTGGGGGTTACGTTTCCCACACATGCACTTTGGGGAACATGCTCAAGCCACAGCACTTCATATAAATGAAATCATAAAATATTTGTCCTTTGTGACTGGCTTATCCCACTTAGCATAGTGTCCAGGTGCACCCACGTTGCAGCGTGCAGCAGGATCCCCTCCCTCTGTGCGGCTGAACAACATCCCACTGTGGGGATGGACCACGTTTGCTTCCCCACTCGGGCTGCTGGCGCCTCTGGCGGCTGTGAACATGGCTGTGCAGGTGTCTGTTCGAGTCCCTGCTTTCAGTCCTGTGGGGTTGACATGCAGAAGTGGAATTGCTGGATCACATGGTAATTCTGTGTGTAATTTTTTGAGCAACTGCCATACCTAACTCTTTCTCAGCAGAATGCTCTGTTTTAATGTAAATCCCTACCTTTCTTCAAGCCTCACCTCCTTGCTGACAATTCTCTGGCCACCTCTGTCCATAGAACCTCTTACCTGAGGACCACCCTACATCCATCCGTCCTCAACACTCCTGTGTCGATTTGCGAGTTCTGTCCTCCCAGCTGCTAGTAGCTCTGATGGGCCCTCTGCATGTCGCTAGGTGGCACTGGAGAGTGGCCTGGCTCTGTGTCCTCCTGGAGAAGCCCTTTTGTTTTCTTCTAGGCAAGGGCAGTGACTGCTCAGGCCAGGTTGGGGGACTGCTTTTCAGTGACCCTGAAACTTGGCAAGGGCTTGGGTTTCCATTGTCTGGTCAGGGACGCCTCCGCTGTCCTCTGCAGAAGGGGTCACGGCGCCGTTCCTTCCGTCGGCATGTTGGAAAGAACCTTTGATGGGTGCCACGAAGACTTAGGTTTCAATCCTAGTTCTGTCAAGAACTCTTTGTGACCCGAACAAGTCATTTGGGTTCTTTCGGCCTCAGTTTCCCCAACTGTAAATCTAAAGGGTTGGGCGAGCCCATGGTTCTCAGTTCTGGCCGCGATTGAGAGACTCGCTGGGGAAAGAACATCAGGGCTGGTTGGATCAGAATCCCTAGGCGAAGAGATCTTTAGAGTTCCCAGGTGATTCCGATGCAGTGTGGTGGGGACCCCTGGGCTAGGTGGTCCCTGAGCTCCCTTCTAGCTGCACCAGGCTCTGTCCTTTCCCAGCTGTGTGACATGGAGCAAGTAGCCCTGTAAGCCCCAATTTTTTCATCTTGTAAAATAGGAATAATAATAGTGCCCAGTATCACATGGGTGTGGGGCCAGAGCAGGCACCTAGCACGTGCAGGGCATGGATAAAGCTGCTGTAAACATTAGTGTGCAAGTCTTTGCATGGACGAATGCTTTCGTTTCTCTCGGGTAAGCACCTAGATGTGAAATTCCTGGGTTTATATGGAAGATGTGTGTTTACCTTTCTAAGAAACTGCCGGTTTTCCTAAGCGGTTATAACATTTTTATACCCACCGGCAACGTGGGATCCAGCGCCGCTACAGCCCTCCAACTCTCGGTGTTAGTTTTTGCTTTTTTTTTT
>CM052440.1:3174754-3189889 GCA_028533085.1 Varecia variegata
TGTCCCCGTGGTCCATCCCTTTGTCCACACACTGTCCCCGTGGTCCGTCTCTTTATCCACACTGTGTCCCCGTGGTCCATCCCTTTGTCCACACAGTGTCCCCGTGGTCCGCCCCTTTGTCCACACGGTGTCCCTGTGGTCCATCCTTTTGTCCACACGGTGTCCCCGTGGTCCATCCCTTTGTCCACACAGTGTCCCCGTGGTCCATCCTTTTGTCCACACACTGTCCCCGTGGTCCATCCCTTTGTCCACACAGTGTCCCCGTGGTCCATCCCTTTGTCCACCCACTGTCCCCGTGGTCCATCCCTTTGTCCACCTACTGTCCCCAAGGTCCGTCCCCTTGTCCACACACTGTCCCCGTGGTCCATCCCTTTGTCCACACTGTGTCCCCGGGGCGTCCTGGGGGGCTCCACAGCCGCTGCATGGTCTGTGTGAAGGAGCAGCCTGCAGCGCTCTCTCTTGCTGGGTTTCCTTCCCTCCAAGTTCTGGCTGTGGGTCTAGTGAATACGAACTGCAGCCTGTGTGGCTCTAGAAGGAACCAGGCCTGCTCAGACTCCGGCTCCTTCCACCCAGAGGACGCTCTGAGCCTGCGCTCTCCCAGTGTGAGGGGGGAGCTATGGTTCCCTCGTGGGGTTACTGTGAGAGGGGGCTGGGTCCCCGTTGCATGAGGCTCATACTCCTGTGAGGAGCTCCTGGCTCCCCGCCACCGCTCTGGCAATGTGAGCTGCCGGTTCTGGGGTGCTCCGTGCTTGCTTTCTTTGTGCCTTTGCTAATCCTGTCCCCCGAGAGTGGAATGGTCTCCCCATCCTCTTGCCTCGATGCTTCTAAACTCTCTGCTTCCCCAGCCCCTCCGCGTCCCAGGCCCTGCCGGTCCTCCAGCATCCCTGCCCGGGCCCAGTCCGGAGGGCGGAGGGGGCTCCCTGCACATTCTCCCTCTGGAAGCCCCTCCCTACGCGCATCAAACCTGTGACACCGTGTTGATGGGCTTCCACCACAGTGGATGTCGATAGTTGTCTTTAATTCGTTTATTCATTCATTCATTCTCTTTCACCCCTCTGGTGCCATCCCCCCACCAATAGGCAGCCATGCCCAAGTGTTCAAATCTTTGGTTGTGTTCTTGGGAAATGGGTGTTGCCGACTGCAAGCTTGTACCTTGAATTTATGTTCGCGATGCTGTGGTATATACCTCATTCTCTTTCTCACTTTTTCCCCAACCCTGGTGTTTGTTTGCACATGGGTTCCTGCGTGGACATCTCATCCGATCTCCTTCTAGCTGCCAAATCGTGCCCCAAGGTGTGCGTCCACCAACACTCACTCTCCCAGCGTTGGTACCCGCTTCCTGCTGCAGTGAGCAACCTGGGACCTGCTGAGAATTTCTGGGGGACAGACACTAAGGGGAGTTGCTGCACGTCCTTAATCTCACTGGCAGAAGTGCAGACCCAGCCCAACAGCTGCCCGGAGCACAAGGACGTCTGTGCTGCCCTGTGCGGCCGGGAGTCACCGAGCTCTCTGACTTCTACCAGCTGAGAGGTGCAGAGTGAACCCTCGCTGTTATTTTAGTCTGATTCTTCCCATTTCCAGTGCCTTTTGGGCATCTTTTCCTCTGCTCGTTAACCTCCTGGGTTTTCTCCTCTGCCCATTCACGCCCTTTGCTGTTTCCTGTAGAATCACTCTCTCTTCTTGTTGAGGTCCGCATTCATTGAAATGGTTAAATTATTATTTTGATTTTGTCTTTTTCGTATCTTGGCATCTACACATTGTTTTTAATCTCAAAAACGTTTCCTAAGCTATGAAGCTCATAGGCCTTTTGGCACAGTGCTAGTAACATCACTACTGAAATATCTTGGACACCAGCGTGTACGGAGTATTATTAGTCAGTTGCGGTTGTACATACTTGTATAGAAACTCAATCCTCAAATGTATACAGGGTAGGTATTTTTACTATTTCTGCCGCTATTCTCTTTCTATTACTATGACTTCCGCTACTACTACCACCCCTAACTTTCCAGCTGAGGCAGGGAGCAGTCAGCTCCTCACCAAGGCCACTGTGGCGGGCAGAATGGTACCCACCAAGGGTGTCCCCACCCTGACCCCTGAAGCCCGTGGATCTGTTACCTAACATGGTGAAGGGACTTTGCAGATGTAATTAAGTTAAGGATTCGGAGATGGGAGAGTGTCCCAGATTATCCAGGGAACCGACTGTAGTTACAGGGTCCTTACGACAGGAGGAGTCAGGACAGTCACCGTCAGAGGAGGGGATATGCTGGGGGCTGGGGGTGCTGTGCTGCTGGCTTTAAAGAGAGGAAGGGGCCACGAGCCAGGGAATGTGGCGGCTCTAGAAGCTGGAAAAGGATTCTCCCCTAGAACATCTGGAAGAAACCAACCCTGCACACATCTTGATTTTAGGACCTGTGACTTCCAGAACCGCAAGAGAATAAATCTGTGTTAAGTCCCCAAGTTTGTGGAAATTTGTTGCAGGAGACTAACGCAGCCACACAGCCAGGGCGCGGCAGAGTGGGGCTACGGCCCAGGGCCTGCCCTGAGCGCAGCTTCTGTCCACCGTGGTGGCAGCAGGGACATGGCCCTGACTGGGCAGGAAGCTTTTCCAGGCCTTGCTTGGCCGCTCGGCTCTGGGTCTTGGCTGGCAGACCGGGGCCGCGTCCCTGCTCAGCATCGCACACGCAGCATGGAAGACACGCACGGCAGCGGTCCCGCTCACCGACAAGCAGCAAACGGCACCGCTAAGGCGGCGGTTCTCAGCCCCGGCTGGGCACTAGAGTCTGAGAAGTTTTTCAAAAATCCAGGTGCCCGGCCCAGCCCTCCAGGTGTGAGGCACGGCTCTGAGGACGGGACGAAATGGCTTCTGACGTGCAGCTGCGGCTGGTAGCCGCTCTCGGGACGCCCCATCTCCAGGCCTTCATACGAGTTTTTACCACCGAGATCCCCGCTATGATGGGCTCAGTGGGAAAATAGAGTATACGCTACCAAAAATAATTCTGAGGCCACTTTTCAGCCAAAAGGCCTCTATTCCACACACTGATGGTTTCTGCAGGGCAGGTGCGTGGGGGCAGCAGGGAGGGCTCCTTCATTCATTCACTCACTTTGTGCCTACTGTGCACCGGGCGTCCAGACATTTGGCCGTGCGCTGGCTGTGCAAAGCCTGCCTTCCTGGAGCTTACAGCCCAGAGGGAAACTGTCAAGGAAGCACAAAAGTAAATGCCCGTGGCAAGCTGTGACGAGGAGATGGGACAGCACACAGAGCCCTGTGCAGAAGTGAAATGACAAGACCTAATTTCGATTTGGGGCATCAGGGAGAGTCTTTGGGAGTGACCTGTGTTCAAGTCATCCTGTGCCTACGCCTGTGCCAGGCCCTTAGTAGGGGCTCAGACACCGTGTGCAAACCAAGACAGGCAGTGGCCAGATGAGGCCAAGAGCAGAGGGGCTCAGCCTGGGGAGCCAGAGGACCTGGGAGGGAACCTTCTGAATCCCGTCCCACCCACTTGCTAACTGTGTCCTTGCGAAGTTTCTTTGCCTCTCAGCCAATATGGGGCAGGTGCACAGAACCCAGCTCCCAGGGTGGTTGTAAGGATTCAATGAAAACACACACAAAAAAGCCTTGGAGGAGGTGAGGGTGCACGGGAAGGTGAGAGGCCTGGGGCTGGGGCCTCAGACTTGGCGGGAGCTCTGAGTGTCTGAAGTATGATGACCTCACCGGCCTGGGCCTTGGGGACCACAATCCACTGCCGTGGGCAGGACGACCGGATTGGACAGAGGGGCAAGAAGGGGATGGAGGGGAGGAGGCAGGTGGGTTCCAGACACAGAGGAGAAGTTACAGGATCCAGGGGCTGCGGGGGTGGGGGTGGGGGGAGGGGACGTGCGGTGGTGACGCTGGTGTAACTGGGTGCGTGGTGCTCCGCTTACTGGGGGTGGGGGAGGAGGGAAGCACAGTCAACAGGCAGAAAGCGTTCAATTTGGGGTAGTTTTGGAGACGAGGCAGAGAAATAAATGAAAGGACATTTGGGGCGGAGGAAGCTCTGGAACCTCCAGGATTCTTGGCTCAGGGTATTTGCTTTGGGCTCCCACAAGTGTGTGCTTGGGGCGGGGGTGGGAGGGGAGGACGGGATCCCACCCTTTATGCAAAAAGGGCTATAATAGCTTTGGGGAGAGAAGCACCTAATTCAGACTTTCTGGGGGCTGCTGTTGGAAGAAATGAGAGCAGCTATTTGCTGGAGAGGACACTGCGGAGGGAATTAGGGACATTTGCCTGCTTCAAACAGAGCCTAAGGCTTGTTGAGCATTGGATCTCCTGGGGCTGGGGACAGGACCAAGTAGAACTGTTCCTTGGGAATGAGACAGAGGCTTCCTTCCCGGGGAGCCTGCAGAGGCAGCGCCTGTGGGGCTTTTCCTGGGCACCTTGGTGGCTCCAAGAGGCCCATCCCCCACCCGCCACCCCACAGAGGGCGGGTTTTCTTCTCCTGCTCCTCTTCAGGGCTCCACGGCCACCCCGACTGTGAGACGCAGCCAAGGAAAGCCCTATGCAGCTGCCGCTGCCACCTGTCCCTGCACATCCTGCCAAAGGGCGCCTTCCCCAGGGCGGGTGTGTGTAGGCCGGGCTCAGAGCTGGGGGGGGGCACCGCCCCACGCAGTGGCTGGCACTGCACACCATGGTGAGGGATGGGGAGCCTTTGGAAAGTCTGCCCTCCTCTCCTGCCCCCCTCCTCTCCTCTCCCCTTCTTTCCCATCCCTCCCCTCTTCTCCCCTTCCCTCCTCTCCCTGTTCTTGCTGGAGCTTTCTCTACTTGCTGCTGTTGTCCCCTCCCTTCTCCCTTCCTTTCCTAAGCTGTCCTTTCTGCCTTCCTTGAGACAACACTCCAGGTGCTCCTTGAGGTGCTAGGGACCAGGCACAGCCACCGCAGGTCCCTGTGATCAAACAGCAAGTGATGCAAACCCCCCCTGAGCAAAACCCTCGGGGGGAGGGCACAGAAGAGACACTGGGTGGGAGCCCAGCCTATGGGGGGGCAGGGCAGGCTCCTCTGTGAGCTGCCAGCCGACAGGAGGGCATAAAGAGTCTGGTCGGGGAGGGACCCAGGAAGCCAGGAGAAGGCCAGTGCGCCTGGGCCTGGGGCTCACCTGTGAGGCTGGAGAAACAGGTAGGGGCACACTGGGCAGGTGAAGTGTGGCCTCTTCCCAAACCAGCAGAAAAGCTTGGATGGGTTTTCAAGAAGGTGAGAACTTGGTCACATCACATTGGCCTTTTGGAAAGCCGGCTCAGGTGAGGTGGCTGTGGGGTCCCTGGGGGTCTCTACGAGGCGAAGTGGGAGAGGACAGGGGCCTGGACGACTGTGCGGCAGGGGCTGGGCCAAGGCCTAGGGCGAGACAGAGAGGCTCCCGTCCAAGGCTGTGCTCTTCTGGGTCGTGGCACAAGGGCAGGTGGGCGTCCCCTGGTCCTGGCCTGGGGAGCTGTGGGCAGGTGGGAGATCCTGGGAGGTAGAGTGGGTGGTCGTGGTGAGGCAGGGCAAGTGTCCACGGGGTGTCTAGGCCTCTGGCCTGAGCAACTGCAGAGAGTGGGCAGGACTCTGAGGGGGGGCTGGGGCAGTCACAGGGACCCCGAGGCCCTTGGTGTCACTGCCTCTCTGTCACTACTTGCTCTGTCCTCCCTCTGGTAGGGTTTGTCCTGGAGATCCAGGTACAGAGGGACCTGGGCCTGGGCACACTGGTGAGACCTGGGATAGGACAGGGCCCCATTTCTGTGCCTGGCCGGATGCCCTCTGTGATGTCCTCCCCACACTCTTTCCCCATCTGCTGGCTGGACGTGGTGCCCAAGGGGACCTTGTTCAAGTTCAGTCAGGTCCCTGAGTGGCTGCCTGGAGCAGAGCACCCCTCCCTGCCCCACAGATGGGCCTTACTGTGAGCGGAAGTGAGGTCTCCATCTCTACTTCGCTAAGACACTGAGATCTGGGGTTCTCTGACACAGCCGCTGACATCGTCTTCACCTGTACAGCGGTCAGGAAACGGACCAGGGGCGTCAGCTGTTGGACAGAGCCCGAGGGATGAGTGGGACAGGGCCAGGAGGAGACGAAACAGGAACGATTATTTGGGATCAGACTGTGAAAAACAAATTTTAGACAGTAACTCTGGGCTTTGTCCAATGTGGGGCCCTTAGTTAGAGCATTGTGTGGTCAGGCCTGAGTTTTAGAAATGCAACTCTGTGATGAAATAAATTAAGACACATCCACGTATTGAAATATTCTTCAACCACTAAAAATAACAACATAAAACAACTGTTTGGACATGAAAATATGTCTACAATCCATCAAGTGAAAAAAATGCAGTGTGTGAAATAGTGTATGTAACACGAATACACTTTTATTTCACAAAAAGCCATCATATCTGCGGTAAATTCATTACTGGCCCAATGCTTCATCCTTCCCTGAAATAATCAGATGTGAAAATTAAAATAAGTGATTAATATGTTTAAGAATATAGGTACCAGTGAAAAATTTTACCATAGAACAGGAATTTATAAAAATGAATCAAATAAAAACCGCAGAATTGAAAAATTCCATAACTAAAATCAAGAACTCAATAGATGGGCTTCATAGCATATTGTTCACAGCTGAAGAGAGGATTAATGAACTGGAAGACACGTGTGTATGAAATTTCCGGGGTGAAGCACAGGGAGAAAAAGAGAACGGAAAACGTAGAAGAGAACTTATGAGACGTGGGTGTGTGAAAAGCTCGAGCGTGCGTGTGATTGCAGTTCCACCAGTAACCAGACAAACGGACATCACGTGCTGCCTGGTGTGATCACCGAACAGGACGCGATATTCTACGTATATTCTTACCAAAAAGGTTTTTTAAAAATCACGAGGAACAATCAGAAAAATCCCAGTTGAAATATATTCTGCAGAACAACTTGTCGGGACTTGTAAAAATATTAATGTCATGAAAGACTAAAAAAAGTTTGGGAGCCATTCCAGATATCAGGAGACTAAAAGGACATGACGATTATAATGAGTGATCCTGAATTAGATCCTAGATTTACAACAAAAAAGGACATTTTGGGGAAAACAGGGGAACTATTACTATGGACTGTGTATCAGTTAATAGACTCATATTAATGTCAAATCAAGATAATCGTGCTGTGGTATGTAGGAGAATGCCCTTGTTCATAGAAGATACATGCTGAAGCATTTAGGAGTGACATTTCTTGACATCTATAACCAATCCTCAGATGTTTCAGAAAAAAATATACAAATGTGGGAAAATGCTAAAAATTGGTAAATATAGTTGGCGGTTATATGAGAGTTCATTATATTATTCTTGTAGCATTTATGTGGACTTGACATTTTTTCAAAGCAAAAAGTTAAAAAAAATAAAAATAAACAAATAGTTTGAAAGTTGAAAGTAAATGATGGAAAAAGATATACCATGCAAAAGAAAGTTAGCGTAGCTATACTAATGAACAATAGACAAATTAGACCTTTAAAAGTTTTTTCAAATTGACAAAAATTATATATATTGTGATGTACATGATGTTTGGTATGTGTTATGCTGGAATGGCTACATCAAGCTAGCAGGCAGTATTATCTCACATACTTAGCATTTTCTGTGATGAGAACACACAAACTCACTGTCAGCAATTTTCAAGTATTGTTACTAACTGCAGTCACCATGGTGTACCACAGACCTCTTGAACTTACTCCTCCTGCCTAATTGAAGTTTTGTGTCCTTTGGTCAACATCTCCCTGGTGCCCCCAGCCCCAGCCTCTGGTAAAATGAGGGAACCACTCTGGTAACCATCTTATTCTCTGTTCCTATGAGTTTAACTATTTTAGATTCCACAGGTAAGTGAAATCATATAATTGTCTTTCTGTGCCTGGCTTCTTTCACTTAATATCCTCCAGGTTCATCCATGTTGTCACAGATGACAGGATTTCCTTCTTTTCCAGGCCTGAACAGTGTGCCATTGTGCGTCTACACCACATGTTCTGTATCCGTGCATGTGTGGACGGACACTCAGGTGGATTCCGTACCTTGGCTACTGTGAATAGTGCTGCAGTAACTATGGGGTGCAGATGCCTCTCCCACATACTGACTTCATATTATTCGGATATGTACCCAGTAGTGGCATTGCTGGGTCATATGGTAGTTCTATTTTTAATTTTTTGGGAACCTCCATGTTGTTTTCCATAATGGCTGTACTGACTTATGTTCCTAACAAAACAGTGCAAGGGTTGTCTTTTCTCTATGACCTCACCAGCACTTGTTATCTTTTGACAAAGTGGACTTTAAGGCCAAAAATATTAGGAGAGATAGAGAGAGAGAGATTTCACAATGACAAAGGGTCAACCACCAGAGAGATATAATAATTCTAATATACCTTCAAAACATATGAAGCAAGACCAATAGAACTACAAGGAGAAACAAATCCACAGTCAAGGTGGGAAACTAACACCCCTCTCTTAATAGCTTGTAACATTTAAAAAACAGACACAAAATGAATAACAAGATAGATTTGAACAACACAATTAACAAACTGGACCCAATTAACACACAGAACATTGCACCCAGTAACTGCAAAATTCATGTTCTGTTCAAGTGACCATGTGCTAGACCATAGAGCAAGTCTCAGCCAATTGCAAAGGGTTATAATCATATACAATGTGTTCTCTGGCCACAGTATAATAAAGCTAGAAATCAGTAACAAAAAACATAATTTCAGAATCCCTGAATGTTTGGAAATAAAGCTATATACTTCCTTAAAAAATTGCCCATGGATCAAAAAAGAACTCCCAGTGGAAATTACAAGACATTTTTAACTGAACAGTAACGAAAATACAACATATCAAAATTTATGGAATGGAGACAGAGTGGTAGTTAGAGGGGAATTTATAGCCTTAAATGCACATTTTAGAAGAAAGGAAGGTTGAAAATCAATAATTAAGTATCCACCTCAGGAAGTTAGGATAAGAAAAGCAAAATAAACTCAAAGAAAGTAGAAGGAAGGAAATAACATGAGTAAGAGCAGAAATGACTGGAACAGAAAACAAATGCACAACTGAGAAAAGTCCACAAACCCTTTCAATGGCTCCTGTTACTGTTGGAATAAAACCCAGACTCTTGCCTGGGCCTTGGAACCCAATCGACTCCAGCCCTCGCCGACCTCCCCGGCTTCACTGAAGGGGACGTGAGGGCCCACCGATCCGCTTCATCCCGGGTGACCCTAACCAGTCACGGTCATCCCCTCTGCCTTGTGAATGGCTGGTCCGGGCAGGGCCGGGCAGGAGCCAGTTCCGGCCAGCGAGGCACAAGCGGAAGTTTGCTCGGGGTGGGAGAGGGGCTGGGAAAAGTCTCCTCGCTCCTAGTTACAGACTAAATGTGTCCCCTAAAATCCCTTTGTGGAAGCCCTAACCCCCGATATGATGGCATTAAGGGGGGACCTTTGGGAGGTGATTGGGTCAGATGAGGTCATGAGGGCGGATGGCATTAGCGTCCTTAGAGAAGAGAGAGACAGAGTTCTCCTCCCTGATGTGAGGAAGCAGCGAGAAGGCGGCCGTCTGCAAGCCTGGATGAGGCCGGCACCACAACTGCGGGTGCTGCACCCCAATCCCAGCCTCCCAGCCTCCAAGACTGTGAGAAGTAAGTGTCTGTCGTTTAAGCTGCCTGGACTGTGGTATTTTACTAGAGCAGCCTGAGCAGCCTAAGACACTCCTGGAGAGGAAAAGGGATGGTCCCTGTCTTCCTTGGAGAGCTGCTGGAGCCCGCTGTCACCCGAGGCCCATCAGAGCTGCTCCCCTGAAACCCAAACCAACCACACAGCTTTGCAGGACGGGCCCTACCTCCTCTCTGGCCTCGTGTCCCCTCCCCTCCTTCCCGTGTTCCAGCCGCACCACCTCCTGGCTTCTTCAGCAGCCCAGCACATCCTCCCGAAGCCCCCAGCCCCGGGGGTCCTTCCAACTGGATTGATCCTCCCCAACCACCCAGCCAGCTCCAGCTCCGGCAGGCATCTGCTCCAATGTCCCCAAGCCCGGGAGACCACCCCGACCACTCTACATGAAGCCCGTCTTTCCCGTGACGTCAATGCCCTGCATAGCTTACGTTCCGTCATGGCACAGCCCGTGCCTGACACTCTGTGTACCTGTTTACTTGTTTGTTGTGTAGCTCTCCTCACAGGAGTGACATTTCTGTGATGGAGCAATTGGTCTGTTGTGCTCACTGATGTATCCCCAGCAGGGGCTTAATACGTTTAGGGAATGAATGAATGAATGAACGATGCACTGGATGGCAGAGCAAAGAACGGAAAAGAGCCTGGGTCCTTGATAGCACCGTGGAGCTGCCAGAGCCATCATCCTAGAGGCTTCCGGCCAGTGGGCTCGTTTGGGCCAGGGGATGGGGTGGGGGGTAGGGGGAGGAGGACAGGGCCACACTCACCTCCCTCCTCTTCCTCACGCATCCCAGGCTCACTCTCCTTGCCTGGCGTGCGGCTCCCCCAGCACCCCACCAAGTGGTCGGCACCTGCTGACCATTCTGACAGCTCCAGGTGGCCTTGCCTCCCCAAGCGCAAAGTCCAAGGGCACCGTCTCCCCACTGGTCCCTCCGTCCAGCTGACCTGCTTCACGTCCTTCACCACACTTGCTGTTACCCAAAACCGTCCCACTGACTTGCTTACCGGGCCCTCTCTGTGTTTTTCTCTCCAGAAGAGACACAAGCACGACAGGCAGACAGCACGTCTATCCTGTTTCTCACCACGTCCTCGGGGCCGGGACGGCTCAGCTCGCAGAGGTTGCTCAATACATGTTGGTGCGTGAGTGGCTCTCGATGTCACAGGAGAGAAGACAAACCCAGAGCAGCTCAGCGCCACACCCAAAGTCACACCGCGCACAGCACATTTGGCCCCTGAGTCCAGGGCTCCCTTCACGGAACCACGCAGCCCCCTGAAAACACGAAAGAAGAAAGAGCAGGGAGAACTAAGATGAGGGGCTTATAAGCTCCTTGAAATCAAAATAATATTTGTGGACACGTTTGGTTTGCTTGCTGTTGAGCAAAGATGTGTGAAACTATATCCACTACGTAAGTTTCTTTTATAGCGATCGATGCTGAGGACTGTGAGAATCTGGAATGCCGGGGTTGGGAAGTGCCTTCAGGTCATCTGCAGTAACTGCCCACTTGAGGCGCTCCTCTTCCACCACAGGTGTGCAGAGCCAGCATTAGGGCGTTGTTGCTTTTAATGTGCTGCACGTGACAAGATCAGGGCTACGTTATTTCTAAAATAAAAATAAATGCCTTAGAGCAGGAGCCTGAGGGGCTCTCCATGAGTTTTAGGCATGAACCTCAGGGTGCGGGTTCTGGGCATCTGTTTGGAATGTTCGGGGGCCTGTCTTTGCTATTT
Source organism: Varecia variegata (assembly GCA_028533085.1). Taxonomy (NCBI): domain Eukaryota; kingdom Metazoa; phylum Chordata; class Mammalia; order Primates; family Lemuridae; genus Varecia; species Varecia variegata. Next base: position 3,186,146 of record CM052440.1, read on the forward strand.
CCAGTTGTAGGAGTGTCCCAGACCGAAGAGGTCAGGTGTCACTATGGGGTTGGCTCTGTCACTGAGCCTACTTGTGTCTGTCTTTAATTGGGGGGGGGTTGTCACGGTCGCCATCTTCATGGGGCCCTGGAGGAGGGACACGTGCTTGTCACTTTCTTCCGCAGGTAGGAGCGTCAGCAGCGTGGAGTCGGAACAGCCAGCCGCAGGTGGTGGGAAGGCTTTTTGCTGCCTCTACGCTGCCCACAGTGACTAAGAATGTTATGCATGAGAATAGCAGCTGAAAATGTCACCACCCACCTCCCAAACTTTCCAAGAAGAAAATGAAACGTTGGCCGAGGGAACGCAGCCTGTGTGCAAAGGGAAGAAGCAACAGTTGTTTGTGACCAGGGACAAGGCTTCCCTTGGGATCACTGTTGTTCATGACAGTCTTTGTTGTCCACGGACAAATGGGTCCTGAGTGGGTGTCTGCAGCTAAAACCCAGTCAATTCCATTTGGCCAGACCCCGCCCTCCCACCTCAGCGGGGCACAAGTGACGTGGCAGGTAAACTGCATAACATGCCACTGGAAACCTGTCAGCCTCGGATCCTTCGTTTATGAGTAGGAGATGGTTCCTGCCCGGGCTGCCTGCAGGACGGGTGTGAGCTTGTGCGAACAGTAAAGTGTTCTCCATCAGTTAACCCGGACAGTGTCCCTTACCACTGCGACCTTCTGTTCTCAGGATCATATCTAATAAGTGGGGGGGCTCCCCACCCCAGGGAGGCTGAGCCCACTGTCCTTTGGTCCCTACCCCCCAACAGGAACTCCCTGGCCGTTGCTGACTTGGCATCACTCACAACCTTTATGGAAAACCAAAGGAACTCCTGTCCATAAGTCGGGTGGGGTGTGTGGCAGTGTGCGGCACACTGACCAGAGCGGACCCGAATCATAAAGGGTCAAACAAGTTATTGGAAAGTTGTTCACAAACGACTCAGGGAGCCCAGTAACCTCAGAGCGGGCAGAAGAGGCAAAAGGTGTCTGATCCACCCTGGTGCTCTGGGTGAGGCAGGCGGAGATTAGCACCCTGACCTGGGGTGAGGCTGAGACGCACCGGGACCCCTCGGCACCACCCGACAACCCAGTCTCACTCCTAGAGAAAGCCCGGAAGGTTGGGCTGACCCCAAACACTGCGGTAAGACCCGTTTTCTGACTTTGAGTTGATAGAATCATTCTAAGGTCCACACCATTAGGAGGGAGCCTGTGAAACCATTCCTACCGTTGGTATTAACTGGAGCGACCCGGTTCATACCCTGAGGCAGATGTGGTCTGGGAAACAGTGCGTTTCTCAGTCAGACCGAGAGGGGTGCGGAGGTCGGGGCTGGCGGCGTGGAGCGGGACAGGTGGGCACAGACTTTGCTGATGGCTCTAGTTAGAATGAGGATTTTGGTACTGTGACAGCTGATGTTTATTTAGCTCTTCCTGTGTGCCAGGCAGGTTCAAGGACTCTCTTGCCTTCGCTCATTTAGTCTGATTAGCAACAGCCCTCGGGTCTCCGCACCTGCTCCTGCCCCCAGTCAGCGATGAGGAAACCCAAGCTCAGAGGCCCGAGAGCACCCTGCTAGGATGTGGTGGCATTATGTTAGAACGTGTGCACATGCACTTGGGAGCAAAATTCTGTAATTATTGCTAGATTTCCAGAAGCTTCTCCTCTAATACTGTGGTCTCCACTGTGTAATTGATGGAAAAATGAATTTATTGATTTTGGATTTGTTTATTTGTTTATTCTGGGTTGTTTTGACTTTCATATTGTTATAGTTTTCTTCAACTGGATTCATTAAAGGAAAAAAAATCAAGCCATAAAGATTCAAAATCCTGCAGGTGTGGAGTGTCAGGTTTGGCAGAACCCTTGGGGTTCACCTCTCGGGAGGCCTCCCCTCATCTGCAGCCTTGGGAAGCTTGTGGGGGAGGTCAAGAGGAGGGAAGTGGGTTGGCCAAGCCACGCCCGGCTGAGCCAGAGCCAGAGCTGAAGCTCGGCAGCTCCTGCTCCTCCACCTCCCTAGAGGGCTTCAGTCCACCCCAGACTGGGCGCTCTTCCCTCACCCGCCCCCAGCTGGCTCCACCCACCAGGCTGGCCCCGCCCCTCCATGTTGGCCCCTCCCCTCACCACCATAAGGGTTAGTGTTAGCCATATTTGATGGATGGCTGAAGATTCCTCTGTCCCTGCAGCTCAGACCCCTTCATTCATTCACGCTAGAGACCCTTATGAACCCTAGCCCTGCAAGCAGCTGGCTCTGCTCCCCTCCCCGGTGGTGTCCCGTAAGCACCAAACGCTGCATCCACTCGGTTGCCCATGGTGGGAACAGGCCCCAGTGTCACACCCTGAGCTTCTTTCTTTCCCTGCCCCCTCCCCTCCCCTCCCACCAACACCCTCCATCCCAGTGACTCTGCCTCTCCAGCGTTCTCTAGACCGTACACTCCTCTCCACGCCTGGAGATTCCTAATCACATTCTTCAAGACTCATCTCAGACGTCTCCACCTTCCTGGAGCATCCCCCGGCCACCCACCCTGCTCACCAGGCGAGAGGTCTCGGTTCCCCACTCTGAGCCTCCATGGTCCCTTCTTTCTGTCTCTGTCCCAGCTCTGGGTCAGGACTGCCTTCTTTAGGGAATCCTTGGGCGTCTAGCACAGGGCCAGGCCCCCTACAAATGCTGGACAAACATAATTTAAATGAAACAATAAGTGAACGAATAGGATCTACGTCTTCTGATGCTGTGTAAAAGCCCTTTTGTGCCACTGAATTTTCCTACATTATCATTTTCTTTGTCAAGGTTGTATGGGGAGGCATTATTGTTCCCATTTTTCAGGTGGGCTAAGTGAGCCCACTGCCCAGCCCGCCTTTGCGTGTGCCTATTTGGTCTTGCTTCTGGCTGATGGTTGGACTGGAACCACACCTGCTTGGCCCTTGGTCTCAGGGGCCACCCTGGCTCAGGCGGAGCAGTGGGGGGCAGTGCGCTCTTGGGGCACACTGGAGCCGGGGTGGGTGGGGGCTGGGCAGGCATGGCTGCTGACAGCATGGGGAGGGAGGGGGAGGCAGAGCCAGGGTGCTGTCCTTGGGGACGCCAGGATGGGGTGGATGGAGATTAGGGTGCTAGATTCCCCGGGAAGGGACGGGGGCAGCGCCTGGACGTGGAAGAGGTGGGGGGGTGGGGTTACGCCCTATAGGGTCTCAGACTAGGACAACCAGGTAGGTGGCTGGCTTCGCCTTTCTTGGACACTGGATTTTTGGTGAGGGTAAGTTCAGCCTGGATACCTAGATTTTGGGGGTCTTAGAGTGCTCCAGTTAGAGATTCCCCACTGGCAATTGGTACAGCATTAAGGTGCTTCCAAATTTATATTCGCAAGTGTCTGCTGGTATCAGACTCTCAGAACCATGGGGTTATAGAACTTTATACCCAATAGGTCATAACATCTTAACATAATTAAGAAAAGAACTAAATACACTCACAGCAACACGGGTAATTGTGATTATGTTGCGTGGAAGAAGTGCACATTGCAGTATTGCACCCATGAAGCTCCTGGGACCGCAAAGCTGATCTATGAGGAGAGAAATCAGAACTGTGGTGCAAACAGTTATTTTCCTGAATTAAAATAGCCAGATCTAGGTTTTGAAATGTAAAACAGAAAAAGAAATCAGAATAGTGTTTGCCTCTATGGGTAGTGGGGAGTGCGGGCATGGACTAGAAAAAGTCAGAAAGGGAACTTTCTGG
>CM052440.1:3190389-3285781 GCA_028533085.1 Varecia variegata
ATTTCCGTGGTCATTCCCAACAGCCCACCTTCCCTAAAACGGAACACATTCCTCAGCGTTCATTGGTTCATTCATTCACCGTCTCACTCACTCATTCATCCGTTAAGCATTCGGTCAGCTCCAGCACTCTGGCCTTCCTCGAACACAGTAATTCCGTGCTCTGCCGTAGGCCGGACTAGGGCTGGCTTGGGCCCCACTGGGGAAGAAAACTGCTGTTATTATGGGACAGAGGCCCCTACACTAAGTCAGCTCCCAGAGGTGGGCCCCCAGAGGGAGGGAAAAAGAATTCATGCATATAAATGAGGGGGAATTTCCCAGCGAAGGCATTTGAAGTGAATTCTGGAGGATGAAGAGGATTTTTAAAAGGTGGGTTATGAGAGAAAGGGCATTCCACGTGGAGCGCAGAGCACAGGCAAAGGAGGGAGGCCCAGCGTGCAGGACAAATTCAGGGACGTGCACGTTTGCACAGCGGCACAGGCCTTTTCCTAAGTTGGCTTACGAGAGCTTCCGATTTGGTTTTCCTCCACGTACCCAAATTAGCTAGCGGAAACTTGCAAATAACGCCTTGAATCCCCCACAGTAGGAGCCACTATCCTCTGGCCAGCATCTGCCTGCGTCTGTGTGGGTCACGGATGACCTGAATATCCTCTCTGTTGATTTAATTACCATACATGGCTGATGAAATTATTCTGAATTTTTACCAAAAAGCCAGTGACATTTACAGAGATTACAGTAGGAATCCTATTCCCGCCCACACGTTTTCTCTGGTTCTCCAAACATGGGTCCCCAGGGCAGTCCACTTTACGAGGCTGGTGTCCAGCCCAGCAAAAGCATTAAGTTGGGGAGGACCCCACCCTGACTTGGGCTAACCCTAGGAAGGGGAAGAGCCGGTACTCCCAGGGCACCCCGAGTCAGCCTCTTTGTTTTGCATTTGATGAACACTGCTTCTCCCTGCTTCGTGCTAGACCAAATGGATCATGACAAGCGCTAGTTTTGCATCAGATAACAAAGCCCATGAGTTAGCTGGTGGCACCAGTGATGGCTTACTCAGTACTTCTGAAGGGTAGGTGCTAAGTTAAGGAACCAGGGGACCCAACAGCCAAGCACATAAGTCATTTGTGGAAAATGCCCTAATAGAGGCCAGAACAACAGTGGGGGGGGGGGGGTCCTTGCCTGGAAAAAAAGGAATTCCAATAACTTCTGACAATAGAAGACGTGTGTGACCTGTTGGCGTATGTTCACAGGGGCATTTGTTGATTGTCTATGTCTCAGTCTTTTTCTGTGCAGAGGAGGGAGGAAAGTGAAGTTGTAACGACTTATCAGTTTAAACATTTACTTTGAAATATGATTGCACCCTTTCTCCCCAGCACCTTTCAGACATGCCAGTAGGCTCCCAACAGGGCACGGAGCGTTCTGACATTAATTGATGAGGACAGTAACTCCACGACGGTAATATTGACTCGGAGACATTAACCTCCTAGCTGTGGGGCTGGGAGTTTTGAAATGCGATCTCCACAGCTGTAGTTATAATTGTCTTATGTCACATTGACCGGGCATGTTTACGATTTTTAACAACAATCTTAAAAAGTCAGGTGACATCTGTTGAGAGTTTAATTGGGAGTGTAAAAAAAAAATCATTAAAGGAATAGCCAAGAGATCAATTTCCTTACTGTTTAAACAACACGGTGGCCATCAGGCGGTGGGGGAATCTGGCGACGCGACTAATTTAATCTCCCAAGTCGCAGCGCTAGTGTGCAGGCAGGAGGGGACGAAAGACAATTTAAATAAAACAGGAAAGGGAGGCGGAGGGTGGGAAGAACGAGACAGGGAAGAGGGAGCAGCGAGAGCCAGAGCAGAGAAGAAATGGAAAAAAAGACATTTATTCTCCCGTTGGAAAGTCTCATTAGCCCCGGCGTTACACTGGGTGCCCAGAGGAGGCGGGGGCGCCCGCTTTCCCGGGGTTCGGCTGAGGGCGCGGAGACCAGGAGGACGCGCGACCCACGCCAGGCGCCGGCTCCGGCGGTCCCGGGAGCGGCCGCCCCAAGCCGTGCGCCGGCGACTCTGCGTCCAGCTCCGCCGCCACTTTTGTTCTCCGCTCGGGGCGCCCGGCCGCGGCGGGGCGGCAGTGCGCAGGCGCGGTCGGGGCGGGGCGGGCGGAGAGCCCCGGCCCCGCCCCCCGCCGCCCCGGCCCGCTCCATCCGGGCACTGCCGAATTAGCATCGTGCCGAGGCACAACTTTGCCGAGGCCCAGCGAGATCCAGGCGCGCGCGCCGGAGAAAATATAGTCCCTGCCGGCGGGCGACTCGCGCGGGCGGCGGGGCGGGCGCGAACGGGGCTGCGGTGGGCTCCCGGCGCTGGGGGGTGGCCATGCGCCGGGCCGCGCCGGCAGCCCGGAGACCCGGCGCAACTTGCCGGGCAGCCTGAGGAGTTGGGGCGGCCGCGGGCTCGGCGCCGCGGCACCCGGCCGCCTTTCTTCCCCTTCGCCAGCCCCCTTCCCTTTCGGCCGTGGGGGAGGGGGCTCGTGTCCCCCCTCCCCGGAGGCCCGGTCCGCCCCCGCCCGGTCGGGCCCCCTCCGAGCCGTACAACTTCCCGGGAGCCGGGGCCAAAGTGAGCGCAAAGTGCTGCCCAAGTTGCCGGGATGGAGCTGCAGAGCCGGCCCGAGGCGCTCGCCGTGGAACTCGCGCGCCACCAGGTAGGGGGCCGGGGCCGGGGTGCCGGGGTGGGGTGTGTGTGGGGGTGTGGGGATTCGTGGGACCAGAGCCCGATGTCCTCTCCTGCTAGTGTCAGGGTCTTCCTGACTAGGGTGCCGGGAAGAGGCCCCCTGCTTGAGCCTGTCCGGGGCGAGGGGCGGTGGAAAATTCATTTGCACGGACCCTCCCTCTGTCCTCCCCCTGCGCCCCCTCCCGCTCAATCCCGCACAGTTTGGAGGGCCAAGGGCGCGTGGGACAGGAGCCTGGCGTCTTCTCTTAATAAATGCAGGGTCTGCGTAACTGGGTATGCCGGGAGGGGTCCCTTCGTGAGCTTGCCCCGGGGAGGGGGAGTGTGAACAGACCCCCTTCCGGCCTCCCCCTCCGGCCCCCAGGCCTGGTGCGAAGCTGCGCTGTTTGCAAAGTAGTTTTGGCGATTGTTGCTCGAGCGAGCCGCGGCGTGGCGGCTGGAGCCCGAGCGGTTCGGCGTGCGCGCGTGTGTGTTGGGGAGATTAGGACGCGACTTGAATATTTATGAGCTTTGCTCGACACGGACTCGCCGTATTTACTTGGCTCTTTGTTCCTCCCCCCTCCCCCGGCACACACTCACACTCACACTCACTGGCACACGCACCCCGGCCTGCAAACTTGCACGGTCGGGGCGCGCCGCCGGGTGGCCGCGGCCCCCGCCCCGCCCCGCGAGCTGCCCCGATGAGGCGGCAGCCACAGGTAAGCGGCCCCGCGCGGCACTGTCGGCCGCCGCGCGTGCGGGACGCCGCCCGGGAAACTTGGGGCGCGCTGCGGCCGGCCTGGCCCGCGGGGCGCCAGGCGGGAAGCTGCGGCCCGAGAGGCTCGGGCGCACCTGACCCCCGGCCGGCCGGCCTGAGCCCGCTCCTCCGTGTTTCCGCAGAACGGCGACCTCAAGAAGCAGCTCCACGAGAGGCAGCCGCGGATCGCAGCGCTCAGCGACAAACAAGTAAGCGCTGGGGAGCCGGGCCCCCCATCGGGAGTGGGGGCGGGGCGCGGTCGCTCGCACTTTGGCGGCACCCTAAAAAGTGCCAGCCAGGGCGCCACACGCCCAGACTCCCGAGGGGTCTGTCTCCAGTTCTCAAAGTTGCCCACCCTCCCCTCTCCTGGAAAGAAAGGGCCGGTTCTGGGGGCGGGGGCGAGCGAGCGGCCGGGCGCGGGGCGCAGCGCCCCTCCAGCGGCGAGCAGCCGGCGTCCATTTTGAGGTGGTGGACACGATTTTGGAACGTGGGGATTTCTCGCGCCTGGTGCCCCCCACCCCCGCGCTGGGGTGGCAGTAGGGGTGGAGGGGGTGGTGATTGGGGTGTGGACACCGAACTACTTAGAATCGATTTCTGGGTTCCATTGCAGCCTGGTTTAAAGAATCGTTTGTCCCCCCCCCCCCTCCACGTCCCCAGCTTCACTTTTTATTCTTGGAACCTGACGCCAGCTCCCGGGAACAAAAGGAAGGCGCCCCCGGGACCCCCCGCTTCTGCCCCAACTTTGGGCTCCGGGCGTTGGGTGTAGATGGGGACACAGGGGAAGCCCCCGCTGTGGGGGGGGGCGCGGCCGCCCACACCTCCCGGCTCCCTCGGGAGAGGAAAAGTTGTCCATTGTGACTTAGTTGCGCTGAGCTCAGCGCTCGAGATTTCAGCACCACGAACAGATGCCGCCGCCGGAGCCCGGCCGGCCGCGCGCCCCCGCCCCCTGCGCGCGCCCCTCCCCCGCCCCTCCTCCTCCGCCGCCGCCCCCTCCCCGCGCCGCCACAGCCGAGAACTTTGAGCGGCGCAGCCAATGGCGCTCTCGGGGCTCCGAGACGGACGGGGGCGGGGGCGGGGGCGCCCCTCCCTCCGCCCCCTCCCCTCTCTCCGCCCCGCGCCCCCGGCCATCGATCGCGCTTCCTTCGGAATGCCGGCCGCAGCCGTCAGCACCAAACTTGGACAGCTCCCGCCCGCCGCCCCTCCCGGTCGGCCCTCCCCTCCCCCCCAGCCCCCCCGGGCCGCCGGATCCGATGCCCGCTCCCCCGAGGAATTTTCGGCGCGGGGGAGAGAGGTGGACCCGGTGCCGGCGACCCGGGAGAGGGAGGATTCGGAGCCGGGTGTTAATTTCGAGTCTTTAAAGTTAAAAAGTGGTGGGAGGGGGCTGCGGGAGAGGAGGGGCCTGCGCTGCTGGAAGGAAGATGGCAGTTCCGGCCGGCTTGCTCCAGGGAGGGGGGCGCGGGGGGCCGCTCGGCTGGACGGAGGCCGGGACCGAGGCAGCAGCCCCTTCCTGGCGGAGCCGCGCCCCCGCCCGCTGCGCGCCCCCGTCCGCGAGTGGAAGCTTCCATTCCCGCCCGAGGGGGCGCGAGGCCCGGGAGCGGAGTTCGCGGGGGGAGGGGGCCGGGCCCGCATTACCATTTTGATTGCTTTGATGCCATTTTTGGAGGGGGAGGGGTTGGAAGACCCTCTCCGCGGAGCACAAAGCTGTTTAATCACTGTGTAGAATCAAATCGGATACTTTCTTTTTTTAAAAAAAAATCCACCACCAGATCTGGTACAGTGTGATAGCTGAGGGTTATTAAGTCCTTTTTTCCACTGGGTGAAACGGCAAGTTGTTGACTCTTAGACTCGGAGTAGAAGATTTAAAAGAGAGAGAGAGAGGAAAAAAAAATCCAATAACCTAGCAGCTTTTATTGCAACAATGTCTCTTTATGTGTGCTTCTGCGTGGCAGTAGTTTTACTATTTGGAGTGGCTCTTCCAAGCTTAGGTTTGATCATTTCTTCTGTATTGTAGCAACTGTTTCAAGGCTGTTTAAATTTTTATGATGATAGTAAATGAGTAGCTATTTATTATCTGTCATGATGGAATTTAGATAAGGCTGAAAGAAACATTTGAAAATCGCGTTTGAAGGTTGCTACCCAGCTTGGGGAAGGAGCTCTCCTGCTCCAGGCTGCCTTTGCCTTTAAATCTGAACTCTGGGAAGGATGCTTGCGAATGGACCTCCATCTTTTTGTGTGTGTGAGTGTGTGTTTGAAAAGAAAGAAAACAACAGAAACTTTTGTTCTTTGGCCTTTTAAACATGTTTCTCTTTTTAAAGGACTAAAAACATCTGTTAAGCGGCCAGGATTTGGCCTGGCCATTAGAACTTGTGTTTGTAACTGCAAGTGTGTTGTTTTTCCATTTCCCTTTGTGGCATTTTATATAACAAGGGCTCATAAAAGAGGGAGGGAGGGGGCTGAGTCGTGGTTCAGCATGCTAATAAAGCTGGCTGGCCTCTCCCAGGCTCGGCGTTGAAATCTTTCAGTAGTCACGTATGAAGTGAGTTGGGTAGACTTAACATTTACTCCCTCTCTCTCCTTGGGAGAGTTAGGTGGTGATTGGCAGCTTGGCTGGGGAGAGGTGGATGAACAGGCACTTGGAGGTGACTCAGGGGGTTTTGGAGAGGCTCTGCTTGGCCGCCCCAGAACCTGCCCAGGAGGAGCTGAAATGTGGGAGTGGGGATGAAAAGGCCAGTTTGTCAGAGTTTGTTTATTAACTCAACATACAATTAAAGGTAGAATTCCTTTATAGAGTTGCTTAGGGAAAAGTTCATACCATCCCCACCTCCAGAGATTTGTGTCTGTGTGTGTGTGTGTGTGTGTGCGCGCGCGCCAGAATATTGGATATAAAGGTTACGTTTCAATTAAAAGTGCACACGTGGATGGCAAACTAGATAGTAAAATGAACGGTAGCTCCCTTACCCAGGTCTGTTAGAAGTACGCCAGCAGCAGAGTCATGTCTTTCCGCACCAGCCATCAATTTCCCATTCATGCCCTTGGCTCTGGAATTTTTTCAGTTACTTTTAGAAACATGGACAAATGTTTAAAGGTGTTTAAAGGACTCACAGAAGTAGATAGCTTATTGGTGAGAAGTGGATATAGATTTTCTGTGTAACTGTCCAGTTTTTCCCCACCACTGGGGACTAGGGGTAAACAGGACATGAGCTCACATAGGATCTTGCTATTTGAAAATGGAGTTCATATTTTTTCCTTAAAAAAAAAAAAAAGAGGCTTGGGGGAGTTGGTCAAAGCTGAGTTGTGGCTCAGCCCAGACAGGCCAAGCTGCCTCCCAGTTGTGGCTGCACCTCCATCGGTTATGATTCCCACGGAGGACAGACCCTCTTCTTTAACAAGATATGATGTGTGAAGACTCCATTAGCTGCTCCACTGGTTTTATACCATGAATTTGCAGCACATGCAGAGAGGCAGTAACATTTTTATCTAAATTGTCAAGCAACAAGCACTTCCATGTAAATAACAGACCCAGCGTACATACCGGAGGTTCCCCGCCCTTTGGCGTTCTCAGCACAACATTTAGATGCCACGTGTGAGCTGGCATCTCCAGACCTGAACTTCATGCAAGTTCAGCTTTGCAATAGAGTTAGAAGAGACTTCTGTTTGAATGCAGCCCATGCTGGTGTGGCCTCGTGAGAGAGACCCTGGAGTTGAACTTGGGGCCCTGTGCACTGCCCGATCCATCGATTTGATGGACTCTGGATTCCAAAGGGCTGTCCTGAAGCACGGCAATAAAAATATGTCTTCTTGAAAGGTATTATGTATGTGGCGCTCACCCGGGCGCTGAATCGTGTCTTCGCCATGATTCACTGGCTACGTTGAACACCAGAGGGATTCTGCCTTAGAAGTATCCCCCGAATGAAGCTGTAGGGTGGATTTATTCCAGCCCCCCCCAGCTGTTTGCAGTCCTTTAGTAAAAGGACATTCTGTTTTCCAAGCTCTCCTCCTAAGCCTCCAGGAGAATAAATGTTAATCTTTCTGACTTTGAGTGCTGGTTCTTGTTCTTGAAACAATTTCACTACACATTAAAGAGAAAATTAATGCCGACTCCAGTAGCTCTGCACTTCATATACATGGGAAGAGCATAGGATTGAGACGGCGGAGCCCAGCCCTGGCTTCACCTCCTGCTACCTGTGGCCTTGACTGGACCACATAGCCGGCTCTCCTGCCCAGCAGTGCTCCGGAAGCTCCTCTGTCCTTCCGTTGCCGGGGCCTGCCCACCATCCTATCCTACCTGGAAAATTGCAGCAGCCTCTTCACTGCATCCACTTTTTAAAAACAGCTTTATTGAGATATAATTCACCCATTTAAGGTGCAGCATTCAGTGGTTTTTCATATATTCACAGTTCTGTGCAACCATCACCACCATCCGTTTTAGAACATCTTCATCACCTCAAAAAGAAACCCTTTGGCTATCACCCCTCCCTGCCCCCCCTCCCCCAGCCCGAAGCAGCCTCCACTACCTGTCCCTGTAGAGTTGCCTATTCTGGGCTTTCGTATGAACAGGATCATGCTATACTATGTATCCTTTTGTGACTGGCTTCTTTTACTTAACGCCATATTTCAAGGTTCATTCAAGTTGTAGCATGTGTCAGTACTTTGGCTGTCTTTCTGTCGGAATAAAGTCCTGTTGTGTGGACAGACCGTGTTTTTTCTGACCATCCATCCATTGGTGGACGATTAGCTTGTTCCCACCGTTTGGTCTTACGAATACGGCATCCACCCTTGCCCCTTCTGGTATGCTCTTCACCAGAGCAAGTGTCTTAAAATCTGAACATGATCACGGTGCACCTGCCAGCCTTCCCGGTCCCAGCCTGTGGGCTCCACCTCGCTTCTGCACCTGGCAGCGGTGGACACCTTGAGCGCTTCCCTGCTCCTGGGAAATGCCTGGCATCGTCTGTCTTGGTCTCTCTGTGTCAGCAGTTAGTTCATTCTGCTTCCTGCGTTGGACTGTAAGCTCCCGGAGGGTGCCTGCCGGACTCCTCTCCCCGTAGTCTCAGAGCAGGGATGGCGTGAGTATTAACAATGACTTACTAGTGGTTCTAGTTGAGTCCCTGGGCTGTAGCAGGCATGAAGTAAATGGCAGGCTTTTAAAACCGGGTGTTTGAAGTGAGTGGACCCAGAGATGACTGAGATCAGCTCTCTGCCCTTGCAAGCATGACAGAGAGTGAGGCGTGGAGAACTGTTCCAAGGAACTTCTGGAAAAGGGCTATGCAGAATCAAAGTGTGGGAACACCAGTATCGTTGCTGGCCTAGAGACTGAGGGTGGCTTCCTGGAGGAGGTTGTCTGGGAGACGTGTCCTCAAGGCCTTCAGGGGTGGACAGGAGAGGCTGGTGGCCAAGCTGCAGGAGGAAAGTGTCCTGCAGGTGGGAGGTAGGGGTGTGGAGAGAGGGGCAGAGAGATGGCACAAGGTGAGCTGGGGCCGGAGCGAGGGAGGTGTCATGCGCTGGGATGGAGGGCTGTTGCCGAGGCCGAGGGCTTTGAGGGCACAAGGCAGGAAGGTGCATGCAGTGGTCCTAGTACAGATGAGAAAGCAGGAGAGTGAAGGAGGCCCAGGTTTCCCCAGCTGCTCAGATGTTTGTCACCTGTGTAGGATTGTCATGGGGGACAGGAGGCTGGGAGGCTGCTGGACCCAGAGCCCTTGGTGACCAGGATGGAATCAGGCTTTGAGGGTGGGGGCTCCAGGTAACCCTCCTCCTGCCTTCCCCAGAGCTCCTTAGAGCTGAGAAATTAGGGGGGACACCTCTGGAAACCTCCTGAAGGTGACTCAGTGGGTAACTCTGCTCAGTTGGCTTATGTGCTTATGTACATAAACATGCATTTATAGTTACGTATATTTACCAGTTACGATCTAGTTTTTATTGATTTTATTTTGTTGACCATATGTAAGTGTATAATGATAAATAGTGAATATATTTATGTTGACATATACCAATAAGCATAATATGTGTGAAGCCTATGTAATATATACAAAATCAGTTAATAATCTGTTAGTAAAAGGAGAGGAAGGATTTGTTTTTGAAGTCAGGAAGAGAATCACCATTCTCCTGCTGAAGCAAAATTTACTAAGGAAGGTGCTGCTCAACATTCTATTATTTCTGTAACATTTAGAAGATAAAGAAGAATCCTACTTTTAAAAACTTTTATTATAAAAGCAGCACATGCTTGTTGGGAAAATCACAGTACAGATTCAAACATAGTAAAACTTAAGTTCCAGTTCTCGGTTCCCCACTTCATCCTGGGGACAAGAGCAGTGATTGTTCCAAGGCCTGTCCGGCAGATGTGTTTTGGATAAACACCTTTTTCTTACACAAGTAGGTGCACCAAACATGCTATTCCCAGACCTGCCTTTCATACTTGGCATGGTATTGGGGACATCTCTTGGGAGCAACTCAGGTTAATTCCACAAACATTTACGAAATTCCTGCCAGATATTGAGGATATGGAGTAGTGGGGGGTGATGTGACGTTAGTAACAGTGACGTCTCACTTTATGAAGCTTTACACTTTCAGAACGCTTCCACTTGGTCTCTGCTCACAAACATAGGTAGTTGAGGGGCAGGTATATCCACTGTTACCTATCTGTCATGGCCCAGAGAGGTATTTGCATGAGATGTCTAGCCACCAGGCTCACCCCAGCAGCAGATGGGACCATGTGCTGTGATGAGGGGTGTGGGGACAGCTCCAAGGAGGTGACATTTGTGCCAGTAGAGAAGTGTGGAGGCAAACTGCACACACAATGCCTTGGCTGTCTGCAGCACTCTCTCTTCAGTGAGTCCACTCCATCACCTCCTTGGTGGACGTCTTTTTATTTGATAGTCAGAATAATCCCATGACTTGGGTCAGGCTGGGCAGGTGAGTCTTCTCTGCTGGACAGATCCGAGAAAGGCAGCTTCCCAAGATCAGACAGCTTGGGACTGCTGATCCTGTCCCTTAGCCTGGGGTGCCCTCCGGGTCAGCCCCGGCCTCATCTGCAGCTGGTCTCCCACCTTGTAGGGTATAACGTGATGTCACTGGAGGGGCAAAGGCCCCAAAGTCGTACCCCGGGGTTCACGTCCCAGCTCCCTGTGTGCCGGCTGAGTGGCCCTGGGCACGTTGTGCTGCCTCTGAGCTCTGTGTCCCATCTGTGAAGTGGGGATGATTATAAGACCTACCTCAGCCAGGCCCTGAGTTGAAATCAGATAACGGACGCGAGGCAGCATCTAAGCTTCGGGGTGAACCGTGCACGTGAGCACTGTTGCTGTGAGGTGAGGGTTGGTGTGAAGAGAATGTGTGTCGCCACTTCCCAGCCACAGGAAACCCCGCAGAGCTCTGCCCTTGGCACCTTTGCCTTGTTGCTTGTCCCCATTGGTGGTGAGGTTTTCTAAGTCAGGGTGTCATGTCGCTTGTCCCCCCATAAAGGTTGACGGTGACTGTGCTGTCGCCTTCAGCCCATCGAAAGAGTGCACTTTGATACTTTAGAATCTTAGAGCACCTGCTGTCGGAACTGTACAATTGATTTCCATTGACTTTGAATTTTTTCAATGAGATGACTCTGATAATAACTCTGGGAGTCCCGTGCTGCCTCATTAGAGCTGCTGGCTCTGGTGATCAGCCCTGTGATTTAGCAAGTGTCCTCCAACGCCTTTGTCTCCAGGACCGGCGTCACGGGCTCGGTGCCTTGTGTGAGTTGATGACAAACGAGGCCGCCGCCTGCTCCATCCACGGAAGCCGCTGCTGGTCCTGGACACGACGTTCCTTCTCCAGTGGTTGAGGGTCTTGGCGCGGGCAGACCCTCGGGATCTCTGGTCCCCTGAGAGGGCAGTTAGGAGACCCCTTCGGGGGTGTCTGGGAGCCCAGCTCCAAGGCCCTGGCCCCAGATTTCCTCCAGGGGGCCGTTCAGAAGGCTTCTGTTAACAAGTTGTGTCTGTGAGAGGCGTGTCACAAAGAGGTTTACAGCACGGGCTTTAGCACCGGACAGGCTGGAGTCCAAGCCCGGCTCCTTCCATGGCTGGTTCATCTGGGACTGGCCTCGCCACGTTGGAGGATCGGGTTCTGGGTTTGTAAATGCGGGTAACAGTGCATTGCGAGTCAGACAGCGGGGTGCTTGGCGCGTGCTAAGTGCTCAAGAACCAGCGTTAAAGCACCGTGGGAGGATTAAATGAGATGGTGCGTGAAGCTCCGGGAGCATCATGAGTCCCCATCAAGTGGGACTTCAACATTGTCTCGCGATGCACGGCCAGGGGCCACGCGTGCCTGTTGGATGCTGACTGGCTCATTTGCTCCTCACTCAGCCCTCTGAGGGGAGCTGCTCATTTCTGTTTTGTGCAGGAGACTGAAGCCCAGAGAGGTTGAGTGGCTTGTTGTGGTCACAGAGCTGGTGAGTGGAGAAGCTGCAGTCCAGACCACTGGGCTCCCAGCTTCATGGTCTGAACCCTTCTGCTGGCGGTGCGTGGGGAGAAATGACAACGTTTTCTGCCAGAATTATGAAAAGTTAGGTGTGACTGTTATTCCAGGGCATATGTGCAGGTAGAAATAAATGGAGTTAGGGTGAGACCATCCCTGGCAAATTCGAAACCATCGTGTTGGTAATGAGTGTGACTTTCACTCTAAAGTAGAAAGTCCAAGAACTTTCCGGGTGTCTGGGCCTGGGCCCAGTGTCTGCATGTCCCGGGAGCCTGCCTGCCGGGGCCTGGCACCGGGTTGGGAGCGTGGGGGGCTCTGCATGTGGCACCGAGGCAACACCTGGGGGTGGGCTGACCCAGAAGAGCATCCTCCTGCCTGGGCTTGCAGGAAGACCCCTGGCTCTGCCACCTCCGCCCTGAGCCCCTCGCTGTCTGGCAGCTGCCAGCCTTTTATTATTATTACTGAGGTCATTATTTTATGCTTTAAGGTGGAGATGTTTTCTCATTTTGAAATGGCCTCTGTTTTCTGAAGGAACAAATAGGCTTCCTTAAGATTTTTTTTTGGCAGTCACTTATTGTTTGGTGGTAGCGATTTCCAGCCTGTGGGAGAAATTGCTGATGCAGCTTCGTTCCGGCTACAACCCCTGACTGCCGATGGCAGCGTCCCTTGCCGTCGCAGATGGGTCGCACTTTACATATTTATTTATTGTTGGCTTGGCACTTGTACCTGTCTTCTTAAAATGCAGCAGAAAGGAGCACATCCAGCGGGGGTTCTTACTTCTCTGCCCAGGGTTGAGTTGAACCCCCGGCTGGAGGACAGGAGGGCGGGCCTGGCGGGGTCCTGGTCTCACAGGGGCAGGTGCTGATTCTCAGGCAGGGGCGTCCTGAGGGCAGTCAGGTGCGGTGCACACCCCACATGCCGGGCGGGATTCCCCGCTGCAGCGGGAGGGTGAGTAGAGGGAGCTGTTGTCAATATTACTTTATTAGCAATAATTCAGGAAAGAGAACGCTGGCGGGGTCCCAGAGACGTGATTGCTGTGGAACAGCAGAGAGGCGTCTGTGCTCTCTGTCAGGACGGGAACCTCTGCGTTGCTTTTGGTCTCCGCAGACCGGTGTGGCCAGAGCTGGGATTCAGCCCTGGACTTTGGGTGCTGTGGGGATCGAGGGTGTATACCCCCGGACTTGGCCTGCTGGCTTATGGCTAAAAGCACAAGATGTGAGGGCCAAGCCCCTCCTCCACTCGTGGGAAACTGAGGCCCAGTGGGGTGTGGGGGATGGAGCTTGCACCCGGGAACCAGACAGAGCCCTGGAGACCCCGGGTCTTCCGGCTGCCACACTGGCTGTGCAAGAAGCCTGTTGTGTGTATTTCCACAATTAGATTCGCTTCACTGGGGTTTTCTTTCAGAAGCTGCTTGCCTGGAGGGCAGCCTGTGTGTGAGAGTTGCTGGGTCCTGCACAGGGTGACCTTGTGTTGGGACAACAGGGCCACCAAGAGTGGACTGGGACGACACCCACTGGTTTTCAGAACAGTTATTAGACTCTCCGAGCAGTTGACTTCTGGTTTGCACAAGTGAGACACGGACACCTTTAGCAGGGCACAATGCTAATTGTCCATTTTATGAGACGTGTTGAATCAGGTTGGCCGTAGATTTCAGGTGAAGGTGGGTTTCTTTACCTTCCGTGTTCCCAACCAGCCAGGGGTACCTGCCCATGGCCACCCAGCCCGAGCACGCGCTTCTGTTTTCAGAAGAGTCTACGCTTGAGGGCAGAGGCCAGTCGTGGGCTTGTGAGGAGAGAGTCACCCCTCAAAATACAAAAGGAGCTGAAAGATGGTGATTTGTGGGGGCCAGGCATTGTGGGGGGAATAACGACTGCTTTTCGACCCCTTGAGTGGAGGTGGCAGAGTAACAAGAAGCGGTGGCGCCAGGGTCTGTCGGGCCCTCCCGGTGGGGACAGCCTGCAGGCTGCCCCTGGGTGAAGCTGTAGTCAATTTGGGGAGAGGCTTTTTGCCCCAGGGAAGGAACAGAAAAGGACAGGAATGTGGGGGAGGGAGAAAGAAAGAAAAAGAGAGGGAGAAGTGTTTCTCTTTGATGTCATTGAGGCAGAAAGCCAATCTGCACATGTAAATGAACTTGAAAATGTAATTAAAAATATATACATATTAGAGACTATGATCCAGCATTTAATGTGAGACGCAGCTCACAAAGTGACAGGTAGCATTTCCTACAATCAGTGATGCCGACTCTCGTCTGTGATTAATGCGTCTCGGTGGTAATAAACGCTCCACAGATAAATGCCAGAATTATTTCTTAAACTGCAGTTTGACAGCCCCACTGAATGCAGAGCTCTCTTTGCCCACATGGCTGAGCCCTCCTCACAGCTGCTGCTGCAGAAAGCTCCTTCCAAGAGCTTGTCCTGGCTTGGAAGGAGAGCTGACAAATCAGCTCCTGGTGCCACTGTGGACTGAGGTCAGAGCCCTGGAGGTCGTCACAGCCATGGGCGCTGGGAAATGGCAGACGTGGCACATCTCGGGGAAGTTGCCAGGAGCCCCCTGTAGCTGCTGCCTCAAAGCAGGAGCTGTTGCTTGGTGGCCCAGGGTGTTCAGCGTAAGGGACTGGAGGGGACAGAGGGTGGCAGTGCTTGCTGTGGGTGTGTCCCTGGCCTTGACAGCTAGGGTATGTCCAGAGGAGGTTGCTCCTAGGTGAGGGCTCGTGGGTGACTCTCGGCACGTGCCTGCTGGGGGCTGCTCTGAGCCAGCACCGTGCGGGGGACACAGCAGTGGGTAGAAGAGGCCCCTGCGGTGCTCACAGCCTCAGAGGGGCGACGGGCAATTGGTGAGGAACAATTGACAGGAAATACGGAGCAGGAAGATGGCAGGTGCTCTGGCGAAACACAGAGCAGGGAAAGGTGTGAGTGTGAGTGTGCGTGTGCACGTGTGAGCGCGCGTGTGTGCAGGGCAGGTGGCAGTCCTAAATAGAGCGGTCCAGAGGAGAGGGGCCGGCAAGGGGTCCTGCTGAAGCTGGGCCACCCGAGAGAACGAGCCAGCAGCTGGATTAAGCCCCGCGTGATGGCACTGTCGGGACAAGCCCGGGGGAGGACGCCAGACCCTGTCCTCGAGGTCAGGGTGACTGCCCGCCTCTGCTGGGCCTGGACGATGAAGAGGAAGGAGCCAGGTGCTGTGATCTAGCAATTTCCTTCTGCCCTCACCTCCGTGTCCTCGTTCAGCATCTCTCGTGGCGCCTCTGTACAGAGCGCTGAATGCAGTCACCGAGTGCATCAGACGCTGACGTGCTGAGATCCCACAACCTTGGGATCCTAAGATCTAAGAGGCTGTGATGGTGAACCCCAAGAGTCAAAGACCGTAAGACTCTAGGTTCTAGAACGGTCTAAGGCTGCAAGGGTTAGCGGTTCTGTGGTCCTGCAGTGAGACCCGAACTCCTGTGAGAGGAAGACAGTCGGCCGCACGACCGGAGAGCCGCTGGAGCTCTTCAGGGGTGTTTATCTCTCGTTTAGATAAGTGAGCGGAGCTCAGATACAGTCCTGTAACTGGGATAGTCCCACAGCCCCCGCACGCTCCGGCCTAAGTCAGCGTCTCGTTGGAGTTATTTTATTAACGTGTTCTGCTGAGTGGCCGTGAGTGGGGGGCGCGGCCTCTCATATCGCGGATCTAATTATGAGCACGGGACAGAACCAAGTAAGCAGCCTTTGAAGGGGAAGAGCCTGGCAGCTTGGGTTAGAGCGTCCTTTAATGAACTTCTTTGGCACTTGTATCTTAGCAACACATTTTATTACATCCCGGTGCAGCTGGACTCGCCGTGCAGCAGTGCCTGCACCCCCACCCATGGCTGGCGGGAGGAATGTGCCCACCTCCCTCCCAGGGCTGTGTTTGCATCTCTTCTGCTTTGTTCAGTTGATGAAACAGGCAAACAGCTCCCAGAGCCGGGGACCTGGCTGGCCCATCTCCATGTGCCTCGATTTTCTCCTCTGTAGAATGGCCGTAATGGAGAGCCCTGCCTACACTGCACGTTGCTGTGCACAGGGGGCTTTGGAATTGCTGTCCCTCAGCTGTGGCCTGTTCTCGGGTTGACCAGCAGGCTGGGGACTGTTTAAGTCTCCCAAAGCGCCACATCCCCCGTGGGCTGCTGTAGAGCCCTCACGGTGGGAGGATGGAGCCAGCATCTCCCTGAGACAGGTGAGTGTGGCCAGGCCCCTGCGGCCTTAACTTCCAACAAGGGGTCAGTGTCAGGTCTCCCCTCTGTTCCTCCTCTTCCTGCCCTCACGACATTATCACTTATTTTGCACCTGCTGTGTGCTGGGTATCCTCGGAACAGAGCTGTCATCCCTGTTGACAGGATGCTGGGGCCTGGAGCTCCTCCTTGGATGGTGGTGGCCAGAGCTGGGCGCACACCCACCTGGTGTGGGCCCTGGCTCTGCCTCTGACTCGCGCACGCTTGGAGGTTCAGTTCCTCACATGGAAACTGTACCTCACCGCAGTTCCTGTCCCCGAGGTGTGTTCTGAGGTGTGATGGATGCCATGCTCAGTGTCAGCCTGCAGTGGAGCAGGGCTTGGAAGGCAGCCTGGTAGGAGAGCCTCTGGGAGTGTGACCTTCCTGCTCCTGGGACGCTGGCTGGGGGGCTCAGGCAGCCCCTGCGACCCCTCCGAGTGGCCTGCTCTGACAGTCGCCCAGGCCGGGGCTCAGACCAAGCTCTGTCCTGGCTGGGAGCTCATCCCAACTCCAGCTCATGCCCTGATGGCACTTGAGGGTGGATGCACTCGGTGGCTCTTAAAGCAGTCTTGGATGTGGCATGTGTCACTTGCTCTCATTCCAATGGCCAAAGCAGGTGACATGAAAAAGGGCAGGCTGTGCCATCTGCCAAGGTGTATAGCTGCTGGCCAGGTGCACTTCCTGCCCAGGTGGCCCCTTTGCACATGCACTTCCTGCTACCTGCCCCACCCCCAGGTCCAGCAGGCGGTGGGAGGCCCGTGGCCTTGGGGGTGGCCAGACCTGGGTCCGGATCCTGCCTGTGCCTGTTTGGCCTGTGGAGGCCTTTCCTGCTGGTTCCCTGTGCCCCGGTCACAGCGGGCTTCCCAGGTCCTTTGCCAGCCCCAAGGATAGAAGTGTGCTCTGCCTGGAATGTTCTCCCAGCTCTCAGGTCTGGTGCTGGCTAACATCTCCCCTTCAGGTCTCCCTGACGCCCCTCCCTGGGCTCCCCGGTTTTGTGCCCCCTGTACCCTGTGCCTGTGCTGTGACACCCGCCGCTCTTGCAGTTGCTGGCTGAGCGGGGCTGCGTGAGGCAGGGCCAGCACCTGCTGCCGCAGCTCCTGTCCTGCTGTTCCGGGCAAACAGCGGGGGCTCAGTAGGGCCCGTGGACTGGCTGGCCCGGCCGGTGGGAGACACTTGGCTCCGTGTCCCTTATGAAGGGATCATTTTTTCCTCCGGGGCTGTGAGCATTTTAAGCCACTTAAGTGCTTTGCTTTGGACCTACGGTGAACGTTTGTTGGAAGACCAGTTGATCATTCCGCCAGTGTTCCCTGAGTGACCGCTGGGCACTGGGCACCGCAAACACACTGTGACGGGCAGGCCTGAAGTGACTGTGTGAGTAGCCGCGGGATGCCGAGCAGGTGGCAGCCCGGAGTTACTGCTGCTGTTAGTGTTGTCATCCTGCTGTCACCCCACTCTAGGTGCTGCTGCGTCCTTTGACCCCCACCCCTCCTTCCGCCCACCGTCCGGTTCACTAGGTCCCTGCCGTGTGGCGGGTGTTGGGACATGGATGTGGTGGAGACCCAGCTTGGAGTGAGAATGAGCGCGTGCTCGTGGCATCTGGGGGGTGGTGCTCAGTTCTCCCTGGGGGGCGTCAGGGTGTGATTCTGTGGTTCTCCCCATGTCATAGGTGAGGAAAGCGAGGGGCAGACAGAGGCCTGGTGAGGCCCACGGCAGGTGAGGGGCAGTACCACATTCCAGAAGCACCTGCTTGGCTCCGGGAGGCATTATCATCCCCACTTTATAGAGGAAGAAACTGAGGCCCTGAAACATCAAGTGACTTCCTCAGGGCACCAGCTCCTCCGTCCTCACACCAGAGCTTTCCCTCTGCCCTCGGCAGCACCAGCCCCCCCGGGGGCTTGCAGGGGGCTTGCTCGAGCCCCTGGGCTCCAGGGTGGGAGAGGCGTGGCCCACAGTCTTCCTCTCCCGGTTGCTGGCTGCATCCCTCGCTCTCGCCGCCCCTCCCCTCCAAGTTCACAGAGTCCCCCTTTGACCCCTCACCGCAGCCTCGTTTCAGTATGTGCCGTGTGTGCTCTTTGGGGGAGACTCGAGGAGTTTGCCGAGTGGGAACTTGGCTTTAGTTTGATCTGGGCAGCTTTGGACATCCCAGGACACGTCTCGAGGCTGCCCTTGGTCCATGGTGAGGGAGGGAAGAGAACGCACGAGAGCCCCCCTCCTTCCAGTCTGCTTGTGCCCCGGGGAGGGGGCCAGCCAGGGACCCCCGCGAGCATCCCTGGTTGCACAACTGCGTTTGCTCCAGGGCCCATGCGCAGGGGCTGCGGGTTCCATCAGAGGCGGGTCCTTGGCTGAGAGGACCCCCGAGTCCCGGGGCCCATACGCCGAGCTGGCCTCGGAGTTTGCACGCTTGGCCCATGGCGGTCACGGAATCTCCTCAGTGGGCGCGGAGCAGACACGGGGGCTCAGTTCTACTCTGGGGTCTCAGTTCTTCTCTTTTAAAAAAATAGTTTGTGGTAAAGTCACATAACATAAAATTTACCATTTTTAACCATTTCTCACATCCAGCTCAGTGACGTTAAGTAGATTCACGTGGTTGTGCGCCCGTCACCACCCCCATCCCTGTGGCGCCTTCCTGAGCGTTTTGTGTGTCCCGGCGTCACCGGACAGCAGCGTCCTTCCCGCACCGTGGCTTCAAGGGATCTCTGTTCAAACTCTCGACTTCGCCTCTGGAAGGGGCGTTGATGATGCTCAGGCGTGGAGAGGGGGTCAGCACACACCTGAACGTGCTCAACCTGCAGTTCTGGTAAAGAACTTCCTAGGAGTGAAGGTCTGAGAACGGTCTGCCCTGAGGTCACGAGCTCCCTGGCACTTGCGTTGGTCGCGGGAAGGGGTGTTTTCCTCTGGGCTTAGCCCGGCCAAGTGCGCTCCTCTCCCGCCTGGAGTCTGGGCTCCTCTGATGCCACCAGAAGTCCATCCTGTGATTTGGCCAACAGCTTTGCTTTAATAACTGTTTCTTAGGTTCTGCAGTTGACTCATTTACTCAGTGGATTTTTGGAGGATACCAAAGAAAGTGAGAGTTCCGGGCAGCCCCTTCCCCCTCTAGGCCCCGCTGACCCCTCAGCCAGCCTGGGAAAGCCCATCAGGACAGCAGCTGTCCCATGTCCCCAGCACGTTCTCCTGCTCATGGGTCTGGACAGACCAGCAGGCAGAGGAGGGGGCCTGATGGGGCACAGAACAGAGGTGGGGACAGCAAGTGGCAGCCAGAGAGCCCTTCATCGGGGCACGGGTGGGGCACAGCCCCCATTCCAGGGTCCTCTCTGGGGGTGTCCTGGCCCCACAGGGGGGATGGCAGCCATCTCTCCACATAGGGAAACCAGGCCCACCCCGTTCTCAGCCTCTCCTGTCTCTCCTGTGAGCCCCGCCTCCTGCCCTGAGGGGAGGGGACGCAGCAGGACCCTCTGCAGGAGTCACCCCTCGTCTTTGGCCCTCGTCACTGGAGGAGGAACCGTTGCGTGCAGTGGGCATAACAGACACCGGAATCCCATCCCCTCCGTACGCGCCTGTGACATGGAGGATTCTATGCCACGCCGTCGTGGAGTGGCCAAGCCGCCTTGTCCTTTACCCATTTTAGGGAATTCTTACCAATGTGCACATCAGGCTTTTTTGCCTTCCCAAGGAGGGTTTCCTCATTTGAACTTGACCCTCTGGGCGCATGAATGCCAACATTACGAGCGTGAATGGCTGCAGAGTGCCCTAACCCAGAATGAAGCCCAGGTTGCATTTATGGGGACAGTTTGTGGAGCCTGTCCCCGCCCTTCATGGATGGGACCCTGGGGACAGCCCTGGGAGGTGGGCAGGTGGAGCTTTGATGTGGGGAGCGAGGCACAGACACGCCAGGTCCTGCCTTTGCCGTTGCTCCTGCCCTCCCGGGCTGGTTCAGAGCTCACCTTGGACGTGCAGCAGGTGGATTTTTGCCTTTTTACCCCTTGTGGATACCTCCTCGCTCCATTAACTAACATTGGTCAGAATTTCGTATTGTGGTAAAACATACGTAACATAAAATTTATCATCCTAACCGTTTTTCGGTGTGCAGTTCAGCAGCATGAAGCACATTCACACAGCCGTGCCACCACCACCACCCCACCTGCAGGACTGCGTCTTCCCAAACTGGACTCTGCCCCCAAAATAGCTCCATTTCCTCCTCCCCAGGCCCCGGCAGCCATCATCGCACCTTCTGTCTCCATGCGTCTGACTTCTGCAGGTACCTCTTGAAAGTGGAGTCACGCAGCATTTGTCTTTTTGTGACTGTCTCATTTCACTGAGCGTGATGTCCTCAGGGTCCATCCGTGCTGTAGCAGGTGTCGGAATCTCCTTCCGTTTGAAAAACGCTGACCAGTTCCCTCCTGCTCATTCCTACTGGGTGAGTTCTTCTGTGACAGGGAGCTCACTGTGCCCAAGGCATGGACAGCTCTGCCCCTTCTGATCCGTGTTGCGAGAGGGAGACTGAGGGAGAGGGAGGGGGAGGGAGAGAGGGAGGGAGGGAGAGGGGACACAGTGATGGCCAGAGGCAACTGCCAGTTCTCCGAGTGGTCGGAGGACCATGACCATGAGATTTCTTTCTCTGAACCCTGACCCTGGACAATGGCTTCGGCTCACAGATCCCATCTCTGACCCTTGTTAGTTTTGTGGCCTTGAGCATGTTATCGAACATCCTTAAGCCTGTCTGTGCTCACGTGCGAGGTGAAGATAGCTGGGCGCTAGCCTCGTAGACTGGAAGTATGCAGTAGTGTGGTCGCCGGCGGTTACCCTCTGCCACCGGCTTCAGAGGCACCATCTCCCCGCCGTCCTCCTGGCCTCGGTTCTTGCCTGTCCCCCAGCTCCCACCCTCGTCTTGCCAGTGTTGCCTCCTGAATGCTTCTCTTACTTTTCCCACCTCTGTCTCTGCGCCTTCCTCTCTCACCTGGGACATTCTGGCAGCCCCCTGGCTGGTCTCTTTACTTCCGGCATGTGTCCCCACACTGTGACCAAGGTCATTTCTCTAAGGTGTAGCCTTTACCTTACTCTGCTCTGTGTGAGCCCCTGCGGCCTACAGCAGTGGTTTCAAGTGTTTGCTTAGCCTCTCGCCCAGGTGTGAGTCCCATGGGGGAGGAGCTGCTCTGCTTGAAGCTGGGGCCGGGGCCGGAGCCCCACCTGCGCCTGCCTCTCCCGCAGAGCTAGGACCGCTGGCCAGGGGGAGGTACCTGGGGCTCCAGCGAGCACAGGTTAGAAGCCAGTGACGTGGGGAATAAAGTCCAAGACCTTGTTGCAGTGGACAGACAAAGTCTTTGTCATCTGGCCTCAGGTCCCTTCAGCCTCATCTTCCAACACTGAACTGCCGACCATTTCCCAGACGTGCTGAACACCTGGGGTCACCGGGCCTTCGCCAGGGCAGCTCTCCTGCTTGGGCTGCCCTCGAAGATCCGGCCCACCCACCAAGACCCACGGCCTAATCATCTCCTTACCTTCAAGAAAGGACCTCTGGGTTCACCTGGATTGGATCATGATGGTGGTAATGACAACGGTGGTGGCGGTGGCCATGTGACCAAGGTGGTGATGTTCGTGGTGGTGATACTGGTGGTGGTTATCGTGGTGATGGTGACGGTAGTGACTATCATGATGGTGGTGGCAGTGGTGGTGCTCATGGTGATGGTGACATCGGAGGTGCCATTTACGACCACTTCCTATGGTAGGTATATGTGCTTTCCAGGTTACCTAATCATCGCAGCACATGCCTGTGGGGAAATAGTATCCCCATTATACAGTGGAGGAAACAGACTTAGAGGTTTTTGATGATTAAATGTGACTTCTTGATACATCAGAAGCTAGAGCCTGCAAGTCTTGTCTTTGCTACTTTGTGACAAATCAGACTCCATGAGCTACAGTTTCCTTATGGGTAAAATGAAGCAGAGTTGTTTCTGTTCTGATACAAGGTTTTTCACATACAGCAGTGACATTTCAATTAACGAATAGTGGGTGTGGAAGGCCCTTGGAAAGTGTAAATCTCGTTGCTGTTATATTATTAATATGTCCCTAAAGATAATATGCTCGTCTGTGTGTGTGTGTGTGTGTGTGTGTGTAAGGCAGAAGCAAAAGTCACTGAAGTTGACACCCCAGCAATGAAGTCCCTTGTGTTCCTAAAGATGCCCCCCACCAGAACTCCTACAGAGTTAATACCAAGGTAACGTAAACAGAAAATGTTGCCAACATCACTGTTAAAGACCATGAGGCTCAATTTGCATTTTCCTGGGCAAGTACATCCTGTTGTTTTTGTAATTGTTTTGGTGACATTTGCTATGATTTAATGGGTCACACGAGTCCCAGGTCAGTTCTATGATGCTGTCTGTTCCTCTGGTGCCAGGGTTTGCAGTTCTATTGGCTGCCAATGAGTAGTGCAGGGGGTTCTAGAAGGAAACGCAGGAATAGAAAACAATCCTAGTGTGATTTTTCTTGAAAAATAAGGCTTTCCATAAAACAAACAACAGGGTACAACAATCCTACCACCTTATAAATTAAGTCGATAATATGGAGCAAGATTTAAATACAAATAAGTATGCATTTTAAGTACTTTCATTATAATGTCCAACATGTATTTTTAACTCTCAGGTGTACTGTCAGCGGCAGTGTTTTCAGGTTCAGGGTCCCTCAGAGCATCTGAGGCCCCCAAGCTCCACTCACCTGTGGATGCCGGGGCCGCCCCACACTTGGGGAGTCTGCGGGGGAATCTGCCACTGGGCCCAGGAATCTGTATGTAACGTGTTCCCAAAAGATTTTGGGGCCCCTGAAGTTTGAGAACCACAGTGCTGGGTGAAGTTAACTTGTTACCTGGCCACCTGACAAAATGGAAAGGTGTGAATGTCATGTTTCTTCAGCCATTATTGGATCTTTTGCCTCTTTTGTGATGATGACCATGGTGGTTATTGTGATGATAGAGATGGTGATGGTGATGATGATGGAGATGACGGTGATGATGATGATGGGATGATGATGATGGAGATGATGGTGATGACAGAGATGATGGTGATGATGATGGTGGTGATGGAGATGATGATGATGATGGTGGTCGTGGTGGCTGTCATGCCTTGCTAACCTCAGGGAAGGATTGAAGACATTGGTATGTGAAGAGGGACCCAGCTCAAAGTCCTTGGATTACTCACCTTCCACACTTGGATACGGTGTAGAATATTCCTGAACCTCAGTTTCCACACTTGCAAACTGGAAATGATAATATCTTTATAAGCTCTAAAGGCCTATGCGAATATTAGTGGCTTTGCTATTCTAACTCAGAGGACTACAATGATTAGTGTTTAGACATTTCCGTTCATTTGCATTGGTTTTTGTTAGGTGAGATTTTAAAACTTATTTCTTCTCCACTATTTTAAAATAAAACAAATGCAAAAAGTACAAAAGCTGATCTGAGAAGGCCCATCCCTGCGTGTTGGCGTGTGTTTGGGGTGGACCCAGGTCCCAGCCCATCCAGGCTGGTCTGCTGGTGCCTGCAGGTGACCCCTCCTCACGGTCTTTGCTCTGGTTCCCACTTGGGGCCTCAGCCACTCGCGGGTGCTCACGCCACGGCCTCTGCCTGAGCGGGGAGCCCCCTCCCCACACCCGAGCCAGGCTGGGGATGGCAGGGCCTCCCGAGAGCCACCAGCAGCGGCTGACTGTGTCTGCAGTGAACTCTGAGAAGTGAAAGGAGCCCACTTCGCTTTCTCCCTTTTAGGTTATTCAGTAGATCTCCCCCTGACTTCACCTTTCCGTGCATCTTGATCCAAATCAGATTCTGATTTGCCACGTGGAGCTTCATTTCATTTCATAATTCCGCTGGCTTTGATCTTTTCGGCACAGTTCAGACATCTTCCCTTTCCTGGCTTCTCCTCTGAGCCCCAGGTGCCTTCTTGCTGACAGAGCCTGCTGCTCCTGTAATACACACTCACCCCTAATGAGCTACTTAAAAAATAAGCATTGATTTCCAGATAAAAATCACAATTAATTTTAAATGCCCTCTGTAAACCTTGTTACAAATAATTGCCAGAAACACACAAAGTCTGAGATTAATTAAAATCGACAGCCTCGTTTGATGCGGGGTGTGCTTCCTGTTTCTTAGTCGTGTCTGTGAACCATGCAGCTCTTGCTTGGGCAGAAGCAGTGGCCACGAGCTGCCGGGCGCAGTGAGCTTGCCAAGGGACCTGAGCTCCTGGCCCGTGGAAGAGCAGAGAGAACACAGGCTTGGAGTCGTCCAGACCTGGCTGCAGCCCTGCACCCTCTGGTAGTCGGATGACCTTCTGGGCCTCCGGTTCCTCATCTGCAAAATGGGCTTAGTAATGCCAGCCTCACAGGATCGCACAAAGGTGATGCTCAGTGCCCGTTCTTGTCTTCCTGTCCACTCTCCCTGCCCCAGCCCAGCCTTGGAAAGGGAGTCATACTGTCTTATTCATTCACTCGCTCACTTCTGCAGTGAGAGCAATGGAAGCTGGCAGGAAACAGAGGTGGCAGGGATGCCAGAGTTCCTCTCATCTGGGCAAAAACACTGCGGCTCAGAACAGGGAAGTGACTTGGTCTAGGCCCGTCCTGGCAGAACCAGGTGAGAACCTGGGTTCCGAGACCCCCGGCCCAGCCCTGTGTCCACCGCCACATTCCTGTTCTGCCGAGGGTGGTGGCGTAATTGGGAACTGGCACTTGCCAAGGCAGAGGGTGCCAGCTGAGCTCCTGGGGTCCCCTGGCCCCCTGGGGTAGCATAAGCCCCTTTCTCAGCAGTCAGGTGTGTAGGGGCGAGTCAGTCCTTCAGCCGGGTTGCTATGGTAACTGGATGCATTTACAGTAAGTTCCATTCATGGTCAACCTTTTGTCAGTTTCCGTTCCAGAACTCTCAGGATCACTCTGGCGTGTCCTTGAGCAGGATGCCCTGGGTATTGCTGGAGCCTGTCACGTTTCTTCTGTGGTCCCTGTGTGACCGTTGTTAAGGGGCACAGAGAAGCCAGCACCCCGTCTTCCCTCCCCTCCCTTCAGAAAGAGCACAGGTGCAGGGCCAGCTCTGCCAGGGGCTAGTTCTCAGGTGCCGCCCTTCACTGACCACGGCGCTAGTCAGCCACCTCGCATCTCTCCCTCCTGGTTTTCTCATCTGCTAGATGAGAACAGTAGAATTTCCCTGATCATCAAACTGTCTGTTCATTGAACCGGGGCTTCCTGGTCACCTGTGTCGCTCCAGGCCTTGGGTGAGGGTGCTGGGAGGACACACACCAGCAGCACAGGGTCCCTGCCTTCCACCCGCCCGTAGCCAGGTCTGGAAACAGATCAGCGCACCCCAACTTGGGTGAAACGGAGCTCAGAGGCCAGCCATGGGCTGCTAGAGACAGTGTCCCAGAGGAGGGCGGGGATGACATGGGAAGGGTGCTTGGCAGGTAGTGCGGCCTCAGTTGTGACAGTCTCCTGCCTCCCTGGCTCCCTCCTGGTCCCCAGGTCTCTCCTCCCCTCCGTCTCCCTCTTTCTCCAACCCGATGGGAAGCTTTGGGCAACAGAGTCGTTCCTCGCCACCTTTCTTCTATGCCTTTGGTCCCAGAGACAAACGGGATCCCCCCAGCCCCCACCCATGTCTCTGCAGACAGCAGCAACAGAGAAGAGAATAAAGTTTGGGAGTTATTTATTTCTCATTTTGCAGAAATGTTTATTTGAGAGCAGCACGGCAAGGTGGAATGGTTTGATTTGATTAGCAAGTCTAAATGTATTAGCAGCAAGACAGAAACGATATTACAATTAGTGGTAATTAGCTGTGCTGATGACTCTGGGCGGCAGTGCGGGGTGACAGATGCTGCTTCCTGGTCCTGGGTTAGACAGAGAGGGCATGTCACCCTTGTGAGGGGACTCTGTTCCCTGGGGCAGGCATGGGATCCCGGCCCGGTGGTTGTCAAGTCTGAGTAACAGCTGATTAGTCACTGGGAAGAGACACAGCTGCCGGCACCCACTTCTGTGTAAAGTGACTTCGTGGTGTTTGGGGAGGCACTGGGCCCAACTTCAACAGAGCTGGAACCTTCTAAGCTGCCCTGAATTCCAACTGCTGATGACAGTGGCAGTGGCTTCCTTTGTACCCCAGTCATCTCTTTGTGTATCTTTATCACACACGGCCCCTCCAAACCCCGTCCGCTCTGGCCGACTGGTGGGCTCTCCCCCGAGGCTCGGGCCTGTGCTGCAACCCTGGGCCCACCTGGCCTGTAGCAGGGACCCCTGTGTGGCGAGTGCTCAGTAACCCCGCAAGGTGCTGGACGTATGCTTAGGAGACAGTAGGAACTGTGTGATCACATCTCTGCATGTTGGTTTACTTCTTTGTGTGTTATCAGGGACTCCAGGCTGAGGGATGGGTAGAGACCCCCAAGCCCCTGCACCTGGCCTCCAGGAGTTCGGGTCTTCCGATGGGTCCAGACACGCAGACATCCTGCAGAAAGAAGCCACGTGCTCCTTTTGGGGTGATGGAAATGTTTTGGAACTAGGTAGAGGTGGTGGTTGCACAACTTTGTATGTATTGTATGCTTTAAAGTGGTTACTTTTTGTGGATTTCACCTTGTTAAATAAAGAAGCAAAGTAAGATATTTTGGAAGCTCAAACACCACACACTGGCTGTGTCTCAGAGGGTTTAGAGATAAAGTTTCTGAACACACGGCCAGTAGATGGAGCTGGTCACGGGCACCAAGTCTGCCTCTGAGCGGGGAAAGAGCCAGAAAGGTAAAGAGGGGAGAGGCCTGTCTGGAGGCCCTGGGCACATCCCAGGCTTGAGTGAGGACGTGGCTGGAGTGGGCGCTGGCAGAGATGAGACACGTTTCCTTTCTGCAGGGGCTGCAGGACAGGGATAGGGCGCACCATCCTGTGGCTGGCGGGAGGCTGGCAGCCCTGCCTGTCCTGGGGTGGCCTCCTGACCCCCTTGCACTATCTTGGGTGCACGTCAGAGACCGTGGCAGCCTCAGGTGTTGGCCACACTTTCCCTGGTGTCACAGATGGATGTGGCCCTGGCAGCCGCATCGGTCGGGCAGTCAGCACTGAAGGACCAGGGCTGCTTGGGGGAGGGGGCTGCTCTTCCCCATTCCCCCAACCCACCAGGAGGATCCTCTGGGCTCCAGGTCTGTGCGGGCCCGTGTGCACTGTGGGTGTGGGAGAGGGCGAGGCAGATGTCGGCTGCCCACGGGGGCTGTCAGCCCAGAGGTGCCTGAGGCTGTGGGTCTGGGTGACAAAGCTGGAGGAAATGCTTTCTGGACTCCAAGTGCAGACTCAGATCCGGGGATATTGTTGGGGGTGGGGTGGGAGCCAGGGAGATGCAACTGCTGCATTTTCTCCTGGGGCGGGTGGGCCTCACCTGGGGTCTCCAGCTGCAGGGGCTCCGCACAGAGTCCATGCCCCGATGGACACACCCTTAGTTCCTCAGGATGAATCGTGGTGGTCAGAGCCTTCCAGCGGGGGCCGGGATGTTGGGCAGGCCTTCGCAGAAGAGGGAAGAAGAATGGTCGGTCAGCGTCAGTCAGCGTGAGAAGACACTTGACCCTCACCCGCATCAGGGAAACGTGATGAAAGCCACAGCAAGACTCCGTTTTGTGCCCTCCAGATGGACACCGAGGGAGAATGGTGGCAGTGCCCGGTGCGTGGGCGTGTGGAGAGCCGGCGGGCAAGGAGGTGGAGAGTCTGGAAGACAGCGTGGAGTCACCCTGCGAAGCTGCAGGTGGATGTGCGTGTCCTGCGGCCCACAGATCCCACTTCGGGTGTTTTCCTTGGAGGACGCTTGCACACGTGTGCTGGGGGCCCTGAGTGAGGACCTAGCTGCCCGCCGACGAGGACGGATAAATGCCACATTCTTGTTCTTTGTCTACTGCCGTGAGAGCAACGCGCCACGGGCAGCAACAGTGAACCTTGGGAACTCGTAGTTGAGTCCAAAAAGTTGCAGAAGGAAATTTCATATGATTCCATTTATATAAAGTTCAAAATCATGCAAGCAAAACATTGTACTTTTCAATATACACATGTGGTGTAAACTTAGAAGTCAGAGAAGGATAAATATGAAATACTAATAGTATTTCATACTAATACTAATAGTATTAGTAGTTATGTGTAGTGGGGGTGGGTTTCAAAGCTGATATTCATTTTCTTTTCTTAAGCTGGATGCTGGGTACGTAGGTGCTCGTGGTATTATTGTTCTTTAAATGTTATCCCTGTCGTATAACCTTTAATCTCCCTCAGTACTTAATCAAACTCACGTACATGTTTAGATTGGGCCTGCAGGCGTGGAGCTCCCTGCCTCAGACGTGGGAGTCCGTGTCTGGGGAGGAGACGGATCAGGGCTGTCTGTGGCCCGGCAGCGTCCAGCCGCCCAGGGGAAGAACGTCATGTAACTTTCAGAAACAAGGCAGAATGGTAAAAATGCAAAAAACCAACTGTAAATTGTGAAATGTGAGTCATAATTTTGCATTTTTCCTTCTAAGGTGGCACAAAGGCCACATTTTAAGTTTGGGTAGGGAGAGATTGGTCAACGGCACAAAGTTACAGTTAGGGGATGTTCTGTCGCACAGCGGGGTGGCTGTGGTTGGCAGTAGGTGCTGTATCTTTCAAAGTATCTGGAAAAGAGGATTTTGAATGACTCACCACAGAGAGAAATGTGTGAGGTGACGGCTACGCTAAACACCTGATTTGGTTACTACTCAATGTATACAGGTGTCAAAACATCGTACTCTGCCCCATAAATACGTACAATTGTGTGTCAATTAAAAACAAAATTTTTTTAAAAGAAGAAAAATTTCTGTTTTTAAGTAAGATGAAGTCTGAAAATGAAGCAAAACCAACTGGCGCCCTCTCCTGGGCGAGGCAGGAGTGGGAGGGCCCACAGGTCCCTGTGCCCCCGTTCAGCACCAGGACAGCGCCCGGCGCAGCCTCTGTCCGGCGTGGGCGAGGGCTCGCCTGGCGCCTGGCTGCGCTCACCGGCGCTGTGAGGAAGAGGACTGGAGCCTTGGCTCCTTCCTCCTTCCTCCTTCCCCGTAGCGGGAGGTGAGGCGGGGGAAGCTCCTGCCACAGAGTCCAGCATGTGCTCGGAGCTCCGTAAATTGTTACGAAACGCTTTCTGCTGTTGGGGGGTGGGGCGGGAGTGGGGGGGACTGAAGGATGGCAGGGGCTGGGGTGAGCAGGCCAGGGCAGGAAGGCACCGGTGAGTCCTTGTTGGAGTCGTGTGACTCAGGAGGGACATTGGTGGGCACATACTAGGCTGGCTGGAGGCAGGGCAGGGACAGGAGCCACTCTGGGGGTCTGGGAGGCAGCCACCCACCAGCACTTCCTGCCCTGGACCAGTGTCAGGGTGGCCGGAGGAGGAGCCTGGGGCCAGGCAGGTGCTGGGATCCCCTTGGGCTCATCCTGCCGTGGGGCTGGTGGGGGGAGCTGACACGTCTCAGCCAGCAGTGTAGACCTCGGGCCCTCAGTCTCTGGAGGAAAGGTGGGTTCCACACCCAAAGAGGGGGGTGAAGATGGTGTGGGGGCTTCTGGAAGATTCTCTGCTCTCTTC
The DNA here is from genome assembly GCA_028533085.1 of Varecia variegata. Taxonomy (NCBI): domain Eukaryota; kingdom Metazoa; phylum Chordata; class Mammalia; order Primates; family Lemuridae; genus Varecia; species Varecia variegata. The sequence continues at coordinate 3,220,057 of CM052440.1, forward strand.
CCAGTGAAATGAGAAGCAAGGCCTGAGGGTGTGGGCTGGGAGCAGGTGGAGGTGCGAGAAGAGGGGAGTTGAGGACTGCCCTGTCCAGGACGGGCCGTGGCTCCGAGCTGGGGCAGAAGCAGAGACCGGCAGGCAGACCTCTGCGGATCCGCTGGGCTTTGAATTCCAGGACGTCTGCTGCTTATCATCACAACAGCCGGCTGTTAATTCACGTTGCGTTTGATTGACTTGCTCAGTGATTGGGTACTGAGCGGTATTATATGATCGAAATTTTCAATAACAGAGAGAATGTCGCACCGTTCATTGAAACAAATTGGTTGGCATCTCTGTCTCCATATAGCACCCCGGTCTTATTAAATCTGAATCACATTCACGCTCGGCAGCTCTGATTTGAGCCGTAAACCCAGCATGGGAGGAAGGGTGCCTGCTGTTTGAAGAGCGCTCTCTCTCGCTGCTCCCATTTCTGGTCTGATTGGACACACACCGTACGGCATCGGGCCACGTCTGTGAGAGCTGGTCAGGTGGCCACGAGGTCCAGGAAGTGACCAGCTGTGGGCCCAGCGCATCTGTCTGGTGTTAACACTCAGAGTGAGTTTCTGGATGCCGGACTCTGTGGAGCGTGGTACCCGCACATGTAGGGTATTTAGGTTGTGCGTGTGACAATGTAAGCACATGTCAGGTCAGGCATGTTTGTGCAGACCTCTGTGTCCATAAGCATGTATGTGTTCACAGCATCGCAACACAGACACGCCAGGCAAAGAAGGAAACATACTTCACGCTCTGTTGCCGTGACTCCTTTGGCCCCGCCCAGATGTTAGTGTTTCTGCGGGAAGAGGAGGTCAGCCTGGGCTGCGTGTCTCACCAGTGTCCCAAACACGCACCCAGTGTTGGTTTTGTGGGTTCTGCCTGTGTTGGCCCTGCCTTCCGGCTTGTCCTGCTCATCTGTTAAGAACTGACTTGGCACCACCTCCTCCAGGAAGTCAGCCCTCCCTGACTCCACAGCGCTGGGCTGGGTCTTCCACAGCGGGGCTCACAGCTGCTGGAGGCAGGGGCCACGCGTTCCCCTGTGGTGCCCCCGCCTCAGCTCTCATGGTGCCTGGCCAAGGCTGGGACACAGCGGGTGTTCTGTACGTGTGTGTTGTGTCCCACAGGGGATCCTTTTCCCCTCGGCCCGGCCGGGCATGAGGGGATTTTTCTCTGATTTTCACTTTGAGAACCTGGTGGGGTAAAACCCGTAAAATTGTGGGCCCGTTTCCTAGACTGGACCCGTACGAGTGTTTGACTCTTAAGCTCGTCCACTCTCAGCTTCCAGCAATTTGCCAAAGTCACCTTTCAAGTGTCCCCCTCCTCCGGCAGCTGCTGCCCGCAGTAAGCTGTGAGCCTCTGTCTTCGGTGTCTGCCTCTTGTCTCTCCGGCGGTCGGGCCAGGCTTTGTCCTGTGACCTCAGTTTCTTAGATCTGACGGATCTAAGAAAAGTCACTGATTTTCAGTTTGTTCACCTTTTTTCTTGTTTCAAGGGTGGGAGTGACAACTGCTGACCCGGAAGTCGGTATGTGTGGGCCGAGTGGACTTGAATTTTCCCGTTGCTGCTTTCGAGGACCCGGGGCTGCGAAGGGGACAGGATAGAGACCAGCAGCCCCGCTCCTCTGGCCGGAACTGCAGACCTCAGGGGGGTGCAGCCCCTCAGGGACTGTTGCGTTAAACACAGATACACAGACTCGCTAAGGCTGGGATTACTCAGGATGGGGAGTTGGTCACATTTGTGCTCAATTCTGACCACAGGCTGAGGGTTGTCAGAGCCTAGAGTGGGAGCTTGTCACCTCTGTGGTTCTCTCGGCTCGGGACAGTGTGCCTCCTCAGCTCTGAGTGCTGGCCCACCAGGTACCAGGCCTGTGCTAGGGCTCAAGTTGTCTGGCAGCAAGGACAGGGTTCCTATCTGTAGGGGACAGACACACACACAGCTCCTGTGCACACAGCTTTGCAGGAGGAAAAGGGGCAGAATCATATTTGTCCCAGGAGAAGGTCAGCTCCACCAGGGCAGGGCATGCAGGAGGGCTCCGTTAGTGTTTGTTGATTGACTAAGTGAGGGCTGTCCAGTGCCTGGCTCTGCCCGGAGCACCCCTGAGCGGATGCACGCTGAGGAGTTTGCACACAGCAGCTTGGGCTGCAAGAGCCACCACTGGCTGCTTCGGTCCCCTTGGCAATCATATCATCCGAGACTAGACTTCAGACTTCTTTGGCTTTTTAAGTTTTTCCTCCCTTAAAAAAATAATGAAAATGCACAACAGGCCAAAATGCACAAATCCGCAACTCATTATACATTTTCCCAAAGTAAAAAGAAAAAGATTTCTCCTTAGTCACCTTTCATATTCTCATTAATGACATCAAAGCGGTTAGGTCTGGAGAAACCAATCTGAATCATAGTGGCATGGTAAGAAGTTGATGAGGGATGCAGAGGAATTTGAATTTCAAAGCCACGCCTTTATCTCTCTGTTTTCTGCTGTGAGAGCTCCCCCAAGACCGGGCCTGTCGTCCGTTAGGGGAGAGCCAGTGAGTCTGAGCTCACCCTAAAGCATCTACTGGGGACAGTGTGGGTGACCCCATCATGAGCCCACACAACCCCGTTCCCCCCGACCCCCCAACCTGGGGATCGGAGTGGCTTAACCTCCCTGTGCTGCTTTCTTACGTGTCCGTCAGTAGCCGCAGGGCACCTGCTTCTTCCTGACTTTGTGCTGGACCAGGTGGGGCGCAAGCTAGGACAGGACACATCCATAAGGAGCGTGGGGCCTAGCCGGGAGACAGACCCAGCCCGCGTGGGAGGGTCAGCGCACACTCACGTCAAGGCACGCCGTGACCTGGAGGAGAGCGTGTCCGGCTCTCTTGGGCACGTCGGGGGGCTTGCTGGAGGTGGAGGCACGGTGGGTCTTGATGGGTTGTGGGAGGGCTGAGTGTTCCAGGGCCCAGATGGTGGGGGAAGGGGACAGAGCCGCCCAGGCACTAGGAGTCCTGGAGTCACGGGAGCTTCTGCCGGAGCTCGGGAACACGGCGGTGGACACGACTTAAATTGGCTCCACTTCATCCAAAGTCGAGCACGCCCAGAGTGGAAGGTCACAGCCCCTTCTCAGCACCTGCCCAGGTCTGTGCACGGCGCAGGTTGCCTCGGACGCCACCTCTATGGCCAGCCGGAGTCCAGCCAGCCCGACTGGCCCCTAGAAGAGGGTGACGCCCTGAAACAGTGACGGGGGTGGTGGAGCAGGGCTGTTTAGCAGGTGTGAGTGGTTTCTTTTGTCCTCTGAGAAATAGCAGAACGGATTCCAGGGAGGACAGGGAAAGCCTCGCTGGGTGAGAGGAGGACCTCAGAGCTACCCACACTGAACAGGCCTTGTAGCCACGTGGGGGGTCGTTGATGGTGACTTACAGGGTCATCTGCAAGTGAGGAACTCTGAGAATGACAGACTTGCCGCAGGTGCATTAGAACCCGGTCCTCATTCTGGCCTGCCCTGGGACAAGGAGGGAGCATTGAGAGGTGAGGCTGGGGGGGTAGGACTCAGTGCAGTGGCTTCGAGAGCTCGGATAGGGCACTTGGGTGCATGCCGAGGCCATTGTCCCTGTGGCTGGTCTGGACGGGCTGTGCTGGAGTGGCCCAGGGAACTCTGACCACAGGGGCCCCTCGACCACTAAGCCCATGTTTGTGGGGAGGGCCGAGCGTCGGGGCTGGGATTGCTGCTGTGGAAGGTGGGCAGGTGTGGGTAGGGTCTCACTGGCCTTGGTGCCACTGCAGAGGTGGTTTAAGGGGAGCCCCTGGGGGCTGCTGGGAGCTGTGCAGCACGGGGCCGGTGGACGGTGTGGGCTGCAGCCCTGCGCACCCGGCCCCACCCTCACCTGGCACAGCGCTGCCTTTGGGGTTGCAGCTCTGGCCGACCCCCATGGCTTTGCAGAAGGGGCTGGGAATTGCTGGAGTCTCTAGCCTGAAACCACAGTGTGCAGAAAGGTTCCCCCTGCCCTTCCCTGAGAGTAGGTCACATGGCCAGCCCAGCTCCAGCGGGTGGGGAAATACCCCCCACCTCTGGACCCTTTTAATCTTCCTCCCCAGTGGAGAGCACACGGGCCTGGGATCAAGGCAGGGATGTCGTGGGGCTCTCTGATGTGCCAGCTGTGTGGCCTGGGGCTGGCCACAGCCTCTCTGGGCTCTGGGCTCCTTGAATATAGGTCACTGGGATGGAGCTGTGATCTTGGGGCCTTTTGGAGCTCACTTCGTTCGGCTTCACAAGCTGGTACATTGCTGGAGGATGTGCGGATGACAGAGGCATGACCCTGAAGGCTGTTGGGAGCACGTGGGAAAGTGAGGCAGGGTTCAAATCTCAGCCCTTAGTAGCTGGATGTCCTTGGACCAGTTACTTAACCTCTATGTTCCTCCCTTTTCTCATCTGTAAAATGGGGACCATACAGGCCCTTATAGAATTGTGGCCAGGATCAAATGAGGTGGTGGAAATGTAGTGCTTACGGCCGTGCCTGACGTGTACCAAACTGGCTGGATTCTCAGCCTTTCTCGTGCCTGATCTGAAATCCTCAGACAGCCCCACTTCTCAGTTGGTGACACGGAGGCCCGGAGGTTGAGCCCCACAGTTCGGGTGCCTTTCCTGACCTCTGCCTAGAAGCTGGGGGCACTGGAGTGCTGTGAGAACCGGCAGTCTGTGCCGCTGGCTTTGGTGGAGACGCCCTTCGCTTAGGGCTGTCCCACTGGCTGAGACTGGCGGGGCCAGGCCCAGCACCCTTTATGTGGAGACAGGACCCCTTTGTCCTGCCGCATAGATCTGACCCCGTGTCAGCCTCGCAAAGCCAGCAGAGACTCTGGCCACAGGAAGGGTCAGTGTCCTTCCGTGCAGCGTGCAGACGGTGCCAGGAGCTGAGCCTGAAGGTCGCAGAGCCCCACGATGGCACTGTGTCTGGCACTGTGTCAAAGCGGAGCAGAAGCTGGAGGGGTCGTGGGGGGGGACCGACTCGGCTCAGGGTGTGGGAAGGGGCTGCAGAACAGGCTGTGTCATGGAGGGTGGATGGGAACTCATCAGGCCAGCACCCGGGGGAGTGATGGGAGCCCAGCCTGAGCAGGACCACCAGGGCCGTCGGGGATGGAAAAGCCAGAAGTGGCAGAAGCCGTGGGGTGAGGAAGGTGGCGGGCCAGGTGGTGCGCTGCAGTGGGTGCAGGTAGCTACTGTGGTGGTGAGGGGGGCGTCCAGGGCTGGAGTGCAAGGCCTCAGACCCCCAAGGACCCACATCTGGGGGGTGGGCAGACGGGGAGGAGGCTGGGGGAGGATCTCCAGGGAAGAGGAGTGCGGCCAGCCGTGTGCAAACCGGTGTGCAGCCTGAGGCTGGACCAAAGACACTGGGCCTGGCAGCTGCCCCGGACAGGTGGGCCAGGTGGCCAGGTGGGGATGGATATCCAGCAAAGCCACCTCCAGGGTGGTGGCTCAAGTCGAATTGAGTCCCCGCCTGAGGCTCAGGGTGGCAGCAGCGTCCCTACCACGCGCAGGCAGCTCTGCTGGGCGACCTGCCACACCACAGGGGCCGGTCACGAGCCCCTGAAATGATCCTGTCCTGGGCATTCGATGTATCCCAACGGCCCATCTCTGGTGTCTGGACAGGAAGCTGAGGATCCGGGAGGTTGAGGCGCTTGCCCAGGTGCACGTGTCGTGGAGCAGTGAGAGCACGTGTGGTCCACGCCCTCTCCACTGAGGACCGGCCTGAGAAGCAGCTTCAAACCCAGTTTAGTGTGAGTCTCCAGGAGGCCAGACCCCAGGGGGTGGAAGAAGAGGCTCTTTTTCCTCCCAGAAAGGGAATGAATGAGTGAATGAATGAATGGAGTAGACCTGCTTCTTGTCTGAAGTCACATGAGAACATTTGCTGCAGGCAAAAACTTTCCCCCAAAGATCTCACCCTGGGAGGTATCTCCCTTTAAAATGTAGTTATTAATCACTGTAGCTGAAATTAGCATAATCGGTTCATTTAAATGCCGAGCTGCAGTGAGTGAAAATCTTCTCCCGCGGAGTCGGCTGTCTGTTGCTGCTGCGAATCAGGGTGCAGGGCTGGGCCCCTTGTCCCGGGTGCCGGCGGGCAGGCCCGAGCTCGCAGCGGGGGAGGCCAAACCCAGGGCTGCAGGAGCTGGTGCCGTCGGGAACCAGGGTGGGCCACCGCGGTCCTGCCCTCTTGGGCCGAGGCCCTCAGTCGGGACTGTGGCTTAACTGTGGAGTCTGTCTCTGTGCACGTCTGTGGCTTAGGGAAGGTCGTGGTGAAATGACAATGCGGGGAGGACAGGGTGGGACCTCAATTAATATCAACACTAACGAGCACGTTAAGCCCTCTGTCATGTCTGTCACTTCTCACTGCTGTGCCTACATACAAGTGTACGTGCACCTCATCCTCCCAGCAACCCTGCGAAACACACGCTGTCCCCGAAGAGGACGCCTGGCACACGGCTGGACGGGCCGAGGTCAGGGTTTGGTGACGGCCTCTGGCTCTGGAGCCGGTGCCCTCTGTGTGCCAGGCTTTGAACCGTCACGAGGGACCCAGCGATTTAAGTAGAAGGCAGGTTACAGATGCGTCTACAAAATTATATTTAAAAATGTCTTGCGTGGCCCACACGGAGAGAGAAGCCCTGAGCAGAGGCTCAGTCCTTGTCACTGTTTCCTGACTGTGCCCAGGCGGCCCCGGAGAGCCACAGTCGGGAAAGGCCTGGGGTTCTCGGAGTTGACACGACATCTGTGGGGAGCGTCCGGAGGCTGCCTTGCCCTGCACAGAGACCTTTGTGTCTGTTCTCTGCCTGCGTCCTCCAGCAGCACTTGTTGCTGGGGATGGTGACGATGGTAACAGCGAGGACGGTGACGATTGCCAAGAAAGGCTTGGGTGGCGCCACCGTGGGGCTTTCAGACCCAGCTCCCTGACGACGGCCTCGCAGCCGTCTCTTTCTGGGTGAAAACAAGGCAAGACTCGGTCGGCACTGAAACAGCGAGAGCTGACGCCGCCTCAATGCCTGGTCTGTCCCCAAAACACAGCCCGGCGTGACGTGTCTCCCGTTCCTCGCCAGCACGTGTCCTGCTCCCTGGTCCACTGCCAGGTTGTGACACGGGTCGCCTGCCAGGCCTCCCACAGGAGGTTTCCCTTCTCGTTCCCGGACAAGGGGAGGCTGGGGAGGTCGCGGCTGGCCGAGTGGAGGAGCTGAGACCCCGATTCTGTTACGAGTGGGAGCTGGGGGGGACCCCTGTGCCCCCAGAGGACTCAGTTTCCTCACCTGTAGGTGGAGGCAGTGATGTGTGCTGCCGGGGCTGCTAGGGGAGCCGGAGGAGAGTGGGTGTGGCTGGCACTTTGCAAACCGTGAGACCCTGCACAGCCGTAAGGAATCATCATCCTGGTCATCGAGGTACTTGGAAGAGAATCCTGCAGCGTGAGGCTCCGTTCCTGGTGCCAGCGAGGTGTCATTGTGAGGCCTTTAAACGCACCGGCTGAGTCCTCTGGCCACATCACAGGCCGGCGCGCCCCCGCCCCCACCGCCACCCCCACCCCCGCCGTGGGAGCCCGAGGGCAGCTCTTGGCCACTCTTGCATCCATGCAATGCCAAGTGTCCCCTCTGAGCAGGACGCTGGGTTCCGTGTGACCCAGCTTGGGTTTGCCCGGGATCTCCAGAGAAACAGCCAGTGGGACGTGTGTACAGGTGGTCTGACTTAGGGTGGTTCAACTTACCACGATGTTTGAAGTTTACAGTGGTGTGAACGTGGTGCGTGTTCAGCAGACACCGTGCGTTGAATTTTGACTTTGGTCCTTTCCCGGCCAGCAGTGTTTGGCAGGGTCCTCGCTCGTGCTGGGCAGCGGCAGCGAGCGCAGCCCCCGTCAGCCACGCCAGCGTCATCCTGGGCACGTGTGGGGTGGCTGGGCTGTGCTGTGTCGTGGGTCCCATGTATCAAATACGTTTTCAGCCCACAGTGGGCTTATTGGGCTGTAGCCGCAGGTATGTAAGTATTTACGGTGATGAATCTGCTCACGTGATTCCGAAGGCTGTCAGCTCCCAGGGCCGGCAGTCGCAGGATGGGGACCCTGGAGAGCCGGTGGTGCAAGTTCCAGTCCAAAGGTGGCTGGAGGCCCAGGAAAGGTCCCATTTCAGTTCAGGTCCAAGGGCGGATGAGACCTGTGTCCCAGCTCAGCACGGCCAGGTGGGAGCAGTTCCCTCCCAGACCCCTCGCCTTCTCCCGGCCACCAGCTCAGTGGGTCAGACCCACACACGCTGGCCAGGACCATGTGTTTTGCTCAGCACAGGAATTCAGATGTTAATCTCCGCCAGAAACACCCTCACAGACACACCAGAGTGACATGTGACCCAATGCCTAGGCACCCCGTGGTCTGGTCAGGCTGACCTGCAGTTGCCCCCACACGCTCTCTCAAGGCAGACCTGGAAAGAACCAACAGCCCGGGCAGCTTGGGACCGTTCCTGGATAGAGGGCCTGGGGTGACCTCCAGCTGGTGGAGGGTGCGGGAGGATTAGGGGAGGGGTGGCCTTGGGCCTTTGGGGGGCAGAGGAAGGGGCCATGTCTGCATGGTGCTGCCAGACTGCAAGGTGCCACCCAGGGCATTTCTCACTTTAAGGCAGTGGAGGGAAAAATATAAAAAAGCTGTCCTGACCTCATCTTTTAAAACCAGCATCTTAGGTAGCTGTGGAGGGAAGGGGGTGTCCCTGCAGGGCCAGGACAACTGGGAATGATTAGCAGGAAATGGAAAAATGGATCTGGGAAGTGGGTCCCTCAGCCCCAGAGGACTCGGCATCCAGGGGTTTTGTGGAGTGGTTGCTTTTTCCAGGTTTATTGAGCATCTACTACATGCCAGGCCGCGTGCTAGGCATGGCTGCGCAGTGATGGATGCTCGGGTCGCAGGGGGAGGGAGGTGCGTGTGTGGACACGGCTGGTGCTGAGTGCACAGAAGAGCGCGTGTCTCCGGGATGCGGATCGGCCCCTGCTCGGAGCCCTCCTGGGGGGGCTCCCGCCGACTCTGGGGCCTGCCCGGCTCATCCTCCTGCCTTCCTCTGGCTCATGCTGCCCCCGCCGTTGCTGCAGTCCTGCCGGGCTCACACCTCGCTGAGCACAGCACCTGTCGCACCTCTGGTCTTGAGCAGTTTCCTCTCCCGGAACGTCTGTCCCTCCCGTTCACCTGTCGGTATCTGCTCGTCCCTCAGTTCTCGCTCCTCCGTGTGGATGTTCTAGGTCTTTCTTCCCCATGGTGGCCCCAGCTCCTCTCATTGATGCTTCCAGTGTGCCCGGCACAGACGTCCTTCAGCCCCTGAGCCACTTCCCTGTGGCTCGAATAACCTGCCCGTCTTCCCCGTCTGGCTCCTCTCCAGGACGGAGCAGGGGTTGGGCTGGTCTCTGGACTGCCTGGGTGGTGAACACTTTTCCCGGGCTCAGGGGATCGCTCGCTGGGGGGGTGTCTGCGGTTCGTCCGGACCTCGGTCGGAGAGGAGGAGGGAGGGCTGGGGGTGCAGACACAGGGGCAAACGTGTGGAGGCCGAAGAGGCCCAGGAATGTGAGAAGTTCCGTAGTTAAAGCAGGAAGCACAAAGTAGGGGTGTCGTCACTTTGTAGGGGACGTTGACTACCCGGCACACCCGGCCCGCCAGAAGGCCCGGGTGCCTGTCCTGAAATTCGAGAGAAACTTCTAGCAAGAAAGAGACCAAGACAGACAGAAAACCAGACCTAAGAGGAAGAGGAAACCTGCAGGAAGTAGAAGGATGCTTCCAGAAGTCTTGAATCGTCTGAGAAATCGGGCGATACACTGCGTGTGCGAGGTCAGAACAGGTGCCAAGGAGGGGCACAGCCCCAGCCCCGGCAGGAGCATCAGAAATAAAATTCACGATCGTGCCATGGGATAATCCGCAGGATGCTGGGGGCGTGGAGTGGGAGAAATCTCTCGAAGAGTAGAGTAAGATGCTCGTTAGATGGGTCTGGACGAGAGAAGTGGAGAAATTGGCAGATGTCCGAGGAAGAGGAGTTCCAGGTGAGACAGCGTCGAGGCGTGTGCACGTGCTGCCTAGGGAAGGACACGCGTTTCCAGGCTGCGAAAGCGCCAGGGCTCTCAGCACAGCTCGGGGAGGAGGTCAGAGCACGGGACTCGGGAAGACCTCGGCACACGGCGGGGAGAGGGACACCGAGGTCAGTTATCAAGGAACCGGGAGGGCCGCTGTGTGCTCAGAACGCCGGGGCGACCGTGGCCAACCTGGAAATCTGCTTTTAGACGTGCGAGACCCAACAGATCCAGGAGACCTGTGTCGTGCATCGACTTTGTCGAAAGCTGCTGGGGACATAAAGGAATTGAAGCCCAGAAAAACGGGATCTGAATGCGGGAGAGAGCACCTCCACGGTCTCGAGAGAAACCCGTTTATGTTGGAGCAGCTTCCAGGGGGAACAGCATGTGTTTGTACAGGAAAGGGTTCTATAATTCTTTCAGGGAATTTAGGAAGAGGTAGCAAGAGGGACACGGAAAACCAAGAGAATGGAAACTCAAGGCTGGGGCAGAAAGCAGTCGTGGAAGGGGGAGGGCTGACTGGATTCTGTGCATGCATTATTTAAATACAAATAAAATTAATTTTATCTGTCTGTGCTTTAGGACTGTTAAAAGGAAAAAAATTAATTTTAAAACTCCCTGTGGAGGCAGCACGGGGGATGCACAGTGGAGAGGCCCAGAGGAAGGCCTCGGGGTGGGGCTGGGGGGCAGCCGGGTTCCGCACCGGGCCAGGGGGGGCGGGCTGTGGCCGGCAGGAGGCATGGCGGGGGTGGGGGGCACTCGGGGCTGGAACGCGCAGGTCTGAGGGATGTGCGGGCTGCGCAGCTGTGAGCTCAGAGGGTAGAGGGGGGGGTCCTGCTGGGTTAGCCGTGGCCGTAGGACTGCCACATGGGCAGTGGCTGCCGGGTACCACTGCCACCACCAGCAGGGGGGCCGGGGCAAGGACTGAGCCCAGGACTCTGGCGGTGACGGCTGCCTCTTCTCCTTTCCCCACGAATGGGGGTGGCCGTGGTCATTGTCCCTCCTCACTCGATTGGCTCTTCACCCATCCAGGGTCAGCCGAGAGCACCTGGGATGCTGCTCCCACGAGGGCCTCCTGTCCCAGCTCCCCGTGACACCAGGTGGGGGAGGGAGGGTCCCGCTGGCTGGGACCGCCCATCCCTTATTTCTAAGTGTCTTGTTTGCAGAGTGGATTCCAGAGATGGAAACCGCTATCTTGGGTGGGCCTGGCAAGAAGTCCCCGGGGACCCTCCAGTGGCCTGTCGGTCAGGCTCGCGTTGGGCCTCGGCCTCCCTGGGCAGCGAGTGGAGGGTCCCTCGAGGTCCCCACCCTCCCCCTCGCCTGGGCAGTGGACGCCTCTCGAGGGAAGCTCAGCAGTTCTGCGCTCCCGTAACGTGATAAATCCCAATATTTCTGCCATTAAACAATATCGTCGTGAGGGCTGAATTGCCACCTGCAATGAGTAAATTAAATATTGACGATTTCATTGACTGTGAGATTTAATTTGGAGCCATCTTGCTGGGGCCGTAATGGGGCTGGCGATGACTTACTGTTTAATCCCGGCTGTCGTCCCGTTAAGTGTTGAGTGATGAGGAAAAGATACACTTGTCGGGGCCCCTGGGTCAGGCCTCCACCTCATAAATTTGGAGCCTAAGTGCTGGGGGCCACTCCGCAGACAGCCCTCCTGGTGGCCACTCCCACTCAGCCTCCCCTGGGCCCCGTCCTCCCCGGGGAGTGCTCCGTCCTTACTCCCCACGGGGGAGCCTGGGTCTGTGAGCCATCGAGACTGGCTGCCGGGACGTTGCTCATCCAGACATGCGCAGGGTCCCCAGGGGAGGTGGTGTCCAGCTGGGGTGCTTGGCGCTGATGGCTCCACACCGTGGGGTGGGAGGGGACAGGGCTGTGCTGTTTATTGCTGTGGGCACAGTGTAGCTCGGTGCCCTCCTGGCACGGGCAGGGGCCATTGTACATTTGTTAAATAAGGACACAAACTGAGCCTCCCGGACAGCACTCTCCTCCTCTGTGACCCTGGGCCAGGCCCAGTTCCAAGCACCCGTGTTAGTCGGGTTCTCCAGAAGAGCAGAACCTGTAGCACACGTGTGCAGATATGGCAGAGGGGACCTGTCATGGAAGTGGCTCATGAAATTGCTGGGGCTGGGAAGTCCCGGCGTCTGCACGGCGGGACCAGGAGCTCCCGCGTGCAAGGACAGGAGGAGGGATCTGCCCTTCCTCCGCCTTTTGTCCTGTCTGGGCCCTCAGCGGATGGGGTGGTGCCCCCCACCGTGGCAATGGCAGATCTTCCCTACTCAGTCTGCAGACACATGCTGACATGATGCCTCACCAGCTTAGCCCTTAGCCCAGTCAGGTTGACAAATAAAGTTAACCGTCATGGTCCCTTTAGTGTGTCATCTCACTGCATGGTCCTAACGACCCTGTGAGTGCAGATGAGGAAACTGAAGCCCAGAGAGGTTCAGGGAACTTCCCAAGGTCACACAGCAGAGGAGTGGTGACAAGGACCCCGAGCAGGGCTGTCTCAGCCCAGACACTGCTCCTGCCAAGGTGTGGGGCCGGCGGATGGTGCTGGTGATATTGCTGAGGAGCCTCCTTCGCGGCAGGCGACACTGTGGTGCCGGGCACCTCATGGGCACTCACAGCGCGGCAGCCGACTCCCACCCACAGCCCACTCAGGCCTGACCCGGCTGCACTGCTGGGCGCCAGCCCGCGTGGTGGCTGCTCTGGGCCGAGCTTGACCGTGGCTGCAGGGCTGGAGGCCCCGTCCTGCCCGACGCCCACCCCCCACCTGCTGTGGTCTCTGCTTGCCCCAGCCTCACACCTCCGGCCTTCTCTTTCCCATTCCCCCCCCTGGAGGGCAGTGCCCTGCGCCCTCTGTCTAGATCTGCCCTGCCAGCTTCAGAGCCCCCTGCCCCCCCAGAGTCCGTCCTCCAGGAAGCTGCCGCCCCCCAGCTCCGCCGTGGGGTGGGGTCACTCCCTCCTTAAAGTCCTGGCGGTGTGGGGTGAGCGGCGGGAGGGACTTCGGTGCGTCAAACCCGATTTGGGTAAACTCTGGGTACTTCGTGCCCAGCCGGGTATTGATGCCTTTGGTTAAATGATGATTTTGTGATGTGAGTCGTAACTTCTCCATGTCTGCAGACCTGACTTGCTCAAGAGAGGCCAAGTGATTTTACGCAGAGAAGCAGGTAAAATGGGATAGAAGATGGTAAGGTTGTGGCAGCGCTTAACGCAGAAACGTTCCGCGTTGCTCAGGTTGGCTGGTTGGCGGGAGGTGGCTCCGCCCCCCACACGGCTGGGGGAGGGCAGCTGGGCCGTGGGTGCCCGGGTGTGTCTCCACTCAGTAGCTGTTACCGCGCGCCTTCCTTGGACGTGGCATTGGGACCAGCACGGGAGAGAGGAAGCTGGCAAGATCCCTGCGCTGAGAGGCTGAGAGGCTGAGGAAGATGAGCCCCTGTCCCCGCACAGGTGGAAGGACCGAGCAGGTGGAAGGACTGAGGGTCACACTCTGGGCCTCAGAGCGGGAGAGGCAGCGATGTATTCTGGGGACCACGGGTTCTTTCAGGAGGCTGGAAAGTCCTGAACAGGCACTGGGCGCTTGCAAAAGTATTTTCCAAGGGGATTTTTAAAGTACAACAGAGAAACTGTCACCGTGCAGTGCATTAAAAAGGCAAAGACCTTGATGGCACCACTTCATGTGCTGAGTCCCTGTGTGGCTTTCTTCCCCCATAGACGTGGACCCTTCCAGGGACTGAGGAATCGTCACACCCCACTGGGGTGGTGCCCTGGGAATAGCGGGGTGGCCTAGTGGTTGAGGTTGGGCACTGAGCTGCCTTCCAGGGCCTGAGCCCGGCTCCGCCTCTCCTAGCAGGGTGGTCTTGGGCAAGTTGCTTCGCCACTGTGTGCCTCAGTTTGCTCATCTGTAACGTGGGTATGATAATGTTTCCTTCCTCATAGGCTTGTTTTGAAGATTAATGCTTATAATAGCATTCAGTGCCTAATAAACTCATGAAATGTTAGGTATTATTTTATCAGCTCTGCTCACGTGTAACACTAATTCTAATATGTGCCTTTGGACCTGTTAAGGTCCAATGTCTTCTTCAGAGTTCTGCTCTGCCGTCTGCTCTGGGAGTGCATTTCTGTCCTCCTCCAGCCTCGGCCAGCGGAGTGGGACCTGGCACAGTCCTGTGGCCATTTCCGCACTCGATTACTTAGTGGCCCGTCCTCCTTGAACCTCCAGGCCCGCGTTCCAAATCAAGTAAGTCAGAGCCTGGAGGCAGCAGGACGCTAGCACCCAGCCCACAGCCCTGGAAGCTGCGGGTCTCACTGGGAGGGAGTAGGGGGTCTTCATCTTGGCAGGAAGTCCCCCCCCACTCCCCCACCACGACGTACTAGGAGAGAACACGTTCAGGGATATTCGCTGTGTTAACAGATCCACTCCAGGGCTGGGATGATGTTGCAAGCAGAGAGAGTAATTAATAAATTAGAGCAGGAAAAATAAAATGAAAGGGAATATGGAAAATTAGAAGTGATCACAGCAACAAAAGCTCAGCGGAGCCTGTGACTGGTTGGTTTGCATAAGACTAGGGGGGGGAGGGTGCCCACAGGAGCTTCCGAGACAGGAATTGCTGTGAGTTATAATGTCTAGTTTGATGCTCCAAATTGGTTGAGCTTCTGCTTAAAACAAAACAAACCAGGAAATTGTACCTCCTGCCCAGGGTGCGAGAATTGGACCCACCAGAGCTGTCTCTGCTCCCAGCTGAGTCCTCAGTGTCCAGAGGAGGGTCTTGCAGGGACCTTCTCCTGTGGCTGAGGGTCCGTGGGCACTCAGCCTCAGGAGGGCAAGGGGCTGCTCAGGCCGATGCCAGCCCAGCCCACCTCCTGCCCTCCCCGGGCTGCTCTAGAAGAAACCCGGGGTCTGCAGATGGGGAGGAGCTGAGTCAGCAGGGCAGAGTTTTCCCCGGGGGCTGGGGGCGGCCGGAGGGGGCTCTGCCGTAGGAGAATCCGAGCCCACCTCCCCGTTCACGCATGGGGGGCTGCCACGGTCCCTGAATCTCTGGGGCTGTTTAGAGGGGGCTCATAATAACAGGTTCTTAAGAAAATAGGATCACAGACTCTTACACTCTTCTTTTTTTTTCCTAATTATAAAATACATATTCATTGTAGAATATAGGGAAAGTATAGAACAGGATGAAGAAATAGAAAAACAGAAATTTATAATTTCACCCATGAGAAGCAGTTACCATTAGTACTTACACATAATTCCCATTAGTCAGGCAGCCTGGAAATTCTACGCGCTGTTCAGCCCACTTGGAACCGTATCTTTTATTCTATTCTGACTTTTACCCCCTAGAATGGTCAAAAGCAGTTTTCCACGTCAATACCGTTTCCAGAGACCTGGTGCCGTTGTGTTGTGGAAACATGCCACAGTGAGCTGAGCGATTTCTCTAACGTTGGGCACACATTTTGGTTCTATTTTTTTTAAATCATATAAACAATACACAATGAGCACCATGACAGCAGAGTCTAACCACAGATCTCGGCATCACAGAATCTTTTAACCATAACCACTTTTCACGGTCCGTGTTTCCATCTCACTCCCTCTTCCCACGAGGGATCCGGCATCGTAACGGACAAAGGTGAAAACAAGTGAGCTGGGAAGTAAGAGAAGCCGACAGAATCTACTAAGACTACACCTGCCCCTGACCCGCTCCTGGGCACAGACCCAACAGAAACGGGTGCTTGAGCCACCAAACGGTGTTCAAAACAGCGTTATCCGTTACTCATAACAGCCCTAACTGGAAACATCTTGGGGCCTGTCCGTAGCACACTGAGTGAGTGCACTGTTCAAGGTCTGTTGGCAGAGTGGAATACTATGCAGCAGTGAAAAAGGACACAGTCCTGTTGGATACAACAACAGGACTCACAGATAAATAAATCTCACAGATGTTAATATTGAGCAAATGAATCAGGACCCAAAGTGTGGGAGCTGTATGGGCCCTTTTCTGTGAAGTACAAAAGCAGACAGCGTAGTGGTACCTCGGGGGGAGGGAAGGGGCCCTGGAGCCTGTGTTCTGTGTCTCGAGCTCGGTGGTGATTATCCAAGCAGGGACACTGGAGAATTCCTCCAGCTGTGCTCTAAGACCTGTGCATGCTGCCATTTGTAAGGTGTAGCTGGATAAGAAAGGAAAAAAGAAGGAAATACACCAAACAGATCTCAGGCATCCAGAGGGAACCATCTGACCTTCCAGAGCCAGGTCACACCCAGGCCATCGGCCCCGTGCTTGGGGACCCATAGTCCCCTTGCCCCTTGCCCCTTGGGCCTTTCGTGGATGGCGGTGGCAACAGCAGAAGCAGAGGCAGAAATCAAGCCGCTGGTCCCGCAGCCTTCGGTGGAGGGGGAGGTGTTCCCCCAGCACGGTTCAGAAGCACAGTTTGGTGCCTGTGCTGGAGAGAGGGGCTGTGGTGAGTGGTCTGTGGCCCGGCCTCTCCCTGGAGGAGAACCTGGAACGCCTGGGGGGCCGAGCCCTTCCCTCTGCCGGGCCAGTGGCTATACAGGGTGGGAGACTGGGCCCTGGAGCTGGGCAGAGTTTGAGGCCCCGCCAGGCACCTCCTAGCTTCGCACCCGTGGCTGAGTCAGTAACTGCCTGTGCCTCGGTCTCCTTAGGTGCAGAGTAGGCAGAGCCTCGCCTTGTGAGGTCGTTCTTAACGAGATGGTGAACATCTGCAGAATGCTCGCTACGTAGTGTGTTACAGTGGCAGCTGTAATAGAACAGCGGGAGGCTGCCCCTGCGGAGGGCTGAGAGTGGTAGGGCCTCGCCGTGGGGCCAGCACAGCTCAGCCTGCGAGGCCCGTCCTCCGGGCGGGGAGGGCGAGGGCTCGGCAGCCCGAGTCCTGGATCCAGCCCTGCCACCCGTGCTGGGTGTTAACCCCTAGTGCTTTGGTTTCTCCAAATTTAAAGGGGGTGACTAACAGGACCTGCCTCATGGCATTGTCATTAGGCTCCAGGGACGTCCCACAGGTCACATGCTTAGGCTGGTGGCTGGCACATAGAATCACTTGGCTGCAGGTGTGGAGCAGAGTGGCCACAGCCCCTTTGGATGGAGCGTCTGCTTCGTAACCCTCCACGCTGCGTGCACCCACGCACTTGGCCCCCCTCACCCGTGCCCAGGCCCCACCCCACCCCTGAGGATTCGCCACCCTCCCTCCTGCTGTGGGGGGTGGGCGAGCTGGCCGGGACCCCTAAGCTTCACCAGGGGTTCCCCAGCCAGAGGCTGCCATTGCAGTGCTTGTGGCCTTGGGCTGGGGTTGGGGGAGGCACCTCATGTGGCCCCCAAGGCCTGAACTATTTCAGCCACTGGAAGTCTGGGCATCCCTGTGAGATGGAGCTCGGGGCCGGGAAGAATCTCTGCAGAAAGCTTCCAGAGGAAGGAAGGACTTGTCTCCATCCATCCACGTCCATCCATCCATAATAACAGGAACGCGCCATGTTTCCTCCCTCCTGTGCGTCTTCTCCGAGCACCCAGGACGCCCAGCTCTGCGGGACACGTCCCTGTCCTGGGAGAGAGGACAGCCCAGTGGGCGGGGGATGGGAGAGACTGAGGCTGTAGGTGTGTTGGGAAGACACAGAAGGTGCTGGCAAACAGTAGAATTGGGAATCTGGCCTAGTTTGTGGGGTTGGGGAGGTGTCTCAGAGACGGGGAGCCCCTCTGGTTTCTGGGGTCTGCCCACTTGATGCCTGCTCCGCCCCAGGCCTGGGAGGTGCCTCCTGCGGCGTTCGGGTCCCTGCGAAAGGCACCTGCTCTGAGCAGCCCCCCGACCACGCTGTCTCCGACAGGCCAGCTCGCCCGGGTGCTTCTCTCCCCAGATGGGCGAAGAGCCCGTGAAGGCCAAGGCCGTGTCCGTTTCCTGCGTCGTTGGTGCCCGGCACAGCTCCTGCCTCACAGCGGCTTAGCAATTGTTTGTGGAGTGAGTGAGTGTGTGACTGAGGCAAGAAGCAGGGAAGAGCGATCCAGACCGAAGGAGCAACGGGGTAACCCTGAGGACCCTCTGGAGAGGGCTGTAGCATCTTCCCCATTCGCTGCTGGGGCACCTGAGACCCCCGGGGTTCTGGTCCCACCTGGGAGGCCATCAGGCCCCTGTGGAGCCCCGGGACTCAGGTGCGTACAGGCTGACCCCACGTGCTTGCCCAGAGCTTCCTGCCAAGGTCCAGGTAAACATGGATGGCTTTAAACCCCCCCACATACATCCTGGGAGGAGCCTTTCAGGTGCTGGAAGATGGGGTCCCCGTGTCCCCCATCACCACCTGTCCCTCCGCCCAGCCCCTGGAGGGGCTCCTTGCCCTGCAGCCCAGGCGCAGGGGACGCGAGCAGGGGGGATCCTGTCCTGGGAAGCAGGGCGGGTCCCCTCGTGGTGCGGGTGACTCAGCAGGAAACGTGAAGCCGCGTGAGCTCTGTTCCTACCCCAGGGTGATTCGTGGCGCGTGTCTGCGAAGCACCAGCGTTCACTGGAGTTGTCGCCCCATTGCAGACTGGGTCACACCCACGCCGCCGTCACTTCCCACCCTTCTGCTCCTGCCCATAGCAGGCTTGCCCGGTCTTGCCGGGGACAGCCAGGCACCCACAGGCTACCCAGCATGAAGGAGAAATACCATAAAATAACTCATGTGTGAACTGGATCTTCAGAAAACCCAGTATTTCTCTGCTCTCTGTGTTCATGGAGGGTTTTCCTGCCATCGTATTATTTAATACATGTGGTAACCCGAGACGCTAACCTCGTTCACCAGCGATTTAGAGGGCAGGAAATGAAGGCGGGAGACGAGAAGGGAGGGGGCGGTTACGAAGCACCTTCAAGATGCATAAGCAGGAACCTCATGTGACCCTAAGAGGTAAGTGTCTCTCACTCCAGTTTGTGAAGGAAACTGCGGCTCAGAGAGGCAGATGTCTAAGGTGGGAACGCGTGAATACAATCAGACCAGCTGCTGGGGTTCCCCCAGACCCTCTGGCAGACCCTGCGGCCTGACCTGTCCCTCCGGTCCTTCCTTCTGGGTTTGTGACTTCCTGAATCGCAATGAGCCAGGCGAAGGATTTGTTCGTTCCTCTGGTCGTTTATTCACTCGTTCACTTATTCCCTCCTCCCTGACTCCGGAGCTTCCCCACGCAGACGTCCCGTTCAGAGCCTCCGCCCACCAGGCACATGTAGCTGGGCAGGGGGCGGGCCAGCCTGGCGCAGCGGTGCACCAGTTGCTGGTTCGCAGGCTCAGTTAGCAGCGGCCGGGCTGGCCTTGGCCGAGCATCTTGTGTAAATTCCCGAACTCTGCTGCTGCCTGCTGTTGCGTCCCCAGTTTGTCCCAGGACTGAGGCAATAACGCAGAAATGTTGATGGCAGGCCTTGGGGGGGGCCTCCCGCCTTCATGAAGTCCCGACACTCCCAGGATCCAGAGGGTGCTTTGGGTGACCGGGGAGGAAGAACGGAGTGAAATGGATTATCAGAGGTGAACGCAACGTGGTGCCCATCCAGCGTGGGCGTCCCCAGGAGGCCACCCCAGCGTGTCGAGGCCCCGGAAATGAGGTGCACTGGAACAGAACCTTATTTCCTCCCCTGCGTCCCACTGGAGGGATGCAGTTTTCGGCGTCTGCCCAGGGCACCTCCGCTGTCTGAGTCCTCGGAGCCGGCGCTGGAGCAGTAGGTGGAAGCCGCCAGAGGCCGGGAAAGGTCGTGCCTGGTGCACAGCCCTGCACAGTCTGCAAAACATCCCAGAGCCCACTTGCTTCTTACCAGCCAGTGGTGGTGTAATTCCCATGTTACGGATGGGGAAACTGAGGCTCACAGGCGCTCGGCATCTTAACGAAGGTGAATGGCAGGTGGGTGTGGGTGGCCAGGCTGACGGCAGGTTTCCTGACCCCGGGCCTAGTGCTGTTCCTTCTCTTGGGGTCTGAGTGTGCTCTCTGTAGGAGCTGTGGAGTCCAAATGCCCGAAACGTCTTCCTGGGCACCTACTGTGTGCCAGGCCCTGGGGTTTGCGTGTGCGTGAGACGCAGGCAGGCCCAGGAGGAGCCCAGACACCTGGCCTGCAACGCTGAAAGTGGCTTTCCCTGGCGTCCACGAGCCTGTGCAGTGCTGGGCGTGTACCCAGTGGGCTCCTGCCACTTCTTCACCCAGACTGGCTGAGGGTGGCCTCGCACTCCCAGGGAGTCATCGTCACAGGCCAGGCCATCGCGAGCGGGCACAGAACCCTCCCGACTGTATGCCTGCTTTACAGAGGGAGGGATTTGGAGGGGGCATAGCAGTCAGGGTGCGAACAAGTTGCCAGGGTTGCGGGTGGGACCGAGAGGCCTGAAGGAACCTCAGAGCTGGGTGTGTCCTGAGAGGAGACGAAAGATGGTGGCCTCCCAGCCCCAGAGGGGCCTTTCCCAGAGCCCCCAGCTCCCCTTTCCCGACACCTCCTGGGGCAGCTCAGACCGGGTCCTGCTCCAGACAAACAGGGGCTTGGGCTTGTCTGCCCTCCCCCAGCCCCGGGCTCGCTCTGTCCTGGGGATGGTGGCGCTGCTGGGCGCAGCCACCGGGCCCCGTGTGGTGCAGCTCCAGGAGGAAGAGAGGCTGCGGCGGAGGCCGAGGGCAGGCCGGGAAGGAGAAGCGGAGGGTGTGGTGGGCAGCGGCTGCACTGAGCAGGAATTCGCTCCACACCTTTTACCCAGCCGTCGGGCCCTTCTAGGGCCAGGAGTCACCCCCGTGCGAGGTCTTTGCATCAGGCTGTGTCCTGGGCTCTGAGACCCTCCTCCTTCATTGAGTCAGACTGTTCTTCTCCCAGGACCTCAGGGATCAGCTGCTCCCTTCGGCCCATCCCATTATACAGATGGGAAACTGAGGTCCAGCCAGGGGTTTCCTGACTCGAGCCAGGCCCTGTGCCCCCACCTACCGGGAAGCTGGGGCAGTCCTGCCCTGCACACGTCCCCTGCTGCCTGCTTGTCCTCTGGGCCTCAGCTCGGAGGCCGGGCCATGTGCCAGCTGTGGGCACCCTGAGCCTCAGCTGCGCGTCCTCGGGGACACATGCCTCGTACCCTGAGGGGGCAGCAGCTCTCAGGATAGTCTGGGGCACCCCCAGGCTCTGCTCAGCTGCCTGGGTCACACCTGCCTTCCTGCACCTCCTGGCTTGGGCAGGTCCCTGGCCTCAGTTTCCCCATATGTTCAGTGGAGATGGTAACTGTGCCTCCCCCAAGGTTGTGGGGATGGAATCAGGGTCAGGCTCGGGGCGAGATCCTTGTGGCTGTTCTCTTGCCCCCGGGTTGTGTGTTCCAGGTGCTCAGGAAGCCAGCAGGGCCTGTGGCTGCCCTCCTGGTGGTGCCTGGCACACACTGGCAGGTGGCCTGGGTGAGTGTTCCGGCCCCGCACCACGCTCAAGACGTCCCAGGCCCTGAATTTTCTGCCCCTGTCCTAAATGTGGCTGGGAAAGGGGAGAAGGTGAACCCTCCGGTGCTGGGACAAGGGTGAATCCTGAGCCTGGTGTCCCAGGCCCTTCAGGCCCCAAACTTGCTGTCCCACTTGAGGCTGCTCCCCAAGCCCCCAGTGCCACACTCCCACCCCAGGCCTTGGCCCATGCCGTCCCCTTTTCTTTCAGGGTGCTGCTCACTGCCACCTCTGCTGGGAAGTGCCACCTCCCTCTGCACTCCTGCAGACGGGGCGGGGACGGGTCTGTGGAAGCCCCTGGAAGACCAGGCTGCTTCTGACTCAGCCCCGGGTCCCCTGTGCCTGGGACAGGCACTGCGTGAGCGAAAGCATCGATGACAGGGTGAACGCAGCTCCTGAGGGCCGGGCAGGGCCCCCCAGCCTGTGCTCGCCCTGCCCTCACCTTGGTCTGTCACCAGCAGCAGGTCTGTCTCCCCGGAACTCAGGCCCGAGCTTGGCGCTCACAGGGACGCAGCGGCGTATTTGAGGGGTCAAAGCCGGGGCAAGGCTGAGGCTTGCAGTGGTGGGGGCTTCTGTCCCCTTTCCTCCTGCCCCCGCTAATGTGGGTGACAGCGTTGGCCAAATTCCATAATTTTACTTTCTCTGTCCACTGCAGTCAGGGAGGCTAGGCGTCTCAGCTGGGGCCGGGGGCTGTAACCCTCAGGTCTCTCTGCCCCCCTCCTGCCCCCGTGTGGTCTGAGCAGTTGAGAGGTCAAACCCGGAGCCGAAGGGCCGCAGGAGAGAGAAAGAGACCGAGCTTCCTCCCGAGGTGCAGAAGCCGGGTGCTGAGTCACAAAGGGCCAGGCTGACCTGACCATGGGGGGCAGGTGGCCCCCGGAAGGCACAGCTGGCCGAAGTTGCCTGGCGCCGTGCGGCCCGGACCTCTGGGGCTCTGGAATTTCCCTGGGTATCGCTGGCTTGGCTGGGTGGTCTTGGGCAGGCCATGCAGCCTCTGGGCCTCCATTTCCTCTCGTGTAAACGGGACAGGAACTGAGCAGCGCGGATTCTGGAAGGATCGATGCCTCAAGGCTGCACTGGGACGCGGTGGATGCTGGACTGTCATTGTTCACTAACCCCTCTGCTCCTTCCACTAATGCTTGTTGAGCCTTTTGAAACTGGAACAAGTGGGAATGTTTAGAAGTTGATACATTAATGCAAATTAAAGTTAGACTCCACGGACGATAATAACTTCCTTGCTCACCTGCCCACGTGGGCCAAGGGTCCACCTCCAGGCCTGAGCCTTGTCCACGTGGCTCTCAGGTAGCCCGACAGATGTCCCAGCCAGCAGAGCTGTTCCATCTCTTCATTCAGCCTCTTTGCTCTCTAGATGGGGAAACTGAGGCACACCAAAGTGGTCCCTCCCTCCCAGTGATTTTTGTCCGTCCACCCGTGTCTCCCACCCTCCTTCCTCTGGCGCCTGGGAGGTGCCTGCCTCCCTCCAGGTGCGCCTCGTAACCTGAGACCCAAAAATCTGAAATTGAAATCCCCCTCCATCCTGTCGGCCGGCGCAGCGAGGCCTCATTATTCCAGCTTATTAACACGGGGACTCGGCGGACAAGGGGTGGCTGTGATGTGGCTCGCGGCAGGCGGCAGGAGATTAGAAATGCTAATGTTGGTAATTAGGAGCGTGCGGTGGTGAGCTGGGTGCAGGCTTGCTGGCGGAATTTAAGGGCCAGATTTCCTGTTTAGAGCGTGGAAATAATGAAGTTGGCCGGAGGGTGTGGAGTGTGCCTGCCTCGAGGCCGGCTGCGGGATCAGGCCTCTCGCCAAGACCAGGCGTGAATAATTTCCTAGTGACCTCATCGCGGTGCCTGGCGGGAGCTGGCGGTGTTTAAGACGCTTCTGTTTCACGGTGATCCCTCCCGTCTACAGAGCGGGAAACGCAAGGTCAGAGCGGCAGCGCCTTGCTCAAGGCCCCCGCCCCGCCGCCCCGGTTGTGAGTGTTTTGAGGATGTGGTATCTTTGTCATTTCTCTGACCTGACTCTGGGCTCCTGCTGGGTTTTCACGGCCCCTGTCCCTCTCCTGCTCAACTCCCCCGACCCAAGCCCCACCAAGCCCTGCCCACGCCCCTCTCCACGCCTCACCTGTGTGCTGCCCCTCCCGGCCCGCTGCCTCCGCGATGTGGCCTCTCGTCTGTCTCACGTCATTGAGCTGTTCCTTGGCTGCCGGGCTCCCAGCTCTGCCCGGACTCCCCTCCCTGGGGTAGCCTTTGCCACCTTCTCACCCCTTCCCCAGCCTGCTCCCACTGCATTGCCACAACCCCTGTGGCTGTGTCCTCTGCCTCCTGGCTGATGCCGGGATGGGGGAGTGTCCGTGGCGTCCCCTGCCTCTGGACGTCGTACTCACCCTCCAATACTGGGCTCCAGTGTCTCCTCCGTCACCTCCTTCTCGGGCCCCTGCGTGTTCTGCTCACCTCCTGGCCAAACCTGTTCCTGGTAGCACTGCTTCTCACGAACCTGCCACCCCCACGTGGACAGCTCCTGGGAGGCGCAGGGCAGAGAGTGCTGGCGCCGGCTGGGGGCACAGAGCTCCCTCTGTCTTGTTGAACCTTTGTGGCCTCCTTACAAGCTGGCAGGTGAGGACTCAGGTGAGGACACCAGCCCCAGGATGGATCCCGGGTGTGTCTGATGCCAAATTCCTCCTCCTTTTCCTCTTACCTCACCGCAGCCTGGAGTCATGGCGTCTCCCCAGCCGTGGGGGAGGAGGGTTGGTTCCCTCAGTGGGGTGTGCGTCTCCCCCCAGTGCCGGCCAGCCCATCTCACAGCCACATTTGGCTCAGCCGGGTCTCCCGTCCCCAGCCCTTGGAGCCGCGCTCGGGCTTTCTACTGGAAGCTCCTGAGAGGTCTTGGCACAGAGCGGGACGGGTTTGCACTGGTGCAGACGCTGCAGTTGGTGCCGGCTCTGAGTCCACGCACTGCAGGTGCCACGTGTGCGCAGCCCAGGAGATTCTTGGTCTGTCTTGGTCCTCACCTGGCTCTCCCGTCTCCGTGGTCTCGGGTGCTTTCAGCGGGCATCAGAGGAGGACACTCGTCCCTAATGCCTTGCTGGTGATCATTGAGGCCCGGGGGCATTTTACACACGATGGCCCTGTCGATCCCAGCGCTTTGCTCGGTGCTGCCAGAAATCCTTACCTATTCCTGGTCCCGGTCCTGGTTACCAGGGCCCTTCCTGGAGATGGAACCTTATTTTTTCAAGCCTTAATTGATGTAACTTAGAATATCAATTCCGTTCCAAATGAAGCAAGTTAGCAGTGAAGCTGCCGGAGGGAGGGGCTGTCAGCGCTGGCCCCCACCCGGGAGGGCGCTGGTCTGGGCACCAGTGGGGCTCCTCCAGCTGCCCCCGCCCCGCCTTCCCGTGAGGGTTACGGCTGCACCTCTTGCCCTTTTAAAAACATATATTTTAAATTTGAGATAAAATTTGCATACATTGAAATTGAACATCTTAATTGTACTGCTGGATGCATTTTGACAGTTGTGTACGCCCAAGTAACTTACACTCCCATCAAGATATAGAACATTTCCATCACCCCAGAACATTCTCACCTGCACCTGCCTCTGTTCTGATTGCCGTCACCTCCGTGGTGTCGTGTGTGCCAGCCGTTCCTCCCTGTGCGTCGCTGAGTGGCATCCCCTGGCACCGGGCTACTGCAAGACGTCCATTCACCAACAGATGGACATCTGAGTGGTTTTTACTTTTTGGTGCTTGTGAATACAGCTGCCCTGATTTTCCACGCACCTGGAGTTGTGCGGACACATGTTTTCATTTTTTCTTGTGTAAATACATAGTAGTGAAATTGCTGGGTCAGAGGGCACAGGTGTGCGTTTAATTTTGTAAAAACTACGGAACTATTTTGAAAGTGTTTGCACCACTGCCTGCCCCCATGGTGGTTTGTGAGAGCGCCGGCTGCTCCTCCAGGGCTGGGCTGCCGTCTCCCTGCCCGGCAGGGTCCCCGTCCTTGGTGGCCCTGTGCTCTGTGTGCTCCCGTGTCACACCTGGCGCCCACCCAGGTGTGACACTCTGCTCTCTGCAGGTCTGTCCAGGTCCCTTTCTCTTTGGAACTTGGTCCTTCAAGATTTTGTCATATCCACTCCTCTTGGTGCTGGAGGCAATTTTTATTTTGTGTAGGTGTGTCTTGATGTTACTATGGAGCGAAAGTTTTTCATGCTACTTCCTCATCTCGAGTGAAAGTCCATGGCTTTTGTCTTAAACTGGAAACATCCCCACAGGAGAGCACTGTCCAACAAAAGTATAACGGAGCTTCACATGGAAGTTTAATCATCTAGTAGCCACACAATAAAAGCAGAAAGAAACAGGTGGAATTAATTTTAGGGGGTGAAATTAATTTTAATAAGTGTCTTATGTAACTCAGTATGTCCAAAATATTCATTTTCATGTCTAATTAATTTTTAAAAATATTAATGAGACATTTTACTTTTTTTCCATACTAAGTTGAAATCCCACATGTATCTTACATCTCAGTTCAGATTAGCCACTTTCAAGTGCTCACCTGCGACAGGTGGAAAAGGAGGCGGCCCCAGCACCGGGAGGCCGTCCCCTCATGAGGGCAGGTAGGGTGTCCAGGTGGGATGTCACACATGGACCTGGAGCTCAGAGGAGAGGGCTCAGGCTGCGGGCCAGGGGCAGGCGTGTCTGCAGCCTGGGAGAGAGGGGGGCACGAGGCCTTCCCCTCTGCCGTCCCCACTAGACACTGCCAGAGAGGAGCCCTCGGAGCCTGGTGACGGTGACAAAGTAAGATCCACAGCCCTGTTCCGTAGCTCTCCCGGGAGGGAGCTCCGCCCGTTCATCCCAGGAGTAAAGACACGGTCACATTCCTCGGGACACTCCGAAGAGGTGTTTTCCACTGTCTTGCTGACAAGGATTTTCCCCTTCTCCTAGTACATTTATATCAAAATGTAAAGCTTATTTTCAGCACGTTATTTGAACAGTTAGAGGTGCTGTTCCTTCCAAAAATAGCCCAGCAGAGAGAACAGAATGTTGCCTGACTCCCGAGGGCAACGCCTGGCTGTGGGCACACGGCCACCACGCTCAGCGCGGCGTGGCGCTGGCCGAGAGTGGGCTGTGCCTGAGGCCCGACTGCCCCGAGGTGGTAGAGATGGGGCAGAGTGGCCCCTTTCTAGAGCTGAACTTCGTTTTCCAATTTCACTGATTCTTCTGCACCCTGTGAAGCTGGCATCGCTGTCCTCATTTTGGAGGTGAGGAAACAGAGGCTTGGAAGGTTAAATAGCTCAATCGAAGTCACGGCTGCCTAAGGCCATGTTGCCCTGTCTCCTGGGCTACCTGCCACTTTCTCAGGGCCTCCCAGGTACCGGGCGTGCACCACAGGCCTCCCTTTTAACTGTCAGAGTGAACCTGGGTGGATGTTACTAATTGTCCCCATTTTACAGATGAGGAAAACTGAGGCTCGGAGAGCTTGAGTAACTTGTGCAGGGCCTTACAGCCCACTGGTGACAGGGCTGGGATTTGACCTCCCATCTCTGGGCCACGTTCCTGCAGCTCCGGGCTCGGCTAAGAGGGAGTGTGTCGGGCACAGAGGTGATGGCTGGGTGACTGCCACGATGCTTATTTCCTCAACACAGTGGAGATTTACACTGAGTTTGGGTGTTTTTAACCAGGCATCGGATGTCAGAGGCCTGGAGCTTCCTCCTGAGCCGGGCGGGGCCGTCCTCACCTGCAAAGCCTAGAGCTGCATGTCTTCTCGCCTGAGCACTGGGCCTGAGCACTGGGCAGTCTCGGTGAGGGCCAGGACGCTTCCCAGGGTGGCCTGGTGGGACCTGCTGAGCTCTAGGTGGGTCTGGCACCAGCAAGGTGACAGGGAAAGAATGAGTCTCAGGCAGGGGCGGGGACGTGGCGATGCCAGACAGCTCTCCTGGAATCAGAAGCTTCCGGCCAAGGGTCCCTCAGTTGGGCTAACCCCAGACTTGGGGCTCCAGGACTCCCTGTCCCCTCTGCTTACGGAGCCACGTGCTCCTCCTGTGCTCGGAAACCCGCTGGGGCTCCGGAGCCACCGTGGAATCCAGACATCTTAGGCTGAGGGCCGTGGGCCGTCCCGACAGGCCTGGCGCTCTGGCAGTGGAGGTTCTGTTCCTGGACGTGCCAGCCTAGTGCCCCTCGGGGCTGTCCCTTCTTGGCCTAAAAATCTCCTGCTCTCAGAAGCCCCTCCTGTTGGACGTGGGCGTCTTTAAGGAGCCTCGTTCATTTCTGTTATTACCGTGTGTCGTCATCCGTCCCTCACGGGGACAAGTAGTTCCCTCCTGCAGAGCTCGCTGGGGGCTGGGCCGTCCTACACTCTCCATTCTCATCGCCCTTGTCACCACCCTGTAGGACAGGTCCTGCCGTTCGTCCCTTGACACCCAGGGTGGGCAGGTGGGCGAGGGTGCAGGTGAGGGCTGGCAGCACCCGGGGGCAGGGGGGGCGGCTGGACGGCAGCCAGCAGGACCACCCTCAGGGTCAGGAGGCCCCCGCAGGGAGGTGCTGCCGTTTCCAAGTCAGATGGGGGGCACCGAGGCCCAGAAAGGCCCCTCTGGTCCCCACCTGGGGACGCTAGTACGGTTATTAAGTGCCTCCTGTGTGCAGGGCTGTTTGGCAGCCCCACCCACATCTGAGGTGGCTGCACCCCCCAGGGACACTGGGCCCTGCTCTCTGTGTGACTTACTCTCTTCCACCCACCCCAGGCTGGTCTGATCCTGCAGGATAGAGTGGGGGGCGATGAGGGGGAGGGCAGCCCCCCAGGGTGTTAGGCAGAGTGACCGCTTGAAGTCCAGGGCCCAGGGCCCTCTCCCGGGGTCCCCTCCTCCTCCCTCACCAACCGCTTGCTTGGGGCAGGTCACCTCTTGCTCTGTCTCCTTTTCTGCTCTGGGTCCTGGTGCTCCTGGAATCGTGGACATGAACTAGACGTGGAGCTGCTTTATCAACGTCAGACAGCCCCAACTGCTCACTGGTCACCCCGTCTGTGTTGGTGGGACCTTCCTGTACACCTCGGTGGCGCCAAGGGCGGCAGGTCCTAATACTTGCTTAGTGTCTGTCCCCCAGACTGAGGGCGGAGCCTCACGTCCGCACACAAGGGTCCGCTCAGGGCAGGTGTGCGGGAGACGCTTGCTGAGTTTAATTAGCGCCAGCAGGTTGAGAAAATAGAAGTGACCTAATCCTGTGTCCCAGCGGCTGTGGCCGCTGACAGCATTTGCAGGTCACACCAGAAGCCAGTCCCCGAGGACAGGACCCTGCTCTCCTTGGCAAGAGCCTTGTTAGCATGTAGGGCCGGCCCCTTTGAGGGGCTTGTGGGAGCCCCCAGGGCTGCTGGAATGTTCTGTGTCTTGGTCTGGGTGGTGGTTACCTGGGCGTAGACACTCAGCTCTGTGCCCAGTCATTGGGCTGGAGGCAAATCCCGTCTCAGTCTCTCGGGGCCCTTCCTGTGGGGAGCCAGGAGTTGGGGGCTGCAGAGGACCAGGGTCCGCCCTCCATCCCTGTCCACGCCGAGGCTCGCCCCAGGGGCCTTTCCCGATGGACGAGTGACTCACAGGCTGTCACCAGCTTTCTGTGGTGCCAGTACAGATGTGTGTCCCCTAAATTAGATTCCAGGGATTGGGGGTGGCGGGTGTGTCTCGGCCCATCGCACGTGGAAAGTGGACTTTCTAAGAGACTATTTTTTGTGGAGGTCTGTAGGTCCGCGTGGGGACAGGCAGTTAGAGGCGCCACTGTTGATTGTATTTCGCTGTGACTGTGAGTCGTTTAGGTGGTGGCCGCCTCTCCAGACCCAACAGCCCAGGTAGGGGCTCCAGGGCCCCGTGCGGAAGAGCCACACAACCACTCCGATAGCAAGGGCACTCGGCGAGGGGACACAGGGAGGGGCAGGCACCTCTGGCCCCAGGCCCCAGGGAGGCAGCCCCCCTCCTCTCTGGGGTGGGGGGAGTCACCCCCTGCCCTCCCCTCGGGGCCCTGGAGACGAGCCCGCGCCCCCTCTTCCATGTTAGATTTTCTGCATCAATCGAGAGAATGGATGAGAGGAGGGAAAAGTAACCCCAGCGTCTTCCCAGCGGAGGTTGGAGGCCTCCAGCCCCTGCCCCTGGGTCCCCCGGCAGAGACACCGCCCCACCTGCCCCCCAAGGCTTCGAGGAGACACCTCCCCACCTGCCCCCCAAGGCCCCAAGGCTTCGAGGCTACATTTCGGGCTGGCCTTCCTCTCGGGACACGGGTTAGAGGAGACAGCCCCTTCCGTGGGGATGAGGGCGGCTGGCTTCTCTCAGGGGCTGCCATCCTGGGTTTTGGACATTCCCAGAGGCTGCTGGTTGTGCCAGTCGCAATCCAGGGGTGGGGCCCCAGGCAGGACCTGCTGGGCTCCCGGCCTCTGAGTCCGGTTCTCTTTCAGAGACGGCCTTTGTCTTCCTTGATGCAGAGTTTTAGCTGATCTTGTGAACATCCTCTGCTGCAGAAACAGTGTGACATCAGAGGCTGCCACTGCTGTGCAGAAGTTTCCAGAATGCCTCCCCCCCATACATACCTGTGGTTGCCGGGGACCTTGTAGCCATGTTTTGCCCACCCTCAAGCCCCCAATCCTTAGTCCACGATGCCATTGAGAGTGTGTGTTTCCTACTGAATAGCATAAAATTACATCCTTTCACGCTGATTAAGCCACTCTGCAGCACTGAGGGCCGCTGAAAGCATGTTTGAAATGTCAGCGCACGGTAGCCACTTGTGTTTCCTGGCACTTTCTGATGACAAGTGGCTCCCCCCATAAAGGCCTCTGCAACTGGCTAAGTGGCCCTGGGCAGCCTGCCTTGCTGGCCCCAGCTTGGTCAGGGTCACCGGGACCGAGCCAGGCAGGATCCGCCTGTGCCCGGCAGCCGGGCCGCAGTGGCCCAGTTTCTGCGCCCGTGGTGGTCTCAGTCCGCAGATTTTCCCCGGAGTGGGGCGTGGGCAGCATCCTGAGGTCAGAGCTTGGGCAAATGACTCCCTTCCTGGGGTTTGATGAAGCTGGGTCCAGAGGAGCATTCTTGTTTTAAAGACCCAGCACTAAGCTAAGAGTCCGCTGGGTGCGGCTCACCGTGTATTGGGGTCTCCCCAGCACCCTGGGGGAGAGCAGGTGCGGGGGGAGGGGGGCAGGACCTCGCAGGACCTGAACGGCAGGTCCCGATAGGAGACGTTTCGGACGTCCCAACAGGCCTCGGTACCGCAGGGCCACTGTGGGAGCAGCAACCCATCGCGTCCACAGGGGTGAGAGCCACGCACTGCCGCCTGCACACTGCCCTGGCTCGCGCCCAGCAGCTCGTGGCACGGCCTCCGGTCAGGCTCCACAGGGCAGCCACACGCCTGTCCCTGCAAAGAGCTTGCATTGGCTCCGGTCACCCCAGGGGAGTGGCTATGCTTCTGGGCGTGGCATTCGAGGCCTCCGGTGACCTGGCCTCCGCCCCTCCACGCCTCCTTTGCCACCTACCTTTGGGAGCTCCAGTCCCTGCCGCTGGCGCCCCGCCCCTCCCACCACCCAGCTGTTCTGCCTTCTATTGACGTGCAAAGGGCACTATAATACGCCTCCACCCAAGTGAATAAACGTGGACGTTCGCAGTTTGCATCTAATCCCTTTAAGGGGCTAAAACGTCACAGAGGCAATAGGCGCTCGTCACGTGCCCTCTCCCCCTTCCCCAGGGACAACCACAGTCGTAAACTGGTGGACACCGGCCCTGGTTGTGCTCCCACTGTGCAGGCAAGCCACACGCAGTCCCGAGGTGCTGACTTCATGTGAGCGGTGCCAGGCTGTGCGCGATGTGGGCCACCTGCGGTGTTCACCTGGAGGGGTGTCTTCAGGTGACACCCGCAAGTCTGGTTTGCTCACTCGGGCTGCTGGGAGGTTTTCCATCCTTGAGAACATTCTGGTTGATCTGTTCCCCTGGCTAGTGACAGTCACGCTGTTCCCCGCTTTCCCGGTTGCCAGTGCTGCCCGCGTCCTGTGCCCGTGCTGTGGGTCACCCCTGGGCGTGTGCTCAGGGGGGTGTGGGCCTGCAGGCGTGGGCGGTCTCTTGTCACTTGACCCGGTTGCCCTCCCGCCAGCGCCGTGGACTCCTCGTGGCTCCATTGGGCCCGCACGCGTGCTGCCTCACTGTGGCGTGGGTCGCTGATGCACACGTGCACGGAGGCGCACAGGAGCCACTGAAACCACTCGCCATTGCTGTGGGCTGCTCCTCAAGCACCTGTGCCAGGTGCCTCCTGCTGCCCTGTGTCCTTGTGGCAGGGAGGGCAGTCCCTGCTCCCTGCGCTGCAGGAGGAGGACAGCGATGCTTGGCATGACAGGAGCCGGCGGGGGAATGAAATTCAAGTGCAGGTCACTTGGCTTCTCTCCAGCGTGTCGAGCCTGGTCATAAACACACGTGGCCGGGCGGAGGCTCGGGGCGGCCAGTTGCCACATGGGAGCAGGCGGGACTTTCCCCGGGTTTTCGCACAAACTCTCCATGGCTCCTGATGGTCCCCGTGGGTGGGCTTGAGTTGGTGGAGGCGTGATGTGGAGGGAGCGGGAGTGGGGCCCAGTGACGAGCTCGCGCTGGCACCAGCATGCAGAGCTGCCTCGTTCGCTCCTGACGGTGATCAAGGAGGCAGTTGGATTTCATCTGTGAATAATAAACTGGTTTCGCATGGCAGTAAAAGTGGTGCTTATGTTGCATTAATATTTATTAGCAGTTATTGATGTTGGAACTGACTTGTTATCTTTGCCACACATCACGGCAGTTCTATAAAGATGCGAGGAAAATGGCGACTCGAGGAGCAGTTAAGTCGCCTGCTCCGTGGCTGTGCCCACAGTGGCTCAGCCAGGAGAACTTCCGCTCCGCTGCATGGAGGGGAGGGAGCGAGGCCGCCTTCCCCTGGGCTGTCCCCCTTCCCCACTGTCCTCACCCAGCCAGGCGTGGCCCACTCCTCACGCGTCCAGAGCCCGGTGGGCAAAGCCTCTGGGTCCAAAACGCATCCGCAGCCCCAGCAGTGGGCCTCAGTGGTCCTCTCCGGCTCCAGGGCCTGGGCGGGCAAAGCCTCTGCCCCGCCGGCCACCCCGGCGTGGGGGCTGAACGCGCTCAAGAGCCTTGTCTGTCCTTGTTCAGTGAGGTCTCGACAGGAGACAAGGCCCCACGAAGAAGCTGTCACCTTCTGTAGACGGTTGTCCTGGTCTCTTCAAAAAGGCCATTGCCTGGGAAGAAGGGGGGCGTGGGGCCGTTGTCAATGAACAGAGGCAGAAGTGACCGTGCACAGTGCTCGTCCTGGACGGCGTCCTGGCTTCAAAACAGCCGACCGTCGGGGGGTCAGACAGTGACCCCGGTGTTCGGGGCGAGTCCTGGTGGTACGTGCTGAAGTCGGGTACCGTGGAGCACGGAGCCTGCTTGGAAAGGGCTTCGCCGTGTGTGTTCTACATTCCTGTCTGCATGTCTGCCTCGAGATCCTCCTGGTGGGAGTGCAGTTGAGGAGGCAGCCGTCCGCCTGTGTCCCAGGGGAGGCTGCACACCCCACGCTGCGGCCACTGTGCGGCGTGCCGCTGCCCAGGGGGCCGCGCTGCTGCCTGGCCAGGTTCTGAGCAGCAGACGTCCCTGAGGGGGAGCAGGGGCTTCATCATGACCCCGTGGCTGGCGCTGGCCCTGCCCAGATGGGGGACTCAGGGTGCGCTTGGCGCTCTGCGAGCATCACTCTGAGAGGGGACAAAACGCTCCTGTGTCTTAAGGAGGAAACTGAGCCCCAGTCCCATGGCAGTCCTGGGTGTGGGGAAGGGCCGTGGAGAGCCAGCACCCCTCCCCGGAGGCCTTTGGGGACCTGACCTGACAGAGGTGGCACCCAGGGCCGGTTGGGGTGTCCTGCGGGGAGCTGGCCCTGCCCTGCCCGGCTTCCACAGCCGCCCCACGCAGCCTTTTGGTGGACCGTGAACTCTGGACTCCAGGTCACCCGAGCCTCGGACAGTCATTTTCCCTTCTCGGGGGCCTTTCTTCTTGTCACGATGTGTCTGCTGACCACTGGAACTCCATGCGGGGTTGAGCCCCCTGCGCCGGGCCAGCCTGGGAGGGCGTCCCGTGTGCCCCATGCCCACAGCACATCCTGCTCTCGGGGTCCGGACAGGGTCACGTTCCGGGGCACACTCCTCCTTTCACATGTTTGTCTTCTCCCAGCCAGCAAAGCCGAAAGAGACCCGAGGTTTTGACCTGTGCATGTGGCCTTAGGAACGTGTCTTCCACTTGCAGGCCTCAGTTTCTCCATCTGTAAACCGAGGGGGAGGACTGCGTGGCCGCCGGGCCTAGACAGGTGGAGTCACATGCTGTCCTTCACGACATTTGCTTTCTCTACAGAGAAAACAGCTCCTTTTGCAAGCCGACTAAGCCACGGTGTTAGAAGTCACTAGCTCCTGGGTTCTGAAATTTTAAAGCTTAAAAGTTCTCACTGGACCCATGGCCGTGCCCCTCCCAGTTGTGGGTTTGGGGGGGCTCTGATCCCTCCTTCCACCCAGTGCCCAGGGGCCTCCTGCCCACCCAGGCACTGCGCTGGCCCCTGGGTGCCCACTGCCTTCCGCCCCTGCGTGCCCTGCAGATGAGGAAACGGGGTGGGGAGAGCTAAGTGGCCTCGCACAGCTGGTGTCAGAGCCGGAATCTGTCCTTAATGTCTCTGCCTTGCTTGGGAAGCTCTTTCCCGACACATGTCCAAAGTGAGTTTCCAGGTAAATGTCGACGTTTGGGCGCTGGGCAGAAAGGCAGGCAGCTGGTGGGAAGGACGTGGGCCTCTCAGGGTTTGACCACGTGGGGCAGCCGGCAGAGCTGGGGCAGGAACCACCTGTCATAGTCAGAAGCGGCTCCATGGCTTGTGGGGCCTGAGACCTCTGCTGTGTCATTTGTGGGTGGATGATACTCATTCTGGGGGTGATGAGACACTGGATAAGGGGAGAAATAGGGAGGGAATTTATTTTTAGCAGCTTTATTGAGGTATCTTTGACGTGCAATAAACCGCACATATTTAGACTGTACAGTGTAAGTTTGATACGTGTGAAACCCTCCCCATGATCGAGACAGTGAACACATCCTTCATCCCAAAAGTGTCCTCGTGCCCTTTTGTAATCCCTTTCTCCCATCCCCCACCCACCTCCACAAAGCCTCTGATCTATTTGCTGTCACTTTGGTTTGCATTTTTCAGAATTTTATGTAACTGGCATCATACAATATGTACCTCTTCTGCATCTGGCTTCTTTCATTCCAGTGTTGTCTGTGATTCATCCATGTTGTGTGTGTCAGCAGTTCGTTCCTGTGTGTTGCTGAGCAGTGGTCTGTTGTGGATGCACCACAGTTTGTTCATCCATGTGCCTGTTGGTGAACGTTTGCGCTGCACCCAGCTGAGGCTGTAACAAATAGAGCTGCGAGAACATTGATTCACAGGATTCTGCGTGAACATCTGCTTTCATTTCTCATGGGTAATGCCTGGGAATAAAATGTCTGGATCATCCGGTAAACGTCTTAGTCTGCTTGGGCTGCTATAACAAAAATGCCATGGACTTAAGCAACAGAAATGAATTTCTCACAGTCCTGAGGGCTGGGAAGTCCAAGGTCAAGATGCTGGCTGGTTCAGTTCCTGAGGAGGGCTGTCTGCCTGGTTTGCAGGTGGCTGCCTTCTTGCTGTGCCTGCCCACGGCAGAGAGGAGGTCTGCGCAGCAAACTCTCTCACGTGTCTTCTTACAGGAGCACTAAATGAGGGCTCCTTCCTCATGACCTGATCACCTCCCAAAGGCACCATCCCCAAATACCATCACCTTGAGGGTTAGGGTTTCAACCTGTGCATTTGGGGGAGAGGAGATGCAAACATTCGGTCCATAGCAGTAAACGTATGCTTAACTTTGTAAGAAGCTGCCAAACTGTTTTCCAAAGTGATTGTACCATTTTACATTTCCAAGAGCAGTGGAAGAGCGTTCCAGTTGCTCTGTGTCCTCGCCAGTGCTTGCTTTGGTCAGTCTTTAACTTTAGCTATCAAAATAGGTGCGAGGTCGTGTCTTACTGGGGTTTTAATGTGCATTTCCTTAATAACTAATTATGTTTAGCATCTTTGTATTTGCCTTCAGTATTTTATCTTTAGTGAAGTATCTGTTCAAATATTTTGTTCGTTTTTTAAATTGGGTTGTTTTCAGAGTATTGAGTTTTGAGAGGTCTTTCATATGTTCCGGATACAAGTCTTTTGTCAGATGATTTGCATGTGTTTTTCCCAGTGTGTGGCTAGTTTTTGTATTCTCCTAACTCTGTCTAACTTCAAGAGTTTTTTGTTTTGTTGAAGCTCCATTTGCTAATTGGTTCTTGTATGGTTTTGCTTTTGGTGTTCCGTCTCAGGCTCTTTGCCTGACCCAAAGTGGGTTGTTTATTTTTAAAAATTATATGCTATGAGGTATGGCTCGAAGTTCTTTTTTGTTTGTTTTTAGTACATGGGGATCTCCTTGTTCCAACACCATTTATGAAAAGATTATCCTTTTTTCCACTAAATTGAATGCCTTTTCAGCCTTTGCTGAAAATCAGTTGACCATCTATGTATGAGTCTACTTTGGACTCTCTGTTCAGATCCATTGATCTATTTGCTCATCTTAACACCAATAATGCTGCCTTGATTACTGTAGCCTTATGATAGGTCATAAAGACAGGTCACTTGATAGGAGTGAAGTCGGATAAGTCCTTCCTTTTGGTTGTTGTTTTTGTTTGTTTCAGGGTTATTTTGGCTATTCTAGGGCCCTTACAATTTCATATGCATTCTAAAATCATCTTGTCAATTTCTGTTTTTTAAAAAGCCCACTGAGATTTTGACAGAGGTTGTATTAGGTCTGTAGATCAATTTGGGGAGAATTGCAATCTTAACGGTATAGAAGTTTCTGATCCATGGTTATGGTATATCTCTTTCTTTACTTAAATCTTTTTAAATTTCCCTTGGCAGTATTTCAAAGTTTTCAGTGTACAGGTCTGACACAGCTGTTGTCAGATTTATTCCTGAGTATTTCTTACTTGTATCTCTTGATGCTATTATAAATGGCATTTTAAATTTTTTCAAATTTCTGAATGTTGGTGGCTAGTCTATAGAAATACAATTGCTTTTTATATGTTGTTCTTTTATCCAGCAACCTTGCTAGACTTATTTGTTCTAACAGATTTTTTTTTTTTTTTGCATCTGTTGAGAGCAGCATGTGGTTTTTCTTCTTTCGTATGTTATCCCAGTGAATGACGCTGACTGACTTCCAGACGGCGAGGCAGCCTTGCATTCCTGGGATACAAACAACTCGTTCATGACATACTATCCTTTTCTTTATGGTTGGAAGTGGTTTGCTAACATTCTGTTAAGAAGTTTTGCATCTGAGTTCTAGAGAGAACCTTGCTGGTCACTGGCCACTGATGGTTTGGCTGGGTCTGAGTTGAGGGGTGCCTCTCCCCCCGTCAGGCAGGCTCGTGGGGTACACACGTGCCGTGTGGAACTGCTCCTTCATCGGGGGCTGTGGGTAGCAGTGGTTCCCACAGAAGAAGGCTTAGGCAAGCAGGCACCCCAAAACACACCTCCTGCGCTTGTGCCTGGGGTCCCTGAAGGGAGTCAGCTCCCTTCTCCCCTCCTGAACACCCACCTGCTGCTGCCATGGGGGCTGAGACTCGGGGGGCCATGTCGGGGCACACCCAGCTCACTCCCTGCTGCGGGGCCCAGTAGAGACGTGTCAAGGGCCTGAAAATTATTCCTACATTTTGACCCATGAGTCCCTGCTTTCAGACCCTTTCCTGCAGAAATACTCTGTGCTGTGGAAATGGTTTATCCACGAAGACGTTCAGCTCCCTGCAGCCTTGCTTAGTCACTGGGAGAGGATGGGGCCAGAACCCAGGTTTCTAAGAGGAAGAGCTCAGCGGAGGAAGTGCTGTCGTGTCTGTGGATGGAGGACTCCACAGCCGGGAGAGGAGTGATTCCTGAAGATTGCAGTGACATCGGGAAATCTCACATGTCCTTACGTGAAAGTAGAAAAACAGGTCACAAAATTCTGTGTATAAGCCATAGGAAAAATTGACTTAGAAAAGGAAGCTAATGTATAACAAATCGTGATTGTTTTCTGGGCAATGCTATTCTTTTTTTTTCCCTTCTAGTTTCCAGAATTTCTCAAATGAATATAGATTATTTTGGTGAATTTTTAAAAATCGTAACTAAGAAAGGGAAGGGTAGAATTTGCTGTGTCCGCTGCAGCCGCCCCTGGCCGGCCAGGCTGGGTGGGCTGTGCGGGTCTCAGCGCCGCCCCTGTGTCTTCCAGGCTTTGGGAACCATCACTGCAGTGCCTGTCACGGGTCCTCAGGTCAGCTCCTTGCAGAGGTTGGCCGGGCAAGGAGCGGCAGTGCTACCTCAGGTAAGCAGCCTGTGGGCGGGGCCTGGGGTGTCCACCTGTCTGTCCCCATGGTCTCTGTCCCCAGCCCCTCTGCACTGAGGTGTGGGCAGGGGCTGAGCTAGGTGAGACCCGCACGCCCTCCGTCCCTCCCGCCACCTCTGTCCCATTCCTGAGTGGAGACATTGGGACCAGCTCTGGTTTTCCAGTGAGGAATTGTGAAGTCAGTTTAGTGGGTCATGACCAGAGTTTTTTCTTAATGGAATAAACTAGGCTAGACTGAAATAGAAGAGACATATCAAGATGCATCCATGAGCATTGTTTCGTGTACAATTTGTTTCTGTGCTGGGTCACAGGTAATGTGGTTTTAACTCTGGGTCGTGGTCAAAGAAGTCTGAGAAGCTCTGAACGAGGTGATTCATTTTAGGGGCAGCGGCACAGACGCCGGGCCAGGTGCCTGGGGCTCTAGACCGGGGTCCCCCGACTGGGCGCCACACTTGGGACCAGTCATCGCAGAAGGGCTAACACAGGTGCCTGCTTCATCCATCCGTGGCCTGATGCAGAGCAAACGCCTGGCGATTATTAACCAGTGCCCTTGTTATCACTAGCACAGCTTTGCTGAGCACCTGCTGTATACACCATTCCTGGCCAAGGGCTGCCAGCTGCAGACACACAGACGGCCCCTGCCTGTCCCGAGGCTTCAGGGCTGGACACATCCCCGGCTCGAGGCTGGTGAGAGGCGGCTGCCCTGGGCTCCTCCGTGTGGCAGCTTTGCCCACGTCCCACCCGCGCCGAATCCTGCCCCTGCGAGGCTCAGCGTCTGGAGGGAGGGCGGACAAGGAAACAATTGCTCTGAACCCAGGGTGATGGGGTGGAATCAGGAGGATTCACAGGGCTGGCGGGAGCCCTGAGGAGGCCCGTCGCCCACCGGAGGCCAAGGCGGGCTTCCTGGAGGAGGTGGTGCTTGAACCGGGCCTCAGGTGGGAGGGCATTGCAGGCCAAGGTGGAGGCAGACCGCAGGAGAGAGCACCCAGGAGGAGGGCGCAGGGTGAAAAGCAGGCAGGGGTGGTGGGGAGGCCCGAGCGGCAGCGCTGGGAGGGGCAGCCAGAGCACGCAGGGAGGTGGAGAGGCAGTGGGGGCCTTTGGGTGGCCTTGGAGTCGGGCTCCCCCGTCAGTGGGCAGTAGGGGGCTATGCAAGGCTTCTGAGCAAGGGAGGGTGTCGGGGAGGGGCTCTGCACTGCACCCCCAGCCTTCCTCTCACCCTGCTGCCTCCGGGCTTCTGTCTCCGTGTGTCTCCCTTGCTGTCCCCTCCCCACTAGCTTGCTTGCCTCCAGGCCAGTCAGCTCGGGCCAAAAGGTGCCCAGTGCTCGCCTGGTCCAGCTGCCGGCTACTGCTGTCACAGGAAGCTCGAGGGAGCAGAACAGGCAGCCTGTGATGGGAGCTGGCCTGACAGTGGCCGCCACTGACCCAGAGGAAGGAGAGAGTTGGGGTGGGGAGGACCCCAGAGGCCTGCACCCATCTCCAGGTGCACAGACAGAAAGGTCACGAGTCCCGGGATCCCAGGTGTGTTCTCTGGGTTGGAAGCCCACGCGCTTGGGCCAAACCCTCAGCCCCTGACTAAGTTTGTCTTCAGCGTCCAGCATCTGCGATTTGGGCCGGCTCACCCTCGCTCAGACTCCGGGTTCCTAGGGTTAGTGGCCAGGGTCAACCAGGACATGTGGGCAAACCCCAAATGACGAGGGAGGTGCCGTAGGACACGGAATGGCCATCACCACAGCTGAGGTCCTCGCTGACCGCACAGGCATCCATCTGCCCCATGCCACCCTCTGCAGAGACGGGGACAGCAGTTCCCCAGCCAGTGACTGTTGCAGCCAGTGGCCGGCAGGACAGGAGGATCCTGTCCGCAGTCTCCATGCTGGGCGTCAGTGTTGGCGTGGGGCTGGGAGCCTGGCGTCAGGGGCCACAGGCCCTGACCACTGGTGCCCAGGACAGAGCTGCAGGCTCAGCTGGACCCACACCGGTCACCTTGCCCAGCCACGGAGAGGCCCCTGATGCCAGGAGGGCAGGGCTCACTGTGGCAGGGGACCGGAAGGGCCCAGAATCGAGGGCCATCTCCATGCCAGGCACCGGAGGAGCGCACAGATGGGAAGCCTGCCCGGCCAAAGGGCGGCTGTGCCTCGGTGAGCTGCCCAAGGTGGCAGGGCCCTGCGGGAGCCACCCTAAGCCCCTCTCTGCACGAGTGTCACTGGAGACGGGGTGGGGAAGGTGGGGCCAACAGTGCCAGACAGGCCTGCAGAAGTCCTGGGGACAAGTGCCCCTGCCCTAACTGTAGCATCGTCATTCTCCAGTAAGTGCCTCCCCTCCAAGCCTCAGCTTGCTCCTCTGTGGACGAGGCCAGCATCCCGACCCTCCGTGTGGTCACAGCAGGGCTTAAGTAAGACAAGAAGGCAGATCATGTCCCTTCTCAGAGCCCGCGTCTCCTGTCTCTAAGGAGGTGATGTTTGCGTGGACCTCCCAGGGTTGGCGTGGTCTCATTTGGGGCGGAGGTGTTCCTGGTTCGGCGTGCAGGGTGGATGCTGCTGTGGTGACGGTCTCTGCAGGAATGCTGGTGACAGCCCTTGGTCAGGGCACCCTGGCACCTCCTGTGCATTTTCTCACTTCCAGTCCCAGGTGGGGCCCGTCACCCCAGGCACAGATGAGGGACCTGGGCCTGGGGACATTCAGATGTGTCCCCGAGAACACCCAGGTCCCAGAGGAGCCAGGGTTGGCCCCAGGCAACCTGTCCAGGGCCCTGGCCTGAACCGCTTCACAGCTGCCTGCAGGACACTTGCACTCCTTCTACGTGGACGTGTTAGAGCGTGACGCACCAGTCACACGTGCACAGCTCGGTGGTTTCCATGGGCACACAGCAGCAAGCCCCCAACCCAGGGGCCCCCGTGGTCCCTCCTGGCCCCTGCCCAAGGGCAGCGCTCTGCCGCCTTC
The DNA here is from genome assembly GCA_028533085.1 of Varecia variegata. Lineage (NCBI taxonomy): Eukaryota > Metazoa > Chordata > Mammalia > Primates > Lemuridae > Varecia > Varecia variegata. Next base: position 3,260,869 of record CM052440.1, read on the forward strand.
TGGGGCCAGAGGGAGCTTTGCTGCTGAGGCTCAGTGTGCAGGGAGCCCCATGCGGGGACTCCCCCTCCTGCCTCGGGTGTTGCTCTCCGCCACGCTCCCCCTCCCGCAGCTCCCCCCCCCACCCCCCCCAGCTCTCTGAGCAGAGCCGGAGGCACTTGGGCCCAGAGTGGCTCCTCTAGAGCCTGTGGTCGGTCAGCGCAAGCCCAGGACGCAGGAGGCGTCAGAGTCAAGGTCTAGCCCGCTGTGAGGCCTTGGGGGCCCCATGCCCTTTCCATGGCATCCCCTCACCCTGAACAGGGGACGTCCTGGGCCAGGTCTTGTCGGTCCTGCCTCTGGCCAGAGCTGTGCCTGCCCTGTGCCTGTCATCAGCCGCCACATGTGTCCGTCTCTCTGACCCTGCGCCTGTCCCCTCCTCCCAGGTTAGGCCAAAGACTCTGATTCCAGACAGCCTCCCTGTCACCCCGGGCCGAGACCGGCCACCCAAACAGCCCCCAACCTTCCAGAAGGCCACTGTGGTCAGCATCAAGAACCCCAGCCCTGCCCTCCCCACCGCCAACAACACCGTCAGCCATGTGCCAGCGCCCGGCAGCCAGCCCCAAGCCCTCGCCGAGCCTGCTGCCCTCGCCTCTCCCCTGAGCAGTGCCGGGGTGGCCTACGCCATCATCTCCACCTCCCCCAGCAATGCCGCCGCCATGGCCCCCAGCACCGCCGTGTCCGTGGTCAGCGACAGCATCAAGGTCCAGCCCCTCCTCATCAGTGCCGACAACAAGGTGAGTGCCCCCCGGCAGGCTGCGGAGGGGACGTGCCCCGCACGGGAGGCCTCGGGGCCCGTCGTCCAGGAGGGTCCCCATGAACGAGGCCCAGGCAGGGTGAGTGACCGGGTGGCGGAATGATCCAGGGCCAGAGGCATGAATGGAGCGTGAGCAGGCGATTGAGGGAGTGTGTCAGTGCGTGGACAAACAAATGCACGTGTGAGTATAAGAAAATGCGGCTGAATGAATGAGTACTAGTGGCAAAGGAGTGATTGGTCAACGAATGAATTAAGTCATCGGAATAATTAACCAATAATGTGTGACCAAGCGAGTGCCTGGAAGAGGGACCAATATTGATCACCCTCCTCTGCGGGTGGAGTTGGACAGTCAGGTGCACCCCAGGTGCCTGGATGCAAAATCTCCCGTGATTTCTTGCCAAGATTTAATACTAACACTAAGACCCTCTCCCCGTTCCCCTCTGGGCTCCTCAGTGGTTGCACTGTTCAAGGCCTTTGGGTCCACATGGTCACTACCGTTTCCTCTGTTTGGCCTCTTTTCCTCGGTTCCCAATTTGGGGTCTCCCAGGCTACACCCTCTTGCTCCTGCCGCTGTGCCTCCCTCTTCCCCAGCCTGGATGTGGGTGCTCGGCTGTCACGGGACCTTATGTTACTGCACACGGCATATTTCTGGGGATATTGTGCTCCCGAGTCCTCCCACCCACTGCTGGCGTCTTGAAGGATTCCCAAAGCCTGAAGAGTCACCATGGGCCACGCTCAGGTGGCAGGGGTACCCCAGGGTGGCACCTGACCCAGAGGGAATGCTCAGCAGGTGTTTGAGGCGTATGCCCTTTTCAGTGCAGCTGCGCCAGCATCCAGTGTTGGCATTTTAAACACTTTGCTCACTGAACAGGCACTCAGACACCCTGCTGGTCACGGTGGAACGCCTCTGGGTATTGTTACGGTTGAATGTTTTCCCCGTACTTCGTGAGAATTCTGTCTCCTTATGTGTGGCTCGTTTGAGGATTCTCTTTGCCCTTTTTTCTTTTGGAGATGTTAATGTTTTTCTTTCCATGAACATAAAAAGGTGCATTTTTTCCCAGAGAAGTTGGGGTTTTTAAAATGTGATACAAAGAAGAAGGAAGAGCTTCCCTTAAGCCAGAAGAAAACTGGAATATATTTTCTCTTTGTGCTTAAGAGCCTGAAATTCATAAGACAGTAATAACCATGTGTTTTTTTTTTTTTTTTTGAGACAGAGTCTCGCTCTGTTGCCTGGGCTAGAGTGAGTGCCGTGGCGTCAGCCTAGCTCACAGCAACCTCCAACTCCTGGGCTCAAGCGATCCTACTGCCTCAGCCTCCCCAGTAGCTGGGACTACAGGAGTGTGCCACCACACCTTGCTAATTTTTCTATTTTTAGTTGTCTGGCTAATTTCTTTCAATTTTTAGTAGAGACGGGGGGGGGGGGGGCTCGTTCTTGCTCAGGCTGGTCTCGAACTCCTGACCTCGAGCAATCCTCCCGCCTCGGCCTCCCAGAGTGCTAGGATTACAGGCATGAGCCACTGTGCCCGGCCTAATAACCACATGTTTTTAGGGGGAGGGGGGGAAGTTCACATAATGCCTAATTTGGGCCAGACCCTGGCTGACGGATCCTGATGAATTCCTCTTCCCTGGATACATGAAAAATAACAATTCTTTCCCAGTTCTCTGTCCAAAAAAAATGAAACAGAAGAGCAGATTGAGGGGATCTGGCCCTGAGAGAGCCTGGGCTGGATAGGTGGACTCCAGACTCATTTTTAGTGTCAGACCCTTTGAGCAAATGCCCCCTGAGCCCCAAGGACGGTGGGCTAGAATGGGACTGCCCCAGGTGGGACAGGGGTGGGGCCTGGAGCCCCCTTCCCCTTCCCTAGCCCACAGGCGTGGCAGGGCCCCTCTAGCACAGGGAAAGAAACAGGGCCTTACTCCCACTGGCCTGCCGAGGCCGGGTTTGAGTGTCTCAGGCCCAGCGGCCTCGGGGGTGGGGGAGGCAGTGCAGCCCCTCTGCCCTGCCGTGCCGCCCCCTTGGCCTCAGCTGACCTGTGTTGAGCTGGGGAAAAGAGGCCACACCCTGCATTCCTGAGTCTGCGTGGCCTCCAGGACACAGGTGTTGCCAAGGCTTTGCGGTGAGCAGGCCGAGGCTCGGGGCACAGCGACCTCCCGAGGCCACTCGGCCGGGAAGCCGTGGGCAGGGCTGGAGCCAGGCCTTCCTGGTGCCTAGAGCAGGCGGCTTCTCGTGCAGACCCTCCTCTCGGCGGGAGGGGTGTTGGGAGGAGCAGGTGCTGGCCGCACCGTGGGCGCAGGCCACCCTCGAGGATGCGCCTGGCCCAGGCTCCACAGGCCCTGCCCCCCACCTCCCTGGCCTGTCCCTGCGGCTGCCACTGTCCCCTGTCCCCGCCGTTGCCCCCCTCACCCCTCCACAACGTTTTCCAGGTCATCATCATTCAGCCTCAAGTGCAGACACAGGCCGAGAGTACGGCAGAGTCACGGCCACCCACAGAGGAGCCATCTCAGGGAGCTCAGGCCACCAAAAAGAAGAAGGAAGATCGGCCCCCGACCCAGGAGAACCCCGAGGTAGGGCGGCCCTCGCCGGAGGGCCCAGGCCCTGCTCAGGCCGTGGTGGGTCTGGGGCTGCTGGAGAACGTGGCGCTGTGCGGAGTGGGGACAGCCTTGCTGTGGGTTGGTCCCCACGGCCACCCTGCGTGGCGGGTGCTCCTGGGGCTGGGACTTGCCCGGCAGCCAAGTCTTGACTGGTCCGTCCCAGGGAGGCGGGGCGTGGGCTGGGCGGCAGCATGAGGCGGTGGTTAGCACGGATTCTAGAGCCACTTAAGTCCCCGCACCGCCAGTGTCCAGCGCTGTGGCCGTGGGCAGATCACTTCCACTTCCTGTCTGTAAAATGGGAATGGTGAGGCCTCCTTCCTCCCACGGCTGCTGGAAGGATTCCAGGATTCCACGAGCTCCTGGGGTGGCACCTGGAGGGTGCTGTTGGCTGTTATGCACCATCCCGGGGCCCCGGCTGTGTCCCCTCAGTCCTGAGTTCGGGAAGGGACGGTGCTCCCCTGGGCAACACATGGCCCTAAATAGGTCCCTGCCCCTCCTCTCTGCCCGTGGCCAATTCTGAGTGGGTGAAGGTGGCCAGAGCAGGGCCCTGGGCACATTACAAGTCAGCTGCCACCTGGGGAGTGCGGGAGGTGCAGATGTCTCCTGAAAGTGCCTGCAGAACTTTCTAGAAATTGCACATAACACCACCTCCCCCCCAAAGGAGGAGGGACAAATAGACCTTTATTGTCCCATCCAAGCACCTGTGGGCTCGCAGCCACCTGCCCTGGTGGACGTGTGAGAGGCAGCTGCTAAACAAGGCCGTTGTGTGTTGGACTCCGGGCTGCAGCAGGTGTGAGGCTCAAATCCTCCAGCCGCCCACGGCCAGACCAGCCCTGGCTGCCCCCCTCCGGGCCTCTCCCTGCCTGGTGCCCTTTGCTCTCCGTCGTTCATCCTGCGGGTCCCCTCAGGTGCCCTCCCTGCCACCCTGCCCCACAGGCTGCAGAGGCCCCTGGGCTCCCGCGGCTCCCGCTGTCTGTCAGTTCGCCGCCGGTGTCGGGCCAGTCACCACCCACTCGAGTGTCCCCTGTTCGTCAAGCACGACTTGGAGTTTGCTCCAAGGTGCTGGGGGACGCCCAGACGGGGCACATGTGGCCCTCGCCCTAGGGAAACCCACTTCTGTGGGCAGACACTGTCGTGGCTGCAGAGGCCTGTAACTTGTGTTAAAAAACACCAATTGTCATCAGAGAATTCTAAATTAAGAGCCACAGGAGGCGAGGGGAGAGGGAGAGAGCCCGTTTCCCCGAAGGGCTGAGGACGGCTTTGCAGAGGGGCGTGGGCCGCAGAGACAGAGGGGCAGGTAGGAACTCAACAGAGGGCGAGTGGCGGGAGGGACGGCGTGTCCGCTGGAGCGTACTGCACGGCAATAGCGTGGCAGTGGAAGGCACAGAAAGGTCTGCTGTCCTGTTGGGCCGCAGGTGGCGTACGTGCCCGAGAATGTCTAGACGAGGGGTTCAGACAGACGTCGGGACCTGGTCCTGGAAGACCTGAATGCAGGCTGCTGAGGTGGCACTTTACTCCTTAGGTACTAGGGAGCTATGGAGTACTTTTGAGCAGGAGAGTGGCTTGATTTATTGTGCTTTGACATGTCCAAAAAGCCAATAAAGTCAAAGAGCCACTAAACGAGGCTGCTTTTGTCAACCATGTCTCCTCTGTGGGCCCAGGCACAACTGTCTGAAGAGAGACAGTCAGTTCCACTGGCAAAGTCTGAGCACCTGCTGTGTGCACGGCGGGGCCCTGGGCCGGCTCACAGCCCACGGCTCCCATGAGCACCCTCCGTCTCTCCTGCGGTTTAGCTGCACCCTCCGCATTTGGGAAGGTTTTCTGGGTGGATTCTCTTTGTTCTCTCAAAGTGTATCTTAGTCAATCATTGTGCATTTATACAATTAGTATAATTACGTCTAACTACATAATTGGTGTAAATATGTGTGATCACTTAAATAGAATTTACAATTACAACACGTCCTGGTGTAAAAATCCTTATTAAAGTTTCTTTTAAGAGGACGGAGAATCGCTGTGCTGCACAGACCTGCCGGACTTCGAGCCTGTCGGTGACGCGTCTGTGTTAAGAGCACTTGAGCGAGAGCAGCGGCCGCCAGGAGCCCGGGTCTGTGGGAGGGCGTGGATTCGGGGGGGTGCGTGAATTGGCATCTGTCAGGCTCGGCCACGGCGCTGGTCCCAGGGCCATGGCGCGTCCCACCTGCCTGTGCAGGGCGCATGCGGGAGGCCAGCCCAGGGGCTGCCTGGAGTAGTGCTGGACGGCACGGGAGGTACGGCAGAAGGGACGTCACATGTACCAGAACCCCGGAGTGACGTGTAGATGTCGTGGAAGGCACATATGAGGAACACAGACGTGATAGTGGCCACCTAGAAGAGCGTGTGCTGCCGGCCAGGGCACTCACAGGGAGCAGCCTCTGCACTGGGGGCTGTTGTCAGCCCACTGTACAGATGGGGACACTGAGGCCCGGACACAGTGGCCATCAGAGCTGGAGCCACACCCAGGCCATCTGGCCTCGGGACCTGGGGTCTGTGCTGTGCTGCCTTTGGTCAGGCTGACTGGGCGTCAGGTTTGGGGCCAGAGCTGAACTGCTCAGGACAGTCACAGAGAGTCTCCTCCTTCCCTGATTGTCCCACTCCAAGTTCCCAGCTTTTCCTCCAAATAAAAAATATCATTGTAAAAGGTCCCTGTTACTAGCCTTTCCAGGGGACACAAGGCTGGCCTGACCTCCTATCAGGGCCCCTACACTTCCAAGAGATTCCAGCACATCTGTGGGTCATGGGACCATGTTACTGGCCCTGCATCCCTCTTTGCTTTGGCTGCTAGGGAGCTCACAGTCTATGAGTCACCTCTAACAATTGTATAGGGCTGTGACATAGCTTCATCTTATTTTCCTGTGTATTGTCCTTTCTCCTGTCTTCCTGGTTTGTTTTATGTTTCAGCGTGTTGTGTATATACACTACAAATTGTTTTCCCAGAATGCATACTGGTTATGAATGCTAATCTCTCAGGTATGTTCCACTCTTCCTATGGCCAAGGTCACAACCTCCTTGAAGGACCATCTGTCTTCCTTTTGCATGTGGCTGAGACTGTGCTGCTCATTCCTGGAGAACACCCGCTCGTCTGCTACCTGGGTCAGAGCCAGGGAAGCCAGAGTCTCCCGTGGCCCTAAGCCCCGGGCCCTGCCATGTTCCTACACACTACTCTGCGTGAGGCATTTGCGGGACGCCTGGCGCACGGCTCACCTGTTAAACCCACACAGCCACCGTGGAGGTGGGACTGTGTCCCCCGTGGGGTGTGCGGACCCCAGGCCCACAACAGCCGGTGACTAACCCAAGGTCACAGTGGGAACTTGACAACTGAGCCCAGCAGGGCCTCAGCCTTTCTGCTGCCCCACAGGTGCCTCCTGATTTCAGCGATGACAGAAAATGACAACTATAGCAATAGACAGAAAATGAGGAGCAAAGAAAGCAGCTGGGGGAGGCGGAGCCTGGGGCGGAACGGGCTGCGGGGGCCGGAGCTGGGGGTCTCCTTGGCCCGGGCGTCTCTAGCAGGGGGAGTGGAACGGCGGTGTGGGCCGCGTCTCCTCACGGGACTCCTCACGTCTGTGGCGCTCTACAGCACGTGACGCGCATTGACAAGCAGGTGTCATCTGAGCTCAGGGCAGCCCCGCGAGGTAAGCAGGCAGCTGACACTCAGGGACACGAGGCAACAGCGTCCCTGCCAGGGCCCCCACGTGGCTGCCAAGCTCCGCAGCCGACTGAGGGCGGCTCGTCAGGCAGCAGGGCAGGAGCCACAGGGTCACTGTACAGATGAGGAAACAGGCCCAGAGGCAGACCACGCGCAGGGTCCCAGGACTACGCGCCGAGCCCAGACAGAGGCGGGCTCCTGGCTCCTGGCCCAGGGCTCTCTCTGCTCCTCCCTGTCCCAAGGCCCATGGCCTTCTTTAGGACAGAGCTGCAGCCTTTTCTGTGGCCACCCGTCGTCCCGGCCTCGGGCAGCACCTGACCAAGTCTGGCATCTCACTGCCCTTTGAGGGGCAGTTGGGGCAGGTGCCAGCCTCACACGAGCCCCAGCGGTGGCCCAGCCCAGCGCCTCTCTGGGCAAGCCCTGTCTACACCTGTACTTTCTCCCCCGGCGCCCCTCCTGTGCCCGGACCCATCCCCCTGCCTGTCTTTCCCCTGGGCTCCGGCAGTGGAACCCGGCTGGCCTTCCTGCCTGCTCACCCTGCATCGAGAAGGATCTTTCTCGAATTCGGAAATAACCAAGTCGTTTCCCTTTTGGAATCCATCAAAGCCCACACCAAGATGATTCTGAGTTCCCACCTGAATGGACCGCTCTGCTCCACACCCACAGCAACAACCCTTGAAACGCGGACAGAGACAGCTGTGGACAGTAGCTGCATCGCTGTGTCCCAAAACACGGCTCCTGGGCTCCCGGCTCAGAACTGGGCAGGGTGAGCCGGAGGGAGGACAGTCCTCGCAGAGCAGCAGGTCCCAGGAGTTCTCTGGGCGAGAGAGGAGTGGAACCGGGCGCCTCTGCTCGTGTGTGGGCCACGCTGTGCCCTGGGCCGCAGCTGTACCTGGGAGGGGGCCGGCACCAAGGCAGCTGCAGGCTTGCTGCAAGGAAGGGAGAGAAAGGTGACAAAGAAGTTGTGCCCAGATGAGTCTAGACAGAATCCTGAAACGCGAGATCTAGTGCCAGAGATGGCAATCAGTCAAATCAACGTTTGGAGCATGGATTTATTCAAGATGAACTTAATTTTGTGAAATCCTCTAGCAACAGCATTTAAATAAATGTGTTTAGGATGCTCAAAGAAAAAAAAAAGTAATATCTAGAAATAAATAAGGAATAATGAAGGAAAAACTTGAAATAGAACAAGATTAAATGCATATAAAAATTTGCAAATCTGATCATGAGAAACATGGTGATTGGATAAAACGTTAAAATTGACTAGACAGCGGCACAGAGGTGATTAGTGCTTTGGAATAGGGCGCCGTGGACATGGCTCAGAGGTGTGAAGGGAGAATCACGAAGGAGCAAGTAAGGACGGAAGGAAAGTGAGGAAACTTCCACTTTCATCCCCTGGGGCTTTCGGCAGAAGAGAGAGGGTGAGGGGAAGTGGGGAGCAGTGCTGGAAGAATGTTCCAGAATTGAAGAGCATCAATTTCAGTTCTTAGAGCAAAAGTAGACTCTGTCTGTCAGGCAGAATTAATAAAAGTAAATCTAGGAGGCTAGAAACCTATGTCAAAGGTAAGGAGAAAATCGTGAAAACTACCTGGGCAAACACAGGGATCACCCACGGGGGCGACGTGTGCTGTGGGTGTCTCGCAGCCGTGGCAGCCAGAGACAACGGGACGAAACACCTGCCATCGCCCCAGCGAGCTGCTTTTCAAGAGCAAGGGCAAAATCAAGACCTTTTACGCATAGAAAGACTAGGAGTTTCATCACCCACAGACCATCCTTACCAGAACTGTGCTTTAGCAACGAGACAAGGAGACAGGCAATTGGGTTTAAGAAACAATTGTGAGTGCAGAAACTGTTAAATGACAGGTGAATTTATTTGAGTATAGACTGTAAAAAATACTCAGGTTTGTTTTTCAAAAAAGATAAAAGGAAAATAACAATAACAAACTGGTTGGAGGGGATGTTTTAGGGGGAGTTAGAACATGCTGAGACCAGTGAGTGTGATGTCAAGGAGAAAGATGGAAAGATTAAATGACCTTAGACTTCTTTAGAAAAACATGTGGTTAAGAACATATGCTCGGAACATTTAGCCGAATCAGGAAAAAGAATAAAATGCCACCTATAATTTCTAAATCGGCAGAGGAAAAGAAGGAATGTGGGACTTTTTTTTTTCAAGAAGCCAAGGAATGAAGAAAAAAGAAAAAAAAAGATGAGAAACTGAAAATACAAAATGAAATGGAGGAAGTAAGTCCAAATATCTCTAACACTAATAAATGCAAATGAAATAAGTTTCTACCCTTAAACAGGGAAACGAAAACAGACTTTAAAACAGCAAAATCCAATTGTGTGTTGCTTTTGTAAGAGACACACCTAAATAAAAAGCCACAAAAGGTTGAGAGGAGAGGAATGGAAAAGTCGTATTAATGTAAATACTAAAGGAACATCCATCGAGATAATCAGCAGTCACAAACGTACGTGCCCTGTAACAACATAGCTTCGAGAGGTGTAGATAGCAGAATTATGAGGCAAATTTGACAGATCCGCAAAACAGAGTTTTGAGCACAACGTGTCGGAAAGAAACTACTCGATCACGGAGGCAAAAAGCCCTGGCTGAGCTTCCAGCGTGAATGGGGAGCCCCGCAAGCATGAAACTCACTGCACCCCGCAGACTGATACTGAGCCGCAGAAATTTTTTTTCATCTTGTGAATTTCAAACTCAAGCAAAGCATGTACAGACTGGGCAATGCGTGTTGGGTTGTGGGGCAGGAGAGGGTCAGAGCCACGCGGGGAGATGGCGGTGCAAGGAGCAGTGGCAAGGAAGGGTGTGGGCGCCTACCAAGGGGGCCGGGGGGCTGCGGGTCGCAGGAAACAGCAGCCGTGTACGCTCCCTGAAGAGCAGAAGTGCATCTCCAGGTGCAGAATGAGGGGTGTCTGTGGGCTGGATTCAGGTTAGGGCTGGGTCAGGCAAAAGCTGGGACCATGAGAATGTCAAGAGAGAACGTGCAGGAAGAGGGGGTGTCTGGCGCTGGCAGGTCTCAGAAAGCACCAGCTAGGACACGCCGCAAGTCTGCCAAGCATCCAGGAACAGGGAAGGCGGAGAAACCCTCCTGGACCTTGCTGGAGGGGTTGGGCAGGGGAGAATCCCACTGAGGCACCGCGTTTGAAGAGTGAAGTCGGTTCACTTGGCAGGAGAAGGGGGAGCGTTTGAGTTGCCTCTGGAGGCCAGTGTAGTTAGACCCTTTCCTGCCTGCTGCAAATAGCTGGTCCAGGAAAGTTCAACTCAGTTAATTATGTTTCACAAAGAAATGGATCTGGCATAACATCAAAATAAAGATGCCATAAGGAAAAATACAGGAAGGAGAAGCAATTTTTACCAGGAGATAAAGAATACTCACTAGAAAAAATATCCTATATTCTACTATGAACTTTTTTTAAAAAACACTTAAACAATCAGCATTAAGAAGGAAACCACAGAGCTGAAATGCAAGGGTTTAGGAAAGAAAGAAATAGCCACAGTGCTGGAGGGAACAGAGCACGAGCAGGAGCCATTCAGGAAAAATAATAAAAGCACACAGAGGCAGAAGTGTAACCCATGAGCACCGGCCACCGTAGACAGCGGAAGACACAGTCGGGGACAGGAGAGGCGGAAGTGAGAAAAGTGCACAAATTTTTAAAACAAATGAGTTTTTAAGTTTTAGAAAGTGGTACCTACAGGAGACAAAGCAAAGCGGACACAACAGACACATAATGGGAGGCTTCCACGAGGGGAGCCAGAACGACCGAGCAGCGTAAATGCGGTAAAGCTTTCCCGTAACGTCCTGCGGTGACGTGAACGTCCTGTCCTGAGGTGGGCAGTGGGCTCCCGTTCCCTGTCCTCACACGGACGTGGGCGAAGTGGGGATGCAGGGACGGGAAGACGGTGGCGTGGGGAAGCGGGCCAGAGCGTGGTCTCCACGTTCCTAGTGCCCTCCCAGCCCAGGCTTGGCCCTTCACGACGGCTGCCAGCTGCGCGGGGCGTCGTGGAGTCCCCGCCGCCGTCCAGGTGGCTGCAGGGCCCAGCGGTGGCATTTCAACCAGGTGGCACCAAACCGCAGCCAGACGGGTGCTGACTGGCGCTGACGGCCAGGCTGCCGGGTGACCCCCGAATTCCCAGTCAGGCAGCACCGCAGCCGTCTTGGCCACTGCACCCTCTCGCTTTTGGGGGACGGTGCATCTCCCAGCATTGGATTTGATGACCCCACGTTCGTGGTGTGGCGATGCTTCACTTTTAAAAATATAATTTACGAGAAACATTCTGAAACAAAAGATGACTTTAACCTACATCTTGAAAGGACACCCCGGGGACGGGGAAAGTGATGTGTGTTTGGGGGCAGGTGTTTCCCCCCAGGAAAGTTACTGTTGATGGAAACGAAACAGTCCTGTAGGCGTCCAGGCAAAACCCCAGTCAGGTCGGCTCAGAGGGAAGCGGGTAAAAGCTGTGTCCGACAGCGCAGCTGCGCTCGGCTCAGTGCGGGAGAGCAGCGTCTACAAGGCAGCAGGGGAGGGAGGAGGAGCCAGGATTTTGTGTCCAGCCCAGCGGCCCTCCACGTCGAAAGGCTACAGGTAAAGTTCTCCGTCTGCCAAGAGCTCTGGCAACGTCGCTCCCCAAGCCGGTCACGAGACACGACTGGGGCCAACCCCAGACGCCCGAGGGACAACCGAGGTGACCTCGGTACCAGCCCTGGGTGAGTATATTTAACTGCAGAGTAAAACGGAAACAGGATAATGATGTCAGAATAGAATTTCAATATTATATGTTCCAGTATCGAATAAAAGGCTAAGTAAAGTTGAGAGTGGAGGAGGGAAAGGAGGTGGGAGATGCAGTGATCCTCGCATCTCTAGCGGCTGAGATGCTAAACGAATCAGAAAATATTATTTAAAGCTGACAAATGAAGGAGAACTATTTTTAACACTATAGAAGTAAAAATTGGAAAGGCGTAAAGCAGTATTTGCGACAATCTAAAAAATCCAAGAGAATTGATTTAAAAAAAAAAACCCTACTCAGACAATTAGAGAATTCGACACAGTGGCTGGGTGTAAAATTGATGTACAGACATCACTCATCTCCGTAGAAACACCCGGCAGCCTGTGAGAAGCTTTATACACAACTCAATTTATGATAGCAGCAAAGAGGTTAAATGCCTAGAAATAAACATAAAAATATTCAATACCTGTTTGAGGAAAAATTTTAAATCCCTTAAGACAAAAAAAAGAAGAAAACAAGAACAGAGAGTTGCATCACAGTTTTGCATAGGAAAATTTAATAATAGAAAATCGTCATTATGCGCTAAGTTAATTTATAATGTTAACATCCCAGCGAGTCTCCCTGCTGATTCTGGCGTTCTCAGAACTACCTAAGGTGGCTTCTAAATTTCACGTGAAAAAATGGGCAAGAGGAGCCAGGGAAGCGTGAAGGGGTTCTGACCTCCAGGTGTGCACATCCGCCGCACGGCCCGGCGGGAAGCGTGGCAGCAGCTCCCGGAGAGGCAGGTTCAAGGAACAAAACTGAAGACCCAGAAACAGACCCAAATATATGCGATAATTCAGTATATGATTAAAGTGGCTCCTTCAGCGAAGAGTGGAGAGATGGAATTCTCAACTAATGGCATTGGCACACGGGTAGCCACATGGAAAAAAATGAATCCACGTTTCACCCCGTGTACACCAGGATAAACTCCAAATGGACCAAGAATGTAAGGGTAAAAAGTAAAACTGTAGGTACTAAAATAAAAAAAATTACTTTGTAACCTTAGAGTCTCTAGCCAAGATTCAAAAATCCAAACAGTGCAAAAGAAAATACTGATAAATTTTACAGCATACATATATATATATATATTTTTAAATCTATGAGGCCACAAAACCGAACAGCCCAGCCTCCTGGAGCCTGATGCCCAGCTCAGACAGTGTGAGCTGTGCACGGCGCTTCCTCCCAAAGAGCGTGGTAAGGGACGGGGGAGTCACTTCACGGTGGAGAGACTTGGCACACACACCTCAGCCGTGACCAAGGTCAGCGCCAACGGCGAGGAGTCAGGCTGGTGGCCTGTGCCCTTGACGTGACATGAGAAGGCACCGTACCTCTGCAGCCCTCCTCCTGCAACCACAGCCCTCGTCCACTCGTGAGAGAAACACCAGACGAGTCCCAGCTGAGGGACATTCCACAGAACCCGGACCAGGACTCCTCACACTGTCCGGGTCATCGAGAACAAGGAGTCTGAGAAACTGTCACAGCCGGAGCCTAAGGAGACGCGGCGACTAAATGTCATGCCCTGAGACAGAAAAAGAACGTTAGATAGAAACGAAGGAAATCCAAATAACGTATGGGTTTTAGTTAATAATTATGTATCGACGTTGGTTCTTTAGCTGTGACTGCGGTACCATAGGTAACAACAGAACTGGGTGAAGTAGTCTTGCAACTTCCCTGTAAATCTAAAACTGTTCTGAAATAAATAAGCCAGCCCCGTAAGTCCAAAGATAAAAACATAAACTGGGAAAATATACTTGCAAGTCAAACCACAGTCGAAGAAATGGGATTAATTCAGCACGCGTTCGTCCAGCACCCGCGCTGTGCCAGGCCCTGCATTAGGCCGTGGGACAGCTCTCTTACAGTATGGTGGCCGCAGAACTCGATATTCTCTTTCAAGGCCCACAGAAGAGTCCCACCTGGTCAGCTGCAAGGGTCATATTTAACATGATCTGTCTCAGGAGTGGCCGTGTCACCTCTGCCATGTAACGTAACCTGACCCCGTGGCATTCTCTGGCCTGCCCGTATCCAAGGGAAGGGGATTACAGGGCTGTTACACCAAGCAGGGGGGTCTTGGGGCCATCGTAGAATTGTGCCTCCCATCACAAAGAATGTCGAATGGACAAAACCACAGTGAGCTCTGTGCACAGTACAGGAGCGTGACCTTTTTCCTGAGCACTGTCTTATCCAGGTGCACATCCACAGTGGTGAAATACGTGTGAGTGTACAAAACTCCAAGGGAACGGTAGTTAGGAAACTAGTTAGGATTGCCGTCGGGGGAGCGGGGAAGGAACGAGATGAGGGAGGAACGAAAAGACGCTCAACTCGCTGGTCACGTTTTAGGTTTTGAGTTCATTAGTGGATTCATGGGTGACCAATTGATTATTAAATAAACAAAAGTGAGCCAGGAAAGGCCTGGTAATGCGAATGTATTATGAACCAGTGATTGTGATGAGCCCAACTGTGTGCCCATTAGGTCTTTAAAGTATGTTTGAAAAGTGTATTTATCCAGCGTTTCCGAGGAGCCCTCTAAACGGAGCTGTGGGTGGTCTCTGACTGGGGTTCCAGTCTGCTGGTGTTACTCAGAAACTGACTTGGCCTCTGGAGTTGGGGGCCTTAGTGGTTGGGTCACCCACGAGGTGTGGCCTTACACCTGCCGCAGGAATATCTGTTGAGTACGTGCACGAGTGAACACTGAAGACCGTGTTGACACTTCTCTGTTTCCTTCCCTCAGAAAATCGCCTTCATGGTAGCGCTAGGCCTGGTTACCACAGAACACTTGGAAGGTAAGGATCTGGCGCGCCAGGCGGGGCTGGGGCTGCCCCAAAGGATGGTGGGGCTTCAGCAGCACCCAGCAGTCCTTGGGGGTAGAGCGTGGCATCGCATGGCTGCAGGGGGTCTCAGGATGTCCCCGGTCAGATGGCAGCATCCAGATGCGAACCGCCTTGTGGGCATGTGCCCCAAGTGCCAGAGAGAGGTTGGTTGGTTGTCGTCAAAGATAAACAAGACAGAGAAACCGCCACACCCTCCCGGGCTCCAGGGCTGCACAGAACCCATGGTGGCACTTTCTTGTTTCAGGGGAGGGACCCTGTGGGTTCCCTGTCCTCGCACTGGAGGCAGCTCAGTGAAGTGACAAGAGGCACACTGCCCACTTTGGCCATTTCCTAACCACTGAAGCGTGGACAAGTTACTTAATTTTGTGGGCCTTGGGTTCTTAATCTGTAAAATGGGATAATAACCGAACCTTCCTCGTGGGATTGTTGTGAAGCACCCAGAGCAGGGCCGGGCCCCCAGCTGAGCACGGCATGAGTGTGATTAGCTGCCACCTCCCTGACCGTCAGACTGGCCTGCGGACTTGACATCTGTCACCAGACGTGGCAAAGTCAGAGCGTTAGTTACGTGAGCAGCCAGCCAGCGTGACTCTGTGGAGGTGCCATTTGGCGTTGCTGATGAGGGTGACCGCAGATGAGCTCAGAACTTCACAGAATGACAGGAGCGACCGCACGTGAGCTGTGAGCATCACGTAGACGCTCAGGGCCTGGAACGCACTGAAACTAGATCCCTCCTTGCACACGTGGGGAGCTGAGGCCAGAGAGGTCGATTCACTTGCCCAGGGTCACACAGCCAGTCGCTGTCAGGCCCAGGCGGGGATCCAGGACTCCGGCTCCCACCACACCCACCTCACCTGCTAGAGATGTTCTATAAAGTGAAAACCCAAGTGACTCTGGGTGCGGGAAGGTAGACTAATTTTCATTTCCTCCTTAAAAGTGAGAGAAGGAAGGGAATGAACTGATCACCCACAGTGCCCGAGACACTAGCAGTCTTTAAGGTAGAGGTTCTCTCTGTCGGAGCAGTTGAGTGACCGAAGCCCAGGGACAGGAAGGGACCCGGTGAGGGCACATGCGTGTCAGGGCCAGGCTGGAGCAGAGTGAGCCCAGCACACCCTGTGCGGGGAGCCTCCTCCCTTCGTCCCACTTGGTCCCTGGCAGCAGCCGGGGCACAGCCGTGGGTGGGGCGGGACAGGGAGGAGGCCCAGCCTGCCAGCCGCCCCCCACCCCGGGTGTGCAGGGAAGCCCCCCGGAGCAGCCCTTGCCCCAGCCTCGCTTGCTTCTCTGCGTGCAGGGTGGGGGTGTTCTCTGAGCTTCCGGCGTGAGGAGCCCACCGTCGGCCTGCGTGGAGGGCTGCGTAAGCTCCGACTTTGGGCCCACGGAGGCAGCGTGGGGTGCTGGGAACGGAAGTCTCATGTTCACTGGCTGGTGCTACTTACTGGCTGGGTGACGTGGCCAAGTCCTTCCCCTCATCTTGGTTTCCTCCTCTGTAGCAGAAGGAGAACCGCACCCTGAACTGTGCAGGTCGCTGTGGGGAGTGAGAGAAAGCGCTTTCCTGATGTGATTGTTGCTGTCTTTACAAACAGCGCTCACTGGGAAAACCTCTCCCCGTCCCCACCCCTGCTGCCCTGAGTATTCATTTATTTGGACCCTGTCTTCCACAGGGGATCCGAGGTGCCTTACGGGAAACGCACTGAGTAATCCTGAAAAGGTTTCAAAAGCAAAACAGGTGCAAGCAGTGGAGGTTAGCAAGTAACCCCAGCGGCCGCGCGCAGAGAGGCAGGTCCAGGCCCGCCTGGCGGCCAGAGCGAAAGCAGAGAAGGAAGGAGGGAAAATGCCATCGGTGCATGTGGGGCACGTTCTTGTCACTCGCACGAGGGGAGCCCTCCAGGCTCCCGGGCGAGGCTTCCTGGCGGAGGCCGCGTGTGGGCGGAGGCTGCCCCGGAGCAGATGCACCTGCTCTCCTGGGGCCTTGCACTGCCGCGCAGCCAGGACGGCATCTGACCAGGGCATCTGCTGTCCCAAGACACGGCCGTGAGCCGGATAATGACACCCAAGAGGGACCCTGTGCTGAGAGTGGGTCCCTGGATTCTGGGTATCTGCGATCCTCCCCCGGTCCACCGTTTAGCCCAAGGTCACCGGGCTGCCCTGTCATGGAGGGAGGGGTTCCTGGAGGCCCCGGGCCACTCTGTGCACGGATGCTGGACAGACAGGCTTCGGAGCAGGAGGGGACGGTGGTGCCAGGGCCTGGTGAGGAAGCGTGCGGGGTTTCTAGCACGGGAAGGCTCCAGTAACCGCTGTGTCTGCGTCTTTCTAGAAATACAGAGCAAGCGGCAGGAACGGAAGAGAAGAAGCACAGCCAACCCTGCCTACAGCGGCCTCCTGGAGACCGAGGTGGGGACCCCCAGCCGTGCCACTGAGGGGGGAGGCGCCCGAGTGCACAGCCTGCGGAGGCCCCTGGGGCCCCCTGCTCTCTTTCCCAATTGTCTCCCTCGTCCCCTCCCAGCAGTGGGGCTCAGGAGTGACGGTCAGTAATCTCTTTCTTCCCCTCCGGAGTTCAGAGTCCGCTGATGGAAGGTGCAGAGGATGAAAATGTCAGTCGTGTCCCCAGTACGAGCTGCTCCAGGGAGCATGTTTTAGATGTGCGCGCACTGGCCTCCCGGCTCTGCACCCTGAAAGGACAGGCGAATCCCCGTCACAGGCAGGGCTGGACGGTCAGCTCAGGACGCGCACGGCGTGGAACAGGCCGGCCCCAGAGAGAAAGGCCTAGAAGGGGCTGGGCTGGGCTGGCCCAGGAGTGGTCGGTTGCTTCTCCCACACGCCCATTTGGGGCGTCCATCCCCGAGGAGGAGGGAGGGGGCAGCCGTGACTCTCGCTGAAGTCCCCCGGTGTGGAGCCAGGTGTGGAGCCAGGGGACCGAGGCTGTGGCTGACACGCCCGCTGCGCTTTGCCTGAGCCTGTGGTCCCCTGCGTGTGCTCGTCCTTCACGGGAGTCACCCCCTCCAAACCTGCTTCCTCTGTGTCCCCCAGGGCTGCTGGTGGACAGCGTGCAGCCCCCCACAGTTCTGAAACAAGTGAAATAGGATGTTAAAAGTTAACCTCCAAAGCAAGCAATTCCCTGATCCAGGTCCCATCCCAAGCTGTGTGACACCCCCGCTGTCCAGTGCAGCCTGACAGGTGGTGGCCAGAGACAGTCCAGTAATTCAGGGCTGGGACTTGAGGATCCCTGAGCACCTGGGCCCCCTCCCGTTAGCAGGTTCCCAGGGAGAAAACGAATTGTGAGTGAAATCTTCCTGCCCTGGCAAATTAAAGTCCAGAATTCTTAGCTCAAAATCCCAACCTCACCTCCCTCAAAGCCAGCTCTGCAGAGTCCATCGGGGCGTTTTTCTCAGAGGCCCAGGGCTTTCTTAGGGGCAGACCCTGGAATCTTCCCTGGGAAGGAGGCCACTTCCTTAGGGCCCGAAGTCCAAAGCCTGGGACAGCTGTCCTGGGTGAAACAACGAATGTCCCCAGAGGCCAGTGCCTGGCACGTTCTAGACTCGGAGTCTGTAAGATCTGGAGGAAAGATGGAGAAAATGCTGTTTCACCTCCCCAGGGTGTTGGTTAGTCTGGGCCAGTTGTCCAGAATCTGTGTCTTGTGAACTTGAACTCCAGTGGGACGGACGGTCTCCAGTTCCAGCCCTGCGACTGCCCTGTCCTGGCAGAGGCCCCACGGGGCGTCTTGCGGCTTTGTCCGCCGTCCACACCTTTCCTCTGCGTCCCTCCCCCCGCTCTGTTCCGAGGGCACGCCCCACGTGGGCCACTTTGCACCATTCACCTCCTCCTTGACCTTCTGAGCAGGCCTTGTCCCCAAACTGGGCTGTTTCCTAAGAATGTCATCGAGCTTTTTCTCAACCTATACCCAAGGAAATGGCGTATTCTCTGTACACAACAAGGGCCCCATCCGCTTTGATTTGTTCATTAATGGAACTGTCCACTGCTGTGTGTGCGGGTGGAGCATCACCCTCGTCCGTGGCCAGGGCCAGGGACGGCCTGTGCCAGTGAACTCAAGGCCCCGTGACCTTGAGCCTTGGACAAGCACGTAACCCCTTCCACGGGTCCCTCTCTTGGCCCAGACCACATCAAAAGAGATGGTTTTAAGTCCAGTCGCACAATTCTAGAACCATCTTCCTGTCACAGCCCAAGCCACTTAGAACCATCAAGGTCTGAACCGGTGTGGCTTGTGGTTGCCGAAGCCAGGACTAAAGCTGCCCTTCTGGAACCTTCGTCTACCTGTGATGCTGAGGGCCACATGCCAAGAGTGGACTCGTAGGGAGTGAATCTGTAACGGTCCCCATCTGCCCACCTCACTCCAGAACCAGTTGAGGAAGAAGATGCAGGAGACAGGCGGAGAACGCAACGTAGCTTTGTCCCTGGTTTGCCCACCTTGGGAATCGCTAACGTGTCCTTCCTGAAGTAAACCCGGGGCAGCAGAGGTCGTCGTCCTCAGCATCCAGCAGCACGGGGCCTTTGCTGACTTCCCTCCCTGCCCCTGCGGTCCCTGGGTCTGTCTCTGCCTCTGGCAGGGGGTGTCCGGCTGGAGGCTGGAGCCTGCCTTGGGTTGGGTCCAGGGTCAGTGGCCTAGCTGAGAGACTCCAGATGACGGAGCGTGTTGTTTGTTTTCTGTCCCCTGCAGAGGAAGCGGCTGGCCTCCAACTATCTCAACAACCCCCTGTTCCTCACAGCGAGAGGTAAGCACCAGCCACGGCCCGTGGCCCCTGCCACAGGTGCTCCAGGGCCGGGGCAGAGTTGGCTCTGGCTGGTCCTGTCCTGCACCGCTGGGCCTGGGCAGGGCCTGGGCGCACCCAGCACAGGACTGACCTGGGTGGAGGGAGAGGACGCTGTGCGGGGAGGAGCCTCCTACTTCCCTGCTCCTCCTCAAACCTCCATCTGCCGCCGGTGGCCTCTGCCCGAGGGGCCCGCCCAGGTGCTGCCTGCCCTCCAGACAGCCCTGGAGAGAGCCTCTATTTTTCCCCACATGTGGGTGGCCTCTAGTACCTCCGGGCCTGGACTGGAGCTTCTCAGCCCACGTCTCACCACCCCGTGTCCCCGCTCTGGGCATTGAGAACACGACCTGCACCTGGGAGTCCTGGAATCCCAGCCCGGCTCTGCCTCGCTGTGTGGCCAGGGCTAGATCTTCCCCGCTGGGCCTGGGCTCTTCCTGTATGACAGGGCGTTGGGCCAGATCTTCAGCAAGCGCCCCCAGCTCTGCAGGCTGGGCCCGCCTGAGGCTTCCCTCAAGTTTGCTCGGCCCCTCCCTGCTCTGCACGGCCTCAGGGCAGCCAGTCCTGAGCACAGCCAGCAGCAGGAGGCCATTTGTTCTTTTCACTTAGGGCAGGAAGTGACTGCCAGCTTCTTGGGATTCTGTGTAGCTTTTAACAAGTCACAGTTCCTCCCTGGGCCTTGGTTTGCTGATCTATAAAATGGTCTGTAGCTACTTGCTTCTCAGCGGGGACAGTGACAGGGGAGCATGACAGTGCCTGGTGAGCTGTCCGTTACTGTGCTCTTCCCCCTGGATGGCATTGGACGGGTCTGACCCAGAACCTGAACGGAAAATCATTTTTGTGATCATTAAAATACATGGTTTGACATCATTTGCTAGCATGAGAGTGGGTTGTAGCTGAAAAAGAGTTGAAAATAAGTCACTTTGACGGGGTCCCTGGAGCGATGCTTCCCTCCACTGGGCAGCTCACTGCCACCATGTGAGCTCAGAGGCCTCAGAAGAGCCTGTTCCCAGGGCAGAGACCCATACTCCCGTCATGCTCTGGGGTGAGACCCTAGGTGCCATGGGGACTTGTGGGATTCACATCATGCTCTCAGATGAAAACCAGGCATCGCTGGGGCCTTGGGATATTCCCATCATGCCTTGGGGTGAGACCCTAGGTGTCATGGGAACTTGAAGGATTCACATCATGCTGTCGGATGAAAACCAGGCATCACTGGGACTTTGGGATACTCCCATCATTCCTTGGGGTGAGACCCTAGGTATCATGGGAACTTGTGGGATTCACATCATGCTCTCAGGTGAAAATCAGGCATCATTGGGATCTTGGGATACTCCCATCATGCCCTGGGGTGAGGACTCAGACCATGGGATAGGGGCCTTGGGGTACTCCCATCGTGCTCTGGGGTGAGAACTCAGGCATCATAGGATGGGGTCCCAGGTGTCACTCTGGGATACTCCCATCATGCCCTGGGGCAAGAGCCCCTGCCACATGAGGCCTCGTGGACTCCAGTCCTGATTTGTGCTCCTCCAATTCCCACTAACACGTTCTCCGCCCTTCTTCCCTGTGCTAGCCAATGAGGACCCCTGCTGGAAGGTATGTGTCCCCTCCGTCTTCACACCTGTAGGGGGGCATGTTTTCAGTGCAGTCCAGGAGGGTCACTCCCAGAAAGAGGGGAGGGGCCCTGGAGTGGAGCAGAAAGCCTTTGGGGTCCACCCTAGGTGCCAAGAACTTTGGACAACACCCCATCCACTTCCCAGCCTGCCGGGCGGAGTCGGGCGTTGCTCAGGGCTCAGGGCACAGGTTCAAACAGGTGCCTTCCCTGCTCGGTACTGGGGATGCGGGCACCCAGATGGGCCACGAAGGCCTGACCAGAAGCAGCCAGTTGGGTGCCAGCTGGCCTCATTGTGTGACCCCGGGCAGAACTGGTCCTCTCTGGTCCTCTGTTGCCCACCCCAAAAGGGGCCGGACTTGGTAATCCCCAGGGTCTCACCCCACACACCACACTCCCATGAGACCACCCCAGCCCCCACACACCTCGTCCCTGCTTCCCAGGACATTGGCTGGTCATGACCTCATTCATGGACATGGCCTCAGAATTTATTTCGCGTTTTTCTTTACTGAATTTCTGATCCAGTTCTAAAAGAATTTTCTAGTCCCTGCGTGCTCGTAGTGGTCAAGCCTCAAGGAAGCGACAGGTGGTTCCAACTCCGGGTAGCCGTGTTGTGTTCCTGCCGTGGCACAGGGGGTGCTGCTGGGCACAGCAGGGTTTGTCCACAGACACCCTGTGCTCACCCTCCCTGGGCCTTTGCACTGAAACGAAGGCTATAGACGGGAGTCTCTGAGCCCCATCTGAGCGTGCTGCTCCCTCCTTCAGGGACATCCGGCATCCTTGTCACCCGGGCCATCCCAGATGAGAGCCCTCTGGTCTTTCCCAGCTGTAAAGTTGGAAGGTGCTGTGGACACATGGAGAACAGATGTAACTTGCAGAAGGGTTTCCATTGGGTGGTGGGAAATCGTTCAGATTTTGTAGGTCATGGGACGTGTGGGGTTGTGACACCTTGGCCTCACTCGCAGTCAGAGCTGCCCACAGTGCAACAGGCTGGCCATACAGGTAGTGAGCTCCTTGTCCCCAGAGGCGTGTAAGTAGAGCCTGAACGACCAAATGATGATGACTGTAGAAGGGACATTTGACATTCTCTTGTCCCCGGGAAAGGGGGAAGCTGCCCTTTACTGTGCTCCTGCGAGGGGCTGGTGTGAGTGGGGCGCTTCAAGTGCTTTGTCCTGTTGAGTCCTCCCAGCAGCCTGTGGCGGGTGTTGTAATCCCATCACACACGTGGAAACTGGGGAGGAGGCAGTAACGCCCCAGGACGAGGGGTCTCAGGTGAGACCCATGTGCTGTTAAGGGGAGTTCAGGAGGCGCTGCCAGGGAACGGGGAACACAGCGTCTTGTCCCAGGCCGCAGCTCCCTCCCAGAGGCAGCTCGAGCCGAGGCTGGACCCCACGCCCAGAATGTGGTACAACACAGACCCCACAGGGGACTGTCGCCCATGCCACAGCAGGACACCCTTCCGGTCACCCACACCCAAGTCAGGTCTTAGCACGGAAGGACCAGGACACTGGAGTCACATTGTGCCCGACTCCAACGCTCAGTGACCCCAGCCCCTGGTAGATGTGGCCTGGCCGGTGCTCTGGAATCCTGTACGCCAGGCAGCTCCTTCTCCTGGGGCCCAGGTCTTTCCCCGTACTGTCACCCTCCAGGGCTTGTCCCTCTCTCCCTAGAGCTGCTGAGGAACGTTGGCAGGAGAGCAGCCGCAAGGGGGTTGGAACGGCAGCTGCCTGTGCCCAGCCCTGGGTGGCCCACCTGCTTCCCCCCTTCTCTTCCAGAACGAGATCACCCACGAGGACCACTGTGCCGCCTGCAAGCGCGGGGCCAACCTGCAGCCCTGCGGCACCTGCCCGGGGGCCTACCACCTCAGCTGCCTGGACCCCCCCCTCAAGACGGCGCCCAAGGGCACGTGGGTGTGCCCCAAGTGCCAGCAGAAGGTACGGAGGCTGTGTGGCCCCTCACCCTGGACCTGGGCCCTCAGGCTGGACCTCAGGGCCCTGATGGGCCACGACGTCAGCTTCCTGGGCGTCCGCACTGTGGGCAGAGACGGGGAGGGCGCAGGAGGGGCGAGAAGTGGGGCTTGGGTGTGGTGCAGGCTCTTTCAGCGCTGGCGCCATGGGCATTTGGGCTGGATGACCCCTGATGGTGGCATTGTCCCCCGTGCAGCGTGAGATTTAGCAATATCCCTGGTCCCGCCCACGAGACGCCAGCTGCCGCCTTCCCTCCATGTGGCCTCCTTACAACCCCAGTCTTGCTCTGGGGAATCCAGGCCAAGGAAATGTCCCAGTGTGCACAAAGTGTCAGGCACGGAGAAGCCCCTCACGCTCCGTTTACACACGGGAAAGATGGGACAGTCTAACTTCCGACAGCACCCAGTGGTGAAGTAAGTCCCAGCTCTGCGCCCGGCGAGAACTAACGATCGAAAATGACGCGTTACCGCAGTGACGTTGTTCGGGACTTGTCCGCTATGTGCAGTTACGTTATGAAAATAAAAAGCAGGCTTTGTAAACTGTACAGATTAAACTGCTGTATAATTTGTAATCACTGTCTGAGAAAAACTTCAGAATAAAAATCCTGGGAGAAAATGCCGCCGGGTGAGTCCTCTGTGGCCGGGTGGCGGCGGTCGCAGGCTAGTTCTAGGGTGCTTTTCCGTGGCATGCACGACTGCGGACCGCGAGGGAGCTCCCTTTATTCAGAAAGCGTTAGCCACCGTGAGTTCCGCCATCCCGGGGGACCGAGGAAGGTGGATATGGTGGGCTGGGTGCCACTGCGGGGCTGTCCCCTGTGGGGGCCACCAGCCTCTGCATTGTGACTTTCCGGGGGTCACAGGTTTTTGAGGGCATATGGAGACTGAGCCTTCTGCCCCTGCTTCAGCACAGTGGTGACCCCCACTGGGTCTCCCCACGTGTCCCTGGCTCGCCTGGGGCTGGCCGCGCCCAGGTCCCCTGGACATGGGGAAAGTTTTCAATTAGCATTAATCACGCTTTGGATAAACCTCATTGGCCACGATACTGCCACTGCACAAAGCTTGACGTGGGAAGAAGATAAGTGGTGCGTTCAATCACTGGGGAGGTATTTGAGCCTCTCCTTGTGCCAGGCCCTGGTGATAAGCGGGGAGAGAAACCTAGAAGGTTCCTGCCCTCATCTTACTGAGCAGCCTCCGTGAGCCAGGCCACGAGGCAGGTGTGGCCCCATCCGCTGGTCACAGGGGAGGGACCTGTGGCTCAGAGAGGGCGCGCCTCCCCCAGGATTATACAGCCAGGTGCAGCCGGTCCCAGCAGCTCCCGGGGCCTACCCGCTTTCTCATTTCCCCGTCTGCCCCACAGGCCTTAAAGAAAGATGAGGGTGTGCCCTGGACCGGGATGCTGGCCATTGTGCACTCCTATGTCACCCACAAGACAGGTAAGGAGTCCTTGGCGGGTGGGAAGGGTGCCTGCTCTCCATCGCCATCCTACCCACCCCGGCCTCTGGGTTCACTCTGGGCCTTTGGGAGGCTGGCCGGGCCCAGGCTCGTGCAGGCCAGCGCTCTGAAGAGGACCCTGGGACGGCCCTGCGTGCAGGGCAGGTTCTGCTGGGGGAGGCAGTTCCAGTCCCCAAGCATTTGACCAGAGCCACTGACTCCTGCTTGGTGTTGGGGGAGGGGGCAGGGAGGGACAGTGACCTGGGCCTTGGTTCCGTTCCTTCCGCCTCTCCGGGTCACCCTACGGCCCAGCCACTGATCACCTGCCTTCCTCGCTGGGCCTGTCCCCCTCTCTCCTAGTCAAAGAGGAGGAGAAGCAGAAGCTGCTGCAACGAGGCAACGAGCTGCAGAACGAGCACCAGCAGCTGGAGGAGGAGGACCGGCGGCTGGCCTCGGCCGTGAAGGTGTG